>JANBPO010001280.1:0-302949 GCA_024336825.1 Amorphophallus titanum
TACACGACAATTCTTTTTCCCTTTAGGAGTTTTACCGCTCTTGGGAGGCCTCGCGAGTTCCAAGTGGTATCCGGTGTATTCGATAGTCCTATCGGGTATATCTGGTATCCGGGATCCGGGTCGCCACAGGTGGTATCAGAGCCAAGTCGTGTGAAGTACATGGGAATATCAGATATACAGTTTCCAGAGTCGTTAAAGTCCTATACAGTCACCCAGCTGATGGCTGGATGAAATTGCTGGCGTTCGGTTTTGCGATTCAGTGTCATTGTGTTTTCCATGTGATGTTGATCCTGCTCTCATCAGGATGCTCGAGGTGTTTCTCTCCCATAATGATGTTTGTCTCGATCATGTCGTACTTGGCAGTGTTCATCGGAAGGCTCGAAACTACAGTACATTGCTCGAGGGTATTCTTGTAAGTTGTTCAGGTTGCTGTTGACTTTTAGCTTTGGTCAGATGGCCGTACACATTTTTACGTTGTTTGGGTCATCCCAGCTTAAGTCTGTTCAGCTCCTGATGTGTTTTCGCTCCTGTTAGAGTGCTCGATTAGATTCCGTATTTGAGAAGTTGCTCAGGCGAGCTAGGATTTTTCCTTTCCTGGTGAGCTTTTGTTGCTGAAGTTGTTGGTTCTCGTCTTTTCTAGTGGAGTCTTTTCGAGGTTTGCCATGGAATTGCTATCTTAGTGATGCCATTGTCCTATGTCTACTTAAGTGTGGAGAGCTTTATGTTGAGCTTGATCTGCTCCTTGTTCTACAGTTGCTGGGCTTTGGACCTAATCTCTGCATCGAGAGCTATTGCGTGCCTTGTTTTCATCGTGCCATGTCCAACGGCTGATGTGTTGAGAGGGCTCATTTGTCATTTTAAGATGTGAAGGTAGGCTAACATTAGCATCTTCCCTTGGGCTTTGTGCTGATGCTGGCACTCCCCTTTATTACACTTTGGCTCCTTGTGGTCGGTTGCTCGTTGGATCAGTGCTCGTGGCATGCTAGTTACAATTTTCATTAATTGTGATGGCACCGTGTGTATGTTGAGATGTGAATATTGAGGTCTTTTCTGATACCTATGTGCGTTGTTTGAGTGCGCAGCGGAAGTGTGTGGGTTGACTACCCACTGGCCGTGGATCTTTTCATGAGATTCTGGCTAGTCGAGAGGTTTACTTCTTCTCGATGTGACTTCGTCTTGGCTTCATGGGCCTTGATGTTGTCTGTTGTCGTGCCGTTGTTGCCTTTGGCCTTCTATGGTTGGCACTGGCGTTAGTGTTTGTGAGTGTTTGAGAATTTGTCAGCTTTCCTACTGATTGAGTACCCTCCACTCTGTACTTCTTCTCATGGGTGCTGTGCTCTCGAGGCGTGTCCGTAGTCCTTGAGATGTGTCCCCTGAGATTGTGGCTTTCCTTGTCATTTTGTTGTCGATTTTCGTGGTTGTGGGTCCTTTCTTGGTGGACGGTCTGATGTGTAACTTGCCCCTGTAGTCGTGCGCTCAGCTGTTCCTGTACCTTGATATGACCCTCCTTGCAGTGGTGTTCCGTGATTCCATGTGCTGTGCGGAGCCGGAATCCTACAGGCGTTGCTGTTGTGTTGCTTTGAGCACGGTTTTAGTGTGATTTTGTGTCTCTGTTGTAGACCTTTGTCTTGTCAGTAGCTTGCTGTGCTCCTCTTCCTGGGTAGAGTTAACTTGCGACTCGATCAGATGTGACATCTGAGTGAGGACTGATTTGATTATGCTTATGGTCCAGTGGTGTTGTTGTCATTGGCGTCCTGTGTGCCAGGTGTTCCCTATCGCTTTTAGCACTGGAGCCGATGATGTGGTCGAGCTGTCAGCTGTGAGGACTATGCCTCCCCGTTTAAGCTGCTGCATGTTGTGTTGCCGTTTTGTTTCTTCGGTATTTGTTGCCGTGGCAGTCGTGTCCCTTTTCGGGTGAGACGTAAGCGACGTTGCCCTATTTCGGAGGCATCAGACTCGTGTTCACTTGCGTCGTGCTCTGTCCTAAGCGTGTACTTGTGATTATAGTCTGACTGCATTCCCTCTCAGATGTGTTTCTCGATATTTGTGCTGGTTTGTAGTTGTATCCGTCGGGTTGTTCTTCTCTGCTTCTTCCTTCTTGCTAGTCCTTAATTTCGGGGATGAAATTTCTTGAAGGAGGGGAGGATGTAATGCCCTGAATCTTTGGCGGATCTTTATTAGGTCTTTCGGATCTTTTTTGGAGGTACACCACTCAAGGGTGGGAGCTGAGTAGAAGAAAAGATGAATAAAAAGAAAAAGAGGAGGAAATGGGCCCCTGAGCGCACAATCGACGGCCCCTGAACCTGCGCCGTCGCCTCTTCTTAGCTGAAATCTGCTTGCAATAAATTCGCCTGGCGTGGACTCGGGCCTTCGGGCATCTTGAATTGTAATGTCTTCTCAAGTAACAGGTCCACCTGGTAGACGGCCTGGCCCGATCATGAATGTGCTCCTTTATCGGGGCGGTTGTCCCTAGACATGCGGTGCTAACCATTGAAGGACATTCTTGAACAAATAGCCCTCAATAGGATGAACATCAAAAAACCATGGAGTTTTGTTGCTCGGCACCAATAGCTTGAGATTCAGCATCTCGACTCGGTAATTGGGCATGAAGTATAACTCCTTTGCCAGAAGTGCAGGGCGAAACTGAGGGAGGGTGATGCATGGCGTTGACGTAACCATCTCACCAATAAACTGAGGTAGATGAAATAACAACAGTAGAATGCCCCTTGCCAATCTTGAAGTTACGGTCGATTGCCCCTTGAATGGGGAATCTAATAGACTATTGGCAACCGTGTGGGTCAGCACAATCTAAGTAGAGAACTCTTCTGGGCCAGTGAACTGAACGGCAATCAAGCGAGAGGTGATAACAACATCAATAGTGAATTCTCCAGCGAGCAAAGAGATTGCCACCGGCCTCGCTTGTGAAGAAACTAGCACTAGCACTGAGGAGCTTCTCTTCTTGGCAACCGTCTTTGGCAGTGTTGGCTCATCATCCCTAAAATAGCCAGGGATTAAAACTCGAACCAGCATATGGTAGATAAGTTCTTGAACTTTGCAATGCACGGCCGGACCCTGGCTTGGCTTATCATTTCTGCGGGGACTAGACTTGAGAGGTACCAAGGGTAGTGCACCCCCGCTCCGTGGGTTGGAAAGTGATGGCAAAGGGGTAGAAAGAAAGGGTTTGGGAGGTGTTGGGGAAGGTAATGCAAGTGGCAGGGAGATGGTGGTGATGATGGACATGGGTGTAGGTGAAGGCAAAGCTGGGGTTGTTGGTTTGGGTTCGGTCTGCTCAGGCTCGGATGATGATGGCGGAAGGGGAAGTGAAGGAGGTGGAGAAGGTGGTGGTAGTGAGGAGGATGGCGAAGGTGATGGAGATGGTGGGGGTGAAAGTGGAAGTGGTGATGGTAATGAAGGTAGGAATGGGGGTGAGGTGGTCGAGAGAGGTGGTAAAAATGAAAGAGGAGGAGAGGGAGGTAGTGGTGTAGTGGGGGAAGTGGTAGGTGGTGCTCTTTGGCATATCTTTATGACACATCGAGGGGCGCTGGGGACAAGTGTGGTGGTGGAAACAGAGGGTGAAAGAGAGGTTGCCTGAGTAGAGGCTGGGGTAGGTAAAGGTTGTGGAGGAGATGGGATGGAGGAAGAAGTGGGCAACGGAGCAGGTATCTGATTAACTGAAGAAACACCGGGGTGCCCCTAGTCTTGAAGTGGAGACGACTGCCTAGGCGACACTGCTTGCTACTGTTGCTGCTTGCTGCTGAGATCCAAAATTACTTTATGCATGATAGCCCAATCAATCATCTTCTTCTCTTCCAAACTGTAAACAAACTCCCGAAACTCGGGGCAATCCTCGAACGATGAAATTCACAGAAATGGAGCAAATTCCCGACCGCGGGTCGGAAAGGAATTACTGGAGGGAGTTGTAACGCGCGGGTAGCCATTAAAGCCCTAAAAATATCGGTGAAAGATTCTAGCATTGAAGAACAAGGGGCCCGCTTCGGGCAAGGGGGATGCCGAGAGGTGTGGGAAGGCAGTGGAGATGGTAATGGAGGTTGCGTAGGCAAGGGGAGTTGTGTAGGTGAAGGCGGAGGGCTAGTAAGTGAATGATGTGGAGGCGTGGAAGGGGTGGGAATGTAGTGGACGACATTCACCTGTTCGGGGTGTGGTGTTTCCTCAACTGGGGATGGAGGGGTTTGACTATGGGAGGTGATAGGTTGGGTATGGAAGGTTGATATGTGGAGGCATATGGGTGAGTGGGAGCAGAATGCAGACTTGTGGAGGGATATGTAGTAGATGGCTAACTTGTGGGAGATGGCAAAGGGGAGGTGTTTGTGAAAGGCGAAGGCAGAGGAGACACAGGGTCAAGGGGTTCTAGTAGTTGTTGGCTAATGAAGCGGGCTCGACTAGCTATTCCCCAGCCTCGGGACCACTAAGAACCCCCCCTCTAGATCTAATCATTCCCTCATCTATCAATGCTGAGGGAAACTCTATGGTGGTTCTGAGACTTTGACAAGCTGTTGAAGAAACCATGAGCATCACCAGAAATGCACCAGAGTGACCAAACCCTCCCCAAGCAAATGGGCACGGGTTGCCTTATCAACATACCCCAGAATGGCTCTAGTTTTGAACTGATAATTGAGAAGCTCTCGAGCGATTGTGAAGGCGCAGGGAGCGGGATGCCAGTCAAGAGGCTGAGCCGAGTGATTTCTCAGTCAATGTCATCCATTCTCCTGCCACCTCGGCTCCTCCAGACGCCTAGACATCGACAACTAGTCGGCAAGCCCCTACCACTTCGGCCGTGCAATGACGGCCCTGGCAAGAGTTGGACTCTCTTCCATTCTCCAAGGAGGATACCACCAGGCTACTCCGAGTCCTTCTCGGCCAAGAGGATGTCCTAGTGGGCGAGATGACGATGGGTGCCCCAAGTTCCTCTTGCTCCCCTCCTATCCAACCTCCATCTCTGGTGTCAAGAGATAGTAAGGGGAAGCAAAAGCATGGTGAGGTTCTGACATGATTGCGTCATGTCTCCTTGACCGGTGAGCCATTGGGTCCTCTCCGCATGCCTGACAACCCAGCCCAGATTACAAACAAGACATCTTCAGAGCCTTCGGTGACTCTGGCTCATAAGTCAGGCTCACCATCACAAGGCCCGCTCGACATGCGAAGTTAGGGCAACTACCCAGAACGGTGGTACCTCACTGCATGTTTAACTGTCCCCAGACCCTGCTCCCAGCCAGATTGTAAAGGCAAGGCTAAGGAGCAAAATGCCAAGCACGTCTCCCAGTCCGCCTCTCAATAAAAGACTCTGTCACTGCGGGTAAGGCATCAAACCGCACATACGTCTTTAGACGTCGGCCCCAGTGTGCCAGCTCATCAGGAGACACCTCCTCTGCCACGGCAGGTAAGGCATCAAATCGCACACACATCTCAAGACGCTGGTCCCAGCATCCCAGCATACCAGGACTTACCACCTGAGGTCATTGAGTAGGCGATCAATGCCACCTTCCAAATACAAGAAGCAAAAGGTGCCTAGATTGAAATCTGGGCAAAGAAAAGCCATCGACCTCACCCTGCCAAGATGTTAGCTCGGAGATATCCTCACGGGGATGTGTCAACTCCAGCTCCAGTACCTCTCCCTCCTACTTCCCTAGAGGCAGCCATCACCAAGAAATAGGAGAAGAATAGGAGGAAGAACCTTAAAAGGCGGCTCAAGAAACAAGCTGAGCAGGCAGCCGCCCTACAAACACCAGCGGAGCTAACGCCTCTCCAGAGGCTAGAGTGACTTATTGACAACCTGGAGGAATATATCCCTCCTCGTCCTACCAGAGTGGTCCCGCTCTACAGCTACATCTCGTGGGAAGAAATGTAGAAGCGAGCTCGCCTTAGAAGCTGGGTCCAAGAGATCATCTAGAAGACAAGGACGGTGAAAGGATCCTCATCCCAGAAGATCTCTCCTTGTTTTATAGAGACTAGGATATCACAACAGAGCAGCTGGAAGAAATGCTTTGGGGCTGCGCCTGCAATATGGTGGCTATTCCACCCCCGGACAATATCAATGCTTCTCGACGAGGTGAGCCAGTGGCCTCCCGAACTAGACAAAGAACTACTGTCCTGCTCGGGCTACAAGCAGCTCCAGAACACACAGGCCGTGGGAGGATCCCCGAGTTACCTCCCCACCTGTCTACCTTCGACCCAGAGTGAATTATCCTCTTTCAAGGAGAGGAACCTGCCCCCATTCTGGAGGTAGAAATTTGAAAAGGGCCCAGCATCTTCAATCCTTCTGGCATAGAGGAGATCGCTGCCAGTGTCCTAGCCCTTGAGCCAGCTCCGTCCTCTTCTGCAGAATAGGCAGGACCATCCGATAAGTATGAGCCGGCCTGCCAGCCACTCCCAGAAGAGCCATCATTGGCACCCCTATTCTAGGAGTCCACGGGTGATCAGAATCGGTTCGATCCCAGTGGCAAAGGTAAGGTAGTGCAACTCCCCGACGGGGAGCAGGACGGTAGCCCATAGAAGGCTTGGTTTGACATATGACCATCATTGGAGGAGGCTCGTGTCTGAGTCGACTGGAAGGTCCTCCACCAAATGAAGCGATTTCTAGCCAGCATTACAATATGGGAAGCCATTGCTTAGAGTAAAGAGCTACAAGAAGCCCTTATCAAGATACTCCAAGAATCGTAAGTCTATGAAGCACATGTAGTAGAAATGAAGGCCTCCATATACGAATCCTTCGCTGCCACTGTCACTTTCACGGAGAAGGACATGTTGCTTTTCCCTCCATGTCACGACCGCCCTCTCTACATGAGGGGGAAAATCAATGGGCATGAGGTAAATCGAATCCTGGTGGACGTCGGTGCTACTGTCAACATCATGCCGTTGAAGACCTTCAAGACTCTATATCTGACCCCCTACCTCCAGAAGGTTCAAGTGGTCAAAATATCCTACTTCAACCAAGACACCGAGGACATCCTTGGTCAGGTGGATGTCGACCTGGTGCTCGATGGTTTCACCTCCAAGGTGACATTCTACATTATTGTTGCCAACACCTCCTACAAAGTGCTACTGGGCAGACCCTAGCTGCATGAAAACTGGGTCATCCCATCAACCCTCCATCAATGCATCAAATATGCCAAGGATGGGGAACAACATACAATCTTTGTAGACCTGTCGCCATTCCCTCCAGCAGAATGTAATCTTGCCAATGCCGCGCTCTACTTCAGGGGAATCAGTCCATACCCTGTGGTCAAAAGCAAGAGCAACGGCTAGCTCTCGGAGGAAGATGAAGATGATCTCTTCTCTGTTGACGAGGAGAAGGCCAAACTTCATCGACTATGCCTTAGCTCCATGTCAACTCTAGATCACCCTAAGAGGTGCAAAATTGACTTTGAGGCTAATCTCATTAGCCGAGCCATCAAAAAAAGCATATGCCTACCGCCAGACTGCATCCATCTCACATGTGCATTGGAAGAGCACAAGGTTGAGTGGCTCATGACATTTATTGTCACCTACAAATGACAACTCAGGAGCTAGAAGAGGGCCAATAGGGATAAGCCCATTGTCTTCTACAAGGGAGACGTGGCTCCTCGAGTCCCACCAGAAGATGACCTTGGCTGGTCCAAGCAAGTCGACAACACCCCTGAGACGGTCCAAGTGATGGATGACTTGCCGCCACATATCCGGGAGATGTGCCTCAAGTAGCATATTCCCCAATGGCAAGGTTCCGCACGGTGTGAGTATTTTCACTGGTTGTGGATCCCTTCCCAAGTCTGGGGGCAACCCTCATTCTCCTACAAACAAACCAGGGGACTCGGCTACGACCAAGACCTAGACTTCCATGTCTACTACACGGTCAATGTCATTGGCCTGGACCAAGCTAATGTCGATACAAAGTTTGACAGCTCCGGGGACGAGGAAGAGGAGGTCCTGATGTCGTTCCCTGCCAAGGTCGGCACCCCAGTCCAAGCAATCGATGAGTATTCGCCACCTTCCTGTGAAGACATCGGGGCTGAAGAAGCTCCCTGTGTCTCCCAGCCTGTTAAAGAATCCAGCTCGACAGACTTTCTCTATGAGGAAGGTTCCCAGAGCACTGGCCACAAAGGGTTGTCAGCCTTAGTTGGCAATCCCAAGGAAGCTTCAATGGCACTAGCCGACAATTGTCGGCTAGCCGCTACCAGTTCAGAACAATCTCTCCTAGAGCCCAATGACAATAATTCCCCAGCTCCATCAACATCGACTAGTGGCTTCGAAAATCAAGAAGTACATGAAGCCGGCACTGACGATGAAGACTTCATCAACTTCCAACCAGCTCCTCCTGAGTTGGAGGATGATGGCCAGGCAACCGTCGATGAACTCGTTGAAATCAACTTGGGTGAAAATGAAGCCCACCAGCCAACGTTCGTCAGCACTCTCCTCACTGAAGCAGAGGGACAGAACTACAAGCAAGTCCTGCTTGAATACAAAGACTTCTTCACCTGGACATACAAGGAGATCCCAAGGCTAGACCCCTCCATGGTGGAACACGAGCTAGCCATTTCTCCCTTAGTCACTCCAGTCAAACAGCCACAGCGGCGCATGCGACATGAGCTGGAACTTCAAGTCTCATTCGAAGTCAATAAGATGGTGGAGCTTGACTTCATCGAGCCATGAATCTACCTGATCTGGCTTGCCAATATTGTCCCAGTCAAGAAGAAAAGTGGTCAAGTCCACATCTGCGTCGACTTTTGGGATCTCAACAAAGTCTGTCCAAAGGATGACTTCCCAATCCTGATCACAGAAACGATGGTCGACATGACCACTGAACATGAAGCCTTGTCTTTCATGAACAGGTCATCCGATTATAACAAGATCTGGATGTCCCTCAATGACAAAAATCACACTGCCTTCAGATCCCCCAAAGGGATTTTTAACTACAAGTGCATGCCCTTCAGTTTGAAGAATGTCGGTGCTACATACCAGAGGGCCATGACCAAAATAGTCGATGAAATACTGCACAACATCGTCGAATGCTACATCGATGACCTCGTCATCAAGACTAAAAGGCTAGATGACCATTTGCATGACCTACGCCAGGTCCTCGAGCGTCTCCAGCAATATGGGCTAGATGAACCCTATGAAATGCACTTTCGACTTATCCGGTGACAAGTTTCTCGATTTCGTCGCTCGGTACTGGGGAATCGAGGTAGATCTCAGCAAGATCAAAGTGATCCGAGAGCTTCCACCACCCAGCAATCTCACTGAGATTAGGTCATTTCAAGGAAGACTGACCTACATTTGGAGGTTTATCTTCAACCTCTTTGATTTCCAAGTGGATGGAATCCACTCTTCCACAAACGCCATTTGATATACTGAAAATTCATAGCATTAAGGCATGCCAGTATGTAAATATGTACAAGCATACTCATGTAAATGAGATGTAGGTGAAATTTTATTTTTATTCACAAGTAAGTAAGAATATGTGCAATGTGAAGTATGAGAGTGAATATATGTAAAAGTTGAAATGTTATTTACAAAATGAGGCAAAGGTGTGTAAGCAATCCTAATATGCATAGTTACTCATTCAAATAGTAAATTTCAAGTTCTCTTCTTATTTGAGTGAATTTTTTAGGAGTTAAGGGTTTTGTGAAAATGTCTGCAAGTTGATTTTCCGTATTTACATGTATAAGCATAAAATGACCCTTACTCACATCATCTCGTAAAAAGTGGTGCCTAATCTCTATGTGCTTTGTGCGAGAATGTAAAATAGGATTTTTGAAAATATTAATAACAGAAGTGTTATCATAAAGAATGGGTGTGTTATTCAAATAAATTTTAAAATCAACTAACTGTTGTTGGATCCAAAGCACTTGGGCTGTACAACTACCTGCCACCATGTATTCGGCTTTGGCAGTTGACAATGTCACAGTATTTTGTTTCCTAGAGGCCCATGAGACCATGCAACCTCCAAGAAATTGACAATACCTGCTCGTGCTCTTACGATCCACTAAACACCCAGCATAATCAGAATCCGTGTAAGCTACCAAATCAAAATCGCAACTACGTGAAAACCAAAGACCAAGATCCGTGGTGCCTAACAAATATCTAAAAATCTTTTTGACTGCTAACATATGTAAGTTTTTCGGATCAGATTGAAATCTTACACCCATGCAAATGCTAAATATGATATCTGGCTTACAAGCAGTCAAGTACAATAAGGAACCAATCATTCCTCTAAAGAGTTTCTGAATGACAGACTTATCTTCTTCATCTTTCTTCAATTTCACCATTGTTGACATGGGCATCTTGTGTGGCTTCGCATTGTCGAATTTGAACTTCTTAATGAGCTCCTTTGTGTATTTTCTTTGATTGATGAAGATGCCATCTTTTAACTGCTTCACCTGCAAACCCAAGAAATATGTTAACTTCCCCGTCAAACCCATCTCAAACTCCCCCTGCATCAATTTAACAAAGTCATCATTCAATGAATCACTTGTGGCTCCAAAAATAATATCATCTACATATACCTGAACAAGAAGCATATGATCATTACAACTCTTAATGAAAAGAGTTTGGTCAATGTTACCTCTTTTGAAGTCATTTTCTGAAAGAAATGTACTTAGCCTTTCGTACCACGCACGGGGGGCTTGTTTCAGACCATATAGTGCTTTGTCAAGTTTGTACACATGGTCTAGATGCTTTTCATCTTCAAATCTCGGTGGCTGCTCAACATAGACGTCTTTCTTCACAACGCCATTTAGAAACATACTTTTAACGTCCATTTGAAAAGGTTTTATATTTCTAGAACATGCAAAGGCAAGTAATATTCTATCTGCTTCAAGCCTAACCACGGGTGCAAATGATTCATCAAAATCAATTCCTAACTCTTGACTATACTTTGACTACTAGCCGGGCTTTATTCCTAATCACCATCTCTTGATCACTAAGTTTGTTCCGAAAAACCCACTTAATACCAATCACTGAGTGATTCTTATGTCTAGGCATAAGAAACTACACCTCATTCCTTTGGAATTGGTGTAATTACTCCTGCATAGCCAAGATCTAGAAATTGTCATTTAATGCTTTATCTACAGACTTGGGCTCAATATTAGAAAGTAATGTGAGATTATCAAATTATTCAACTTCCCTTATTGAAGCCCTTGTCCTTACGCCTTATTCCACGTCTCCTATGATATTGTCTTGTGGGTGATCCCTGTAAAACGTCCACTGCCTAGGGAGGTCTTCAATTTGTATTTCGTGTTCAGCTTCATCTTGGGTTGGAGCTTCATTTTCTTTGTTGCTCGACTCCGCTTGATCCCCAACTTACTTTTCCTTGTCAACTATTTCACCTCTTTCTTTAGGCCCTACATCTAGAAAATGATTATCTTTATTAGACAATCTTGAAGTATATTCATCAATAATTACGTGAGGGCTTTCTTCTACCACAAGAGTGATGGAGGCATCACCGCTACTTCTCTTTGGCTCGGGTCATCCACACACCCGAGATTGGATTGAGTTCGAGCATCAGGAACCGGGACTCGAACCTCGGCCCGCCACCCACGAGCCCGAAGACTCAGAAGGGTTAAACAATGGTGTAAGGGTACACGAGAAGCTAAAATAATTACAGAGATAGCACAAGAAACAACTAAATAATAATGCAAAAAATTAAATAGATAATTAAACTACTACAAGGTCCAGTGTATCTCATGTCCAAAATAAGTACAGTCAACAAAAGGAAAAGTATAAGTACACAGGGCATACCTCGGCTCTAGCAACTGGCCACTAACCCTGACCGTATGAACCATGAGGAATGTCGGATGCACCTCCCGATGACCCCGTCTCACCTGAAAACACAAGGGTGAGTCTCATTTCATAGGCTTAGTAGGGATCCCGCGGACTCCCACCTCGCACGAAAGAAACAAGACGAAAGGCACAAACAAGCACAGAAAGTAACACTACCTATCGAGAGTACGGCAGAATCAACAAGCAATAATAAATAAATGGAAAAACTCTCTACAACAAGCCATACCGCACGAACCAACCCTGGTCCGACTAAGCACAAGTCCACACCTACAGGAGACAGGAGCTCTACCCACTAGAAGAAAGATTGACAGCATCCCCTGACGTCTTACACCACGCCCAAATGTCTCCCTACTCACCCCAGGCAGAAACTGAGACACACTCAACAAGTTCCACGAACAAGGACTAGCTGGGGTCGCGCTCGTCAGCACGTGTCCTCTGCCCCCAACTACGTGTGCACACACAGACCATTTGCTCTAGGTCTGGTCCTCTAACCAATTTTTCCCCCAGCCAGAGTCAGGCTGCAAAGGCAAGGGGCCCTACGATAACCAGCCTAAAAACTGTCTCTCACTGGGTCACGCTCTCCACCACTCCTAAGTGGGTCCACGCCCGCATACGCAGGAAAGCTACGACTAGTGAATAGGTCACTGGAGGTATGAACTGACTGACTAATGGAAATCACCGAGGTAATGATGACAAGGGATAGGACGGACCCTAATGGCCCACACGGGAAGCCTGGACTCAAAGACCACGTGCGGACACCCCATCCGCGAGACCAAACCCTATATAGCCACCATGGGGGCAAGAAATGCGGAGCACGACACCCCAGGAGCTGACAGGGCTGGGCGGCCAACCACTGGACCGCCCAAAGGCCTGGGCAGCCACACCAATGGCCGCCCAGCACCTGGGCCTCCCCTGTTTGGGCGGCCACACAATGGGCCTCCCAGAGTGCTGGGCGGCCATAGAGCTGGCCGCCCAGTCCTGGGCCTATCTTGGTAAGGGCGGCCAGGCTACTGGCCACCCACAACCCTGGGCGTCCAAACTGTGGGCCGCCCAGTGACCTGGGTGGCCAAAGGTATGGCCTCCCAGACCATGGCTCAGATGGCCACCCATGACGCCGCCTCCTGAATTTTGCCCGTAAAAGGGTCGAGCTCCACCCTGAGCGCGGTTCCATGCCCCATTCACCCCCAGGTGAACGGGAAACAAGGGGGAAATCTTCCCCTGCCAACCTAGCATGCATCTGCCACCCCAAATCGGTCAAAAACCCTGGTAAATGAGAGATTCGACGCTCCAACCCTAACATGCATTTTCCCACCCCGGCACGAATCAAGCCCCTCTCGACCTCCCCTCAGCCTAGAAATCGCGAGAAAGATGGGAAGGAGGGTAAGGATCCGTCCCCCTACCTCAATGAAGCTCGAAACCTGTCGGATCGTCACCGATCCCCAATCTCGACCGTGCACGAATGCCACCCCCACGTCGCGAGATCACCACCGTCGCGCTCGCCTCATCGTCACTGCTACCTCCAGACCATCGCCGGAGGGAAGAGGGCCACGATCGCGAGCACACGGGGAGAGAGAGGGAGCAACGGTTACAAGGGGGGAGTGGGGGTCTCCAACGAGAAGAAAGAGGAAGGAGAAGAGAAAAAGAAGAAGAATGAAAAAGAAAAGAAAAAGGAGTATTTATAGAAAATTTAGAAAATCAAAAAAAAATTGAAAAATTAGGAAAAATCATTTTCTCGATCCTCAAAATATGCTCGTCGCACTGGTACCGTCCCGGAGTAGGAGAACGTAACGGTTTACCCTACACAGGGTTCCGCAGGTCTGTCGTGGAAAAATACACGTGAATCACAAAACGCGCTTCGGGACGCTCGAAAGTGATCCGAAACTCACGGATCCTGATCCGAAAAATGTCTGAAAAATTTGGGACATGCATTTATCCATACGTGTTTTGATCATTGCTTGCTAGATCTAGGCTAGACTCTTACATGCACTCCGGTGCACATAGGATCATATGATTCCATTAGTTTTTACATTCCTACCAAAGCAAGGTTTCCTCTCGTCTCCATATTCCTTGGAGCCGACTAGGGGACCTTGTCGAGGGCCTCCGTAAGTCCCAGTGAGCCATGGATTTCCACACGGACGTCGGGCCGATTGTACCGTTGCCGCCCCCAGTCTAGGGTCTCCATATGTGAGACTGAGAGTCCCTTAGAGTCAGCTAGTCCCCCCTTCCTACCCAGGTCAGGCACCTAGTGGTCGAGCTAACTTTCATTCTAATTAATCCACTAAAACTCTGAAGGGAAAATCGATAAAAATTACGTACATCATTTAAAAAACTTGCTACGTAATTGGCTGATTCTTCTCTCATCTCCCCCCTCCTTTATGTGTTTGCTTTGACTGGCTTGTGTGCATTAGGCATCGGTTAGAGCTATTTCTTCTCTCTTCCTTACTGTGGTCGTAGTGTATGTGGAGTTGCCTCCATCCCTCAGGATCCTCTCCTAGGGGCAAATCTCACTTCGTTTCCTACCTTAATCCCTTGTCCGATTCCACCACAGCCACGTCTTCATTTGATCATTCCTATGCCTATGAGGACTCTCTTCCTCTGGGACTTCTAGCTGACCCATCTAGGGTCATTTCCTTCCCGGTAAGGGAGGGGTCCCTCCCTCCTCCTCCGCCTGCCCCAGTTGAGGGAGCCCAGTCCTCCCTTCCTGATTCCTCAAACTCGGCCAATCATATCCTACACATGATGGCCCAGCTAGACCCGACCCAGCTCCACCTGATTAGACAAGCTCTAGGGGCAGTGGCCCCGCCTTCAGTACCTCCATCTGGCGCGCCTGCTGCCGTCACCTCTGTCCCCCCTGCGGTTAGATCCGAGCCCGCCCTGCCCGCCATTGATCTCACTCATGTCCGTCCTCAGGCCCTCCGTGTCCCCAACCTAGAGTCAGGCCATTCTTCCACCTCGGCCCACCTGTAGTTTGACAAGGGGAAGGCCCAGGTCACCTCATCCTTCTATTCTGATTTCCCCGTCACCATTTCTCTAGTGCCGCAGGCCCTTGTCGCCCCAGCAGACTTTGCCCGCCTGGAGCCAGGGGTAGCCCAGCTTGCTCACTCCGATATGGGCCACTCCTTGACCCGTCGTCCATCCTATGGGCTTCCCCCTCCATCGATCTATCCGTCTGCTCCTCACCCACCGCCACCTTATGTAGTTTCTACACCTCCAGCCCAGGAATGAGAAAGCCTTGATAGGTGGGCCGCCCAATAGCAGCAGATCGACCTCCTCCATAAGAGGGTCGGCCCGCAGTCCCATGTTGATGTCCCTACTCCTAACTTCAGGGACATTCTTTTTCCACCGCAATCTGAGTTCCCCGTTTATCAAAAGTATGATGGGAACGGCAACCCATTCATTCATATCAGGGAGTTCCTTTATGAGTCAACACAGTTCCAACATGACGACCGCCTGATGGCATACCTATTTAGACGGTCCTTGGATGGAGTGGGCCTGGAGTGGTTCTATACATTGCCGCTAGAGGAGGCAGAAAGCTTCAAGACAGTGAAAGAACGATTCATACAAAGGTTCCAAGACCAGGTCGGCCCAGAATATTCTTTCACTGATTTAGTAGTAGAAAAGATGAGGGCAGATGAAGATTTTGCGACGTACGCTGACTGATGGAGGCAGATGGCCTTGCGTGTGTCCGGGTAAATCCCAGAAGAAGAAAAAGTGAAGTTGCTCATTTCTAATTCCACGCCGACGTTCCGGAACATTTTAATGTTGAATGATATCACCAGTATGCACCAGTTGCACAACCGAGCCCGGTTCATCCAGATCCAGTTTAAAGACTCCCCCATTCACTCCTTGTTTGAAGCCCCGAAGCTCAAATCCTATAAGAAATCCCAGGGCCCGGTCCCTGAGGGAGTCCAGATGAACGAGCAGGTGTAGGTTGTCAATCAGTCCGCCCCACCCCGTGTCACGTCCCGATGCGAAAAATTGAGAATGCGACGAGTCGTAAATGAGCGTGTCGATCAGAGCAAATACAATTTCATTTCTAAAATCAGACATGAATGGGAAATGATACTTATATTTCATCAAAAAAGTTTACAACTCTAATTGATAAGTCATAAAGGTAATTACAACCGAAGCCCACGCGGACACGATCCACGACCCATAAAGCTAGATCAAAAAATCTAGGGTCTTACAGCCCCCACTCCTTACAAAAAACTTGTCCTTGAAATTTAGGATAGAGCACGGAACTCAGGAGGAAGGACTCACCCACAGAAAGGACTTCATGGTCACTGCACCACCATACAGACTGGACAGTCACATTGAGGAACGTCGTTGGACTAACACAACCACAGGAGCCCTCGGGCTCCACCACACCAGCTCTTGCCAGACCCTACACCGACCGAGGCACACAAGGCCAACAAGTCTGGCATTACCTCAGTCTCCTCGAAACATCCGAGGGCACGCATGCCTGATCCACGCCGCATGCAGAGAACCACATGATCCTCAACAGAAGACCACAATTGGCACCTACTCAGGTCAGCAGGGCACCGAGCACTCCCTATAGGAAGCAGCTTCGCACCTTAGCTCAGATGGCAACCTCACCGCTAAGCACCATGGACCACAACTCTTCCATCGGCTCAACACCGCTAGTGACATATGATCTCGAGCCAGACGCTACAATACTTACCAGCCAACGCCGATTCCAAGCCAACACCTCACCTGACGCCAACAACACCAATACCACTAAGGGGCATCTCACGAACCACCGCCAAGCTCCACCAACCGAAAACCACCAGGCACAACAACCCACTCTCAGCGCCCATGCACACCCAACAACCCTAGCACATCTCCCTCCGAGCCAAGGGAACACCACAGTCTGGACCGCGGCACCACCAGGATACACCCTACTCCAAACTCTCTCGAGTCTTGCTACGGACAAGCACTCCATTCATAACCGCCACAACTCTTGATCGATCTTGAACATTACACCTGCCGAACAGTTAGCACAACAAACCACTTCTCATCCAGGCGCTTAACAAATCTAGCGACATCCTCGACTACCCAACACGACATCCACACGGGATCTCCCTACCAATACTGACACCTCTCACTCCTCGGATCCACTTCCAAAACAATTACATCGACTAAAGTTGGTCAACTCTTGAGCTCATTCTTGGGCACCGAACACCAGCGCCACACAACCATTCCACAAGGCCATGACTTGCCTCAACACCAGTCGCAATGTGGCTCCACCCCTAGCCATGTGACACCATTCAAGGGAAAAACTGGTGCAACACCAACACAACCGACCAATCTCACCACCGAACTTTCGATTTACAGTGCCACCAGCACCACTCGGCAGCCCACTGTCACCGCCTACACACGGTAACCAAGGCCATTCACACGGCTGAACACAACTCTTCCTCTCAAGAGCAACCCTCCACAACTGATTCTGAGACCTCCAAGACATGCTCAACATGAAGCACACACCACACTCCACCACCAATTCGATCCTGGAGCCCATGGGTTACCAACCCTCCATGCTTCCGCTATGCAACTCTACACCGACCAAGCCACAGAACGAAGGAAAACCTGGCATCTGCCAAAGCAATCCACCTACCAACGCAGGTCTTAAACAACAGGGCACCTGGAGAGACCAGCCCTAAACACAATACATGACCTCGGCTAGCGCCTCTACTTGCCCGATTCTGCATGACCTGCCAGTGCCTACGTGCCAAGACATGACGAGGGACAACCACAAAGCCTTCACAAGCAACTCCACTGCCCTTACACATGACTCATTCAGGGACTCCCGGACACACCTCAGGAAGGACACAAACAAGCGAAAACACGATTATAGCACAGTAAATAGTAGAATTAAACACGGCACCACATACAATAATCAAAAAACCACACATACGCTCGATAGAGTGAGCACAACAAATCCACCCGGCCAGGTGCCTTGCATACATCGGGAACCCTTAACTCGCAGGTTAGTGGAACGCTGCAAAGATGGCTGGAACGGGGCGGCCGCCATGGGCACTCGTGAGCAACAAGACTAGTTTGGCACCCAGAAAACACTCCAGCTCGACCCTACCCACGGCGCATGGCTCTCCCATGAGAAGCTGGTCACATCTCGAACACATTCCTGGCTGCTCACTCAAACCAAACCGCAGTGGTCGAACCACTGGATGCTAAAAGGACACGATAGACACCTATTCCTCCTACTCCTGGTGCCTCCCGCCAGCCCCACTCCGTATGAACAACCTAGCCATCCAACCAAACCTCGACCTCAAAGGGAAGGAACTCAAACCAGGAGACGGAAGAGACACCATGCATGGAATTATGGCTTCACGAAGAAGATCAGAAAGGATCGAGGTGTAAAGCCCCGTGCTTCATTTCCCTTTGCGCAGAAAGGATTACATCGGGAGCACTGGCCATGGCTGAGTAGAGTACAGAAGAAAAGAATGGAAGACAGCGACCCATCCTCACACTCTCTCTATTTCTCTTAACTCTCTCTTCAGCCTTCGGAGCAGTAGGGTATCGATCGGGAAGAAGACTTCGTTGTCCAGGCTTCCAAGAGAACTGAAGAACATTTTCTGGCTCCACAGGGGGGGCCTTTTATAGGGTTTAAGAACCCTTGTTCAGAGGGAGAGCCCCCCCTTCGTGCTTCTTTTTTCTATTCTTTATTTCCATCGCCTACCCCTGCTCCGTATGCCGATGACGCTGTCGCTACTACCTTGTCATCGTGTTATCGCCTGCCGACATCGTGGATGTCGATGTCATCGTAGCTACTGTGGTAGGGGAGTGGGTGAGGTAGGGGAGGTCTCCCCCTGGTGGCACTCCCACCTCCAACCACGCAGGTGAGCAGAGGCTTGGCAGCATGGGTGCCCCACTGCCATCACGTGAAAACAGGGGAACCGTAGATGCTATAGTACCTGAACACGCGAAAATAGCGTCCACATGGTAGGGCACAATTTTTGGAATTGGCATCCAAGTGGACGGGTGCTGATTCTTTGGCTTACATGATTTTTGTAATATCGCCAAGAGTTAGCGTCCACTCGAAAGGGCGCTTATTGATGAATTTGCGTCCACAAAAGGGGCGCCCATTCTTCGAAATATGAAATCCAGATTTTAGATAATCTACTAATGCCAAGAATTGGTGTCACTGTGAGAGAGCGCCCATTTATAAAATGGCATCCAAGTGAAGGGCATTCATTTCCTGAGTTGACTTGTTCAAGGGATGAGTCGACCTGAAAGAATTGGTGTCCACCCAAGAGGCGTCAATCGAAGAATTGGCGACAGTTGGCTTGGCGCCATTTTTTTTGGTGCCAACACTGTCCTTTGGCTAATGGGGTGAAGGTATCACTCCATTTGATCATCTTTACATTACCTCCTACTGTTCACCAGAGGGCCAGAATGAGCTGCCAAAGGCCAAATATGAATGCTGCCCGACGTGTTGTGGGGGAGTGAGGTAAGCCTTCCCCTCATCAAATACAACTAAGATGACGTTGAGCTGGGGTTAGCACTGGTGAATTCCAACATCCTCAGAAACAACGTCCAAGCCTGAAGAGCGTGCGATGCATGCTCTTGAAATAAGGTGCATACCTACACATTGAAAAAGTGCATCAGCCTGACCTTCCTCCACTACAGTGGGACCTAACTTTTGATAACCTCCCCCAGGGTCTTGTAAATGAGGCATAATGTAGCTGGGCAAATCGATAATTTAAGCCCCCAAGCCAATTGATAGGAGGGAAGTATGGCCTCAGGCCGAATGATGCTATCGTCCCCATACGACAAGGTGAATGTGCAAAGCCAGTAGTCAAGGTAGGCCGCGCAATGTGTCATCAGGTCCACGCCTGTTGGGTTCGGGCCGCTCTTGTGCCCTCAGAAGGAGACACCCTCCAGGTCCACTTTACTATCGCCATGCTTTCTCCAAGCGGCCACAACACTGACCGCGGGGAAGTCATTATACTTCTTCTCACCACGAAAGAAGTACCACAGTCACAGACCCATGCGAACTCTCTTAAGATAGCCATGCCCAGACTGCTTCCCACTGCCACTATGGGTGACAAACAGAGCTCCCTGTATGCCTTCATCAGATATTGGTAAGAGAAACTAATGCTCTGATACCAAGAGTTTTAGGGTGGCCACAATATTTTGTCATCATCAAAAAGGGGGAGATTGTTGGGTTCGTTGCGCTCCCTCTTTGTCTTTGGTAATGGTTTTGATGATAACAAAATATTGTGTGCTTTCTACATGAGAAAATCTTGTGTGCGTGTCTTGTGGAAAACACCTTGACGCTAAATGAGCTCATATGTTGCTATCTTATTTTGTAGGTTGCTTTACTGGGTTGAGAAGCAGTGGCTCTTCTTCATGAATAAATTTTTGATGGTATCTCATGCATTCTGCTCATGAGACTTTGGAGTATTCATCTGAACACTATGTTTCACAATGACTTTTCAAATGGTTTGCTGGATGGCCATTTCATTTTAAGATTGGTTGAAGGATCCTCTTTGCATTTCTTGGTGGGTCCAGTAACGATCCACTTCTTAGGGTTTCGTTGTTTCTGCTGCACCTCTGATCGAAACCTTACACAACCGTCCTCCTGGAATGACGTATCTCGTTGCCAATCACATTCGAAACCTCGCCAAGAGACGTGACTCTCCTAGCGGACTTCACTATAGTCCGCGAGATGACCGGGTACAACGCTATCATAAGGCGTGGTATCCTCAGTACCCTTCATGGCGTCCCCTCCTCTTATCATCAAAAGTTGAAGTTCTCCACTCCTCGTGGGGTGGGAGAAGTCCAGGGAGACCAGAGGGAGTCGGGGAGGTGTTACTTGATCTCCACGTGTAATCGGCATAATGAGGAGACCCCGCCCGAGAAGAAGGTGAGAACTAGAGACCCAGGTCCAAGCACGAACACCCCAGTGACGGATTTGTACCCCATCCAGGTGGGAGAGGACTCGAGTAGAACACTTCGGATCGGTGCTACACTATCTGAGCATGAGAAGGAAGTGTACACAAGTTTCCTAGAGGCAAACCAAGATTTATTCGCTTGTTCCGAGGACGAACTCCCCAGAATCTCGTCGGAGGTCATAACCCACCAACTGAAGTTAGACCCGAGCTGTCGCTCGGTTCAGCAACATAGGAGGCACTACAACCCCGAGCGACAAGCTATTATCAGGGAACAAGTAAGCAAGAAGTTACGCTCGGGACTATTGCGACCTACCCAATATCCCGACTGGGTGACTAATGTAGTCCTTGTTCCCAAGCGCAATGGGAAGCGGCAGATGTGCATAGACTACACGGATCTTAATAAAGCTACACCTAAAGACAGCTTCCCCATGCCACAAATCGACCAACTGGTCGATGCTACAGTCGGGCACGAAATGCTAAGCTTTCTTGATGCATACTTTGAGTATGATCAAATTAGCATGCACGAGCCCGACCAAGACAAAACGGTGTTCGTCACCGACCATGGCTTATGTTGCTACACCTACATGCCCTTTGGATTAAAAAATGCGGTAGCTACGTATCAATGCCTGGTCAACCATATGTTTGACGTACAGATCGGTCGCAACATGGAGGTTTATATTGATGACATGTTCGTCAAAAGCCTCCAAGTGACCGAGCACATCACCGACCTGGCAGAAACATTTGCAACATTCTGAAAATACAACATGAAGCTCAACCCAAGCAAGTGCGCATTCAAGGTTAAGTCGGGCAAATTCCTCAGATTCCTCGTGACCCATAGAGGGATCAAAGCGAATCCCGACCAAATCTGAGCATTGTTGGAGGTTAAGCAACCGGTGCAAGTAAGGGACGTGCAGTGTCTCACGAGCCATATTGCTGCCCTGACTCGATTCCTGTCCCGAGCTGCAGAAAGATGCCTACCCTTCTTCCAGCTCATCAAGCAAGCGAACAAAGCGCCAGAGAAGAAAGGGCAAATCGATTGGGATCAAGAATGCAGGCAGGCGTTTGAAGAGCTGAAGAGGTATCTAGCATCTCCTCCTGTGCTCTCCAAGCCACAGAAAGGGGAGCAGCTGCTCCTATATCTGTCGGTGACCCTAAGCACCCTAAGTGTCTTGCTCGCTTGAGAGGAGAGCAATATTATAAAGCCAGTCTACTACGTGAGCCGAGCACTACAAGGACCAGAGTTTCGCTATTCGCGAACTGAGAAGTTCACTCTAGCCCTGGTCACGGCCACACACAAGTTGCGACCATATTTCTTGGCCCACCTAATCGTTGTTCTCACCGACCAACCCCTATGCTAGATTCTCTAGAACCCAGATGCCTCGGGGAGGCTTATCAAGTGGGCCATCGAGTTAGGCGAGATTGACATTAGCTTTTGCCCAAGGACAGCGATTAAAGCCTAGGCCCTCGCCGACTTTATCACTGAATGCACATTGCCTGAGTAGGACTCCCCCGAGCAGTCTCTAGGACACATATGGGAGTTGTACGTTGATGGTTCATCCTGTGCTACTGGCAACGGGGCAGGGCTAGTCTTACTGTCACTAGAGGGAGCAAAGCTACAGTACGCCCTCCGCTTCAACTTCCCGACCACGAATAATGTGGTCGAGTATGAAGCATTGCTTTCGGGCTTACGGATGGCAAAGCACTTAGGGCCCACTAACTTGCGAGTTTACAGTGACTCCATGTTCATTGCCAATCAAGTCAAAGGGAAATTCAAAGCCCGAGAGTCGGTTATGATTAAATACCTCGAGAAGGCCTGTAGTCTTATACACTTCGCACACTCCTTTCTATCTCTTCAGAGCCTTACAGCTCTTGGGAGGCCCCTCAGGATCCAAGTGGTTTTGGGTTTACTCGAGCCCAGTTGCTGGGTCGTCATAGTTGGTATCAGAGCGGGTGTGTTGCGAAGGATGTATAGATGTACATGGAAATTCGAGATATTACAATGCTCAGAGTCCGTAAGGTCCAATATAGTCGGCAGTTGGCATAGGTTTTATGTTTTCGGAATTACTTTGCTTTTTGTGTGAGCAGTTGCCTGTGCTATGCTGGCACTGTGCGAGATGGTTTTTCTCTCGTCGGGATGTGACAGAGAGTGTTCATTTGTTATGGTGTTGTTCTCGATTGTGCTGCGCTGGGCAGAATTTGCCAGCAGGTGTGAATCTGTGGTACAGCATTTGCTTTTCCATGGTTGGTTCAGGTGGCTGATGGACTCTGTGATGGCTGTGCATGTTCTTCAGAGGAGATTATGCTGTTTTGACCATTCCACTTGAGGTTGCTCAACCCCTAAGGTGTTAAGGTTCGGTTTTGAGGTGGTCGTTTGGATGCCTCGTTGAGAGAGTGCTCGGGCGAACCTAGGATTTTCCTTCCTGGTGAGCAGCTGTTAGACGCGCTTGATCTTTCTCATTCTAGTTGTGACATCTTTTTGAGGTTAAGCTTTGGAAGTGCTATCTCGGTGAAGCCTTTGTCCTGTGTCTACTTACTTATGTGTGTACAATATTTATTCTGAACCTGATATGCTCTTGTTTCGACGGTGGCCTAGCTTTGGACCCGGTTTGTATGTTGGAGGCCATTGTGCACCGTGTTCCATGTGTCGTGTTAGGTGGTTGTGCTGTAAAGGTTCAGTAATCGTTTCAGGATGTGAGGATGAGCAAAGATTGGTATTCTTGGTGGCTTGTGCTGCGACTCTTGACACGATGATTTGCACTATGGCGACTTGTGATCAGCTGTTAGCAAGATCGGTACTCGACGTGTGGAATATTACAGTTCGTGAGTTGCGATGACGCAAAGAGGTGTGCTGAGATGCAGATGCTGAGTTGTTTGTTGTGTAGAGTGTGCAGTGAAAGTATGTGGGCTTATTACCCATTGGTCGAGGATCGTTGGTTGGAAGATTCTGGCCAGTCGAGAAGATTGTTTCCTCGGTGTGTCTTCATCTTGGCTGTATGTGTCTCGATGTTATTGGTTGTCGTGTCATTGCTTGTGGCATTGTGGTTGTTGGCCCTGGTAGTTTCGAGAATTGGGGAAATCTATTGGCAAATATGCTAATTGAGTACCCTTTCTTTATCTACTTTTCTTGGAAGTTGTGCTCTCGGGACATGATCGTGGTCTTAAAGATGCATTATTTTGAGAGTTGTTATGGGTCCTTATTGGTAAGCTGTGCGTGGCTAGTCTCCTTTAGCTGTGTGTTCATCTTTAATTGTGTCATGATGTGACCCAGCTTACAGTTGTGTCCCGTGGTTCTGTGTTAAGAACGGAGCCAGGATTCTATAGGTGTTGTTGAAGTTGTTTGTTGGTTTGTTGGTTGTGTTTAGCTTGGGAGAAGTTCCCTATGAGTCTGAATTTGACATTGTGTGGACCGTGATCTTGTCAGTTAGTTGTGTTGTACTCTTCTGCCGTGATAGAGTTAGCATGCGTCTCGAATCAAATTTAATGTCTGAGTGAGGACTGACTTGATTGTGTTTGTGGTCCAGTGCTATCATTAGCGTTCTGTGTGCCAATTTTGTTTGTTCATTATGGCACGGAAGTCGATGGTTTGAACAGTTAGCTGAGATGTTTATCTTCCTCATGAAGAGTGGATGCTTGTGTTGTTGGTGGTTTTTTTCGTGGCATGGATCGTGTCTCCTTTCCTTGTGAGACGATAGCGATGTTGCCATATTTCGGAGGTGTCAGACTTGTGTTCCTTGGTGTGTAGTGCTCATTCTGCAGATCGATTTGCCCTGAGATCCGGAGCATGATGATGTTGTTTGTGATCATGGTTTGACAGTGTTCCTCTGAATTGTGTCCTTCGAGAATCGTGATCTCATGTTTTTGTGTGGTTGTGGTAGGTGTTTGAGCTTTGGCTGATGCTAGGAGAGCGTAGCCAGTGTTTGGGTTGTTCTTCCCTTGTTCACTTGATAGCTCCTTGAATTTCAAGGATGAAATTTCTAAAAGGAAGGGAGGATGTAATGCCTTGGATCCTTCGGATGTGAGCAGGTGGCTAGGATAGATGGCCTAAAAAAGCTGGCCCATGAAAATGTACATGTGCTTGTTCATATATATATACATGCGTGATTAGATAAATGAACCGGCGGCTAATGAGTGTTGGGAAATCTGGTGGCTTGTTTATGCATGGTCTCATTGTTGCAAGTTTATACATATGTACATGCCTAGGTGAGATGGCGGCTAGGATATGCATGGGTATATATACGTAGCCACTTCACTGATCTGGCGGCTGGGCCTATATAAGTGAACCAGCAGCTATTTAGCATGTATATATGTCCATATATATATTATTAAGTGGGCTGGTGGCATGTGCACGGATTAGTTATGTATATATAAGAAATACGTAGGCTAGCGACTGGTGGGCTTAGACGATATAGTGACCATTACTAATATGTGCACAGCTAT
The DNA here is from genome assembly GCA_024336825.1 of Amorphophallus titanum. NCBI lineage: Eukaryota > Viridiplantae > Streptophyta > Magnoliopsida > Alismatales > Araceae > Amorphophallus > Amorphophallus titanum. The sequence goes on from JANBPO010001280.1 coordinate 25,125, forward strand.
GCATGAATGCATATATATGCAACAACAGTGGGCATTGGTTCAAGCGGCGGCTAGGAAAAGCCAAAAGGGCCAGTGACCCATGCACGGTGACATGGCGGTAATACACACATGCGCGTATTCATGCGAAATGTTTACTATACGATACGGTTGCCATGCAAAGTGAGACGATGGCCAGCGCGTGGGACACGGCGGCTGGGGTCTTGACCTGGCGGTAAAGGGGGTGCCACTCAGCGTCTAGGTGGGAGTGGTATGAGAGTAAGACGGCGGCCAGAACAGTAGGGCGTGAGAGGGAGACGGCGGCCAAATGAGGCCACCCAGTGGCTGACCATGTCGCAAGCATGGAAAGAGCAGAGGGAGAATAGGAGATTTCATAGCTTGGGAAAATGGTCTTCTCGCTCAGGGTAGGCTCCTAGACAGAGAAGGGAATCCTAGGAGGTAGATAGGTGGGTTAAGTGAGAACATAGATTTGATTCATGTAGTAATACGGTGGCCAGAGCAGAGAGAATTGCAAGAGAAACAGAGTGCCAGAAAAATAGATATGTTTATTTGTTTACGATGCCTCGTTCATCCAACGAGGAACCAGAGGCCACACCATGATTCAACGGGTCCCTGGCCCTCACCTGAGACGGTGGATATTCACCAGATCCTTGACAAAATGGCGTTAACAGCGATGTGAACCAGAATGGTAGATGACGCCACCAGATGATATGTGCCCACTCAAGGGATGCACAGAGGCCACATCTAAAGGTTAATGAGTCTTTGGCGGTTAGTGGGGTAAGCCAAAGAGATTTTTTGAAAGAAAGAAAACATAGGTGTGGTAAGGAGATGGGACGGTGCCCATTCGTGCATTCTATCGAACATGATGTTCGTGAAATCGAATCGAGTCAAACTATAGCCCCTATGGGGCATTTTATTGTAGAGTCACAGGCACTCTGACCCTTATCTCATCAATAAGGAAGAGAGAAAACCATTATGGAGACAACAAATTGGCCAAAAGGGAGATCATCATTCATTTATTAATGAGGCATTTCAGTAGACGTTGCATATCGGAAATAAAATCTACAGAGGAAATGAACAAATGAGAGAGGGGAAGCTAAAGCCCAAACTAGGCATTACAAAACAAGCCAACCAACCCAGAGCTCTCACTGGATCTCCTCCTCACTATTTTCTCTGCTGTGCGATGTAGCTCTCATATTTTTTTTCTAGAACACTCAAGGCCGCCCTCTATTCCTTGCGCTTTTCTTGTGTCCTCTAACATCTGAAAAGAAAGGGGGGAGTCTCATCTCATTGTGTCAGTAGGGGTCCCACAGATCCCCACCATGAAACAACAACGATAAATAGTAGCGATAAGAATAACAACTACAATAGTAACAGGAGTGGCAATAACAACAATAACAACGAAAGTAACAGCCATAGTACGAACAATAACAATGGTAGCCAGTGGAACCATGGCTCTCTAAGCTACTCCTAACACTGATGAGAAGCAAACGCCGATCTCACAATTGGAGACAACCGAACCAATGAGAAACCCTGGCTACACTACCCGGAAGGGAAAATCACAACATCTCTATCGTGAAGGCCCGTCCTCACTGACGAAAGCTCAACCCAAGACCATGTGGTCCAAGGGTACACTCATGACCTCGTCGTCACGAACCCTACATTGTTTACTAGTGAAACCTCAGCAACTCTACTAGAACCCTTGACCTCAACATCAAAAAACACACAAAAGATGCCCATAGAACCACATCCTTGCTGATGGGAACCCAAAACTTGAGTCACGAGAGTCACGTGTAGCGTGACGAGAGCACTGCCCACTAGAAGCAAGTCTGGATGCATCCACCAATGACTTAGTCCACACCTCAGATGCCTCCCTACTCACCCCAGGTAGAAACTGAGACAACATATAAGTAACACAAGGAACAAGGGTCTAGTTAGGGTCTTGCTCATCAGCATCCATCTGAAGTCCCCGACCATGTGTTTACACACTGACTGACTGCACTACATCAGTCCCTCTAGTTGATTTTCCTCCTGACCCAGACTCGAGCCGCCACAGTGGGAGGCCCTACGGTAACAAGCCCAAAATCACCTCTCTTGGATCTTCTCTTCAACACTCCCAAGTGAGTCCACACACGTGTGCGCAAGAAAGTTACAACTAGTGGGAGAAAGTCACTGGACGAAGGAACCCTCAGTAGAGAAGAAATCACCGAAGAACTAATAGCTACATACGCACCCAGCATAAGTATCATAGAGTACAACATGGCCCGGTGCCACCAGACTCATAACAGCTAACTAGACCTACTAATCCAATGGCCAATGAGTCATGTGACCCATTCCAAGGCCGTTGGACCCTATGGCACCATGTCATCAAACCACCCTAGTCCAAGAATCAAAAATCACCATAAAAAAGGACTCTTAAGGCAGCCCACAACTGTCAGGTCCATTCCCTCTCTAAGGAATACTAAGAAACCCCCAACCCCTAGTTTGGTTACAGGACTATCGGTTACTGGCCATATGCATGGCCCACATGGAAACCACTTTCTGGGAAAACTAACGCAGAGTAGGAATAGCCCTCTACCTGTACTAGAGTGTACATTAACCCGATCGAGCACACGAAGAAGTCCAAGACACACAGGGTCACCCAGACTGTCAAAATTGGATGGGCATGCTAATCAATATATCATGATTCTTTCAGACACCTAAAAGCACAATCTTGGTCCCCACAAGGTGTCTAGGACATCCACAGGGCCAATGGTCGACCAAAGGGTCTCAACTAGGTCGACCAAGGGCCAAATTGGGCAAAGAGGGCTGGGTTCGGTTGACCTACCCTAGGGTCGATTGACCTCCTAACAAAAGGTCAGTCGACTGGCCCTCAGGGGTCGGTCGACTGAACCAACACGGTCACCCATCCCATGGTGAACCGATTCAGTTGACTGAACTCCCCTAGTCAATTGACCGAACTCCCTTAGTCGGTTGACCGAAACTAGCATTTCTCCAACTAGACCCCGACCGAGGGGTCCTATTCCACGCCCCACTCGATCCCCATCGAGGGAGAAAACATCGGGCACCTTACCTAGGGTCCCAAACCACTTGATGCGGGATGACGCGACACTATAAGCATTGCAAAGATCCCTACCCTAGATGATGATGCGATCAACAAACAGGCACTAAGGGGAGTAGCCAAAGGCCCAGCTCTGACGAGGACTCAGGGGTTGAACATGTCACTAACGTGGAGCGACACCGCACAATCATCCCTAGTGAGGGAAACATGGGATCTGCATGGTTGAGCAACCGCCAGAGTCAAGGGTGGTCAAGCTCGCTCTCGTGCTCAGAATGAGCCATGGGATGGGTCATGATCACTCTCTCATAGCCGTGATTAAATTTGAATAGGCTAGGACTCCTAATCGCACACACAAGCAGTGGCAGACAAGTGCATATATGGGAAAAGCAAGCACACAGAAATGAGTAAGGCGCGTACCTCCACGCTAGTGCATGAAGAAGACAACCCGACCGATACTCGTAGCCCTGGTACAAGAAATCACAATGGAGTACAGTCTGAAACTAAGTGCACTCTTCGTAGGGAGGTAAAAGGCTGCAACAAAAATCTGAGGCTCTCGAGATCGGGTTGACAGGCAGCACTTGGGGATGATCCTAGGTGTCGCTGATGCCGCTGGTTGTCGGCCCACTTAGAGTTGATCTGGCAGGCTAAGTGCTGGTCACGGATGTTAAACCATGCCCAGGGAAGCTGTGGACACCGCACTGGAATAGCAGGTCGCAACCCACGCCGGAGTGAACACAGCTTGGGATGGCAATGAACTGGTGTGCAGTCTAGCCTGCAGTGGACTGTAAGCGAGCTGAGAGCAAGGGCCGGCACTGGCAATGACTCCAAGGTGGGGCCACGTGGCCAGCAGTGGGTTGGCCTAGGGACGTCGCTGTGCTGGTCTGGGAAGTCGTCCAACCAAGCCCAGGGTGGCCTGGATGCTTGTGGACAGCACATTACCGATGTCGAATACCTAGCATGGAGCAAGTGTCGGAGGAGGATCGGGCGTCTAGCAGAAGGGTTTGGATGGGCAAAGGGTGCTAATCAGTCCAGCAGTGGAAAGTGACCTGGGGAGGGGATCTGGGTGACCAACCGATGGGTGGAGGGTAGCCTGATCAGATTTGTGAGCAGCAGTCTTATCAGGTTTGTGTGTAGATTCAAGTGGATAGCAGAGTGAAGGGGAAGTGAGGGTGTGTGTGTGGGCGACCAGAGGTGAGGTGATGGCGGCAGAGACTCATGGGCAGCGAGACGTGGGGGTGTGGAGGCTGGTCGAGGGCGATCTGGATGGAGGGAGAGGGGGTTGGGGTGTGAGAGAGCAGGAAGATGAAGGGTGCGGCATGTGGGTAGTCTGCAGGTGCAGATCGCGACCAGTAAGGGAGGGCGAGGGGGTGAGGGGTTGCTGGGAGGATGGGGGTGGATGAGGGGCACAGTAGATAACCCCCGATACATGGCAAAGAATATAGGTCCGAAGATCACTATTGCGCATAGTGAGTTTGATATACCGAGGGTCAGAATGATGACAAATATGCAATAATAATGAACATGCATAAGTACATATATGTATAGAGGCATGAGTGTGCATGGTGTAAGCAAACCTAAAGGAGATTGACTGATGAAAGTCAGCAACAATCTTATTATTTATTTGCAGAGTGTTCAGGAGTTAAGTATGATGAAGGGACAGACTGTTAGCCCAAAAGGGGGCAATTGATTTGCAGGTGCAACAAAGACTGCCGGGGATAGCACTTAGCACTGGAGTGGAGAGCCAAGAAGGGATATGTCGGGTACGGAGTCGACTCCTCAGATGTGGAGTCAACTCTGCAAAAGTAGGGCAATGGAAGGGCTAATAGAAATGTGAATGTAGGCTAAATCGGCGTGGGACCCATATGCGGTTTAATCCAGCGCGGGGAATGAAGAGGAGGAGGGTAATCTGGCACGATAGAGGGCTCGTCGGATTAACCCCCATGCCATTTCAGAGACGCTGGGAAAAGATGGGCTTTGAGAGAGGGACTAATCTGGCACACCAGTTTGGGAGCCAGATTTGCCCACGCCAGATTAGGAAGAGGGTTCTTCTAAAGTTTTATTAGTTTTATTCAATGCTAAACTCAAGTTATGAACCTCTTATGTTAAAACTTTGTGATGCATTCAAACTCTTGATCATCAGGGTCATTAATTCAATCTTGTGCGAGGTTCATACTCGAGCACAATTTGTCCCAGTTTGAGGCGAGCCCATAGGCACTATGCCAACTGATTATTAGCGCAATTGACTTATATATTAATCATTAGTGATAAATTAATCATTATTTAAGATAATCACACAAGTCAGTGAAATCGAGGATAAAATTTGACAGCATTTTCTCATATCTTGAAGGGTCATGGGGGAAAAGCAGAGACTCACCCACAGGGTTGCCGGGGTAAGTTCCTAAATGCCGAGAGGCCAACACGGTGACTGGCAAACCCGAATGGATGGAAACCCCGAGGGCTAGCCTACGAAGGGCACCGATGATCCATGGGTTATCAATATAAGCTCAATCGGACAGCCCAGATGAGACGGAGACCCCGAGGGCTAGCCTACAAGGGGTTCCATAAACCCATGGGCTACAATAATTCCTCAAGGGAATGTGGGTTTAGTTCACTGTTGGATTAGAGGATCCGTGTATATTCGCCCTTACTGGCCTAGTGGGCTCCATGCCATGGGAGGACAGGTCCCTGTGGCCCTTTTGGCAGTTCAGTAGACTCATTTGATGGGGGAATGTTCCCCCTCCCCGGCTGGTGAATTAATGCTCATATTCGTGAGTAACATAGTGCTTGTAGGAGTACCTTAATGTCACCTAAGTAAAAAGGGGGGGCAATGAGTCATGTTGACAGACTCTCACCCAATCCCTCTCAGGGTGGAGAAAACATGACGATTAATTATGGGTTAAGTCAGCATTATTTGGGTTAACTATGAAGACCTACAAGCTACGGAGCTCACAGAGAGGGGCAGCATACAAACATAGTTGTATAAGACAAATATTCAAGCATTTAGCAGGCAGCATGTATGAAGATGATTATGATGTTTAGGCATTACGATGTCCAGGTTGTGGGGATGGCTATACTCCATCCAACTCATGGCCATGAACAAAGGGGTAATGAGGGAGCCGGTCCCGGAAGTTAGCAGAAGGGCATATATATCTCTGACGAATGGAGGAAATCCACTTTAAACACACGAGATACTCAATATGATCAACCCACCAAAGAGACCTCCGGGACGGAGATAGCGTTGATATAGCCCTTGGGTAGCCAAGGGCGCATTCTGCGCTAGAACGGGAACCCAAATAGCAGTACACGGGTAACGTATAGAGAGAACGTAGCAGATAGGAAGAGGAGCACTGAGATGCAATAGTAATATTCACGCCCAAATGCTATTAAATTTGCTGAATAAAGGCCAATACAATACATATACGAGCATGGTGTGGACGTTAAAAAAAATGATGATAAGGCTCCCACAGCATCCGCGGCACTCGCGCCTACGTGTGAGTCGAAGGCGGGAAGGCCGAATAAACCCATACTTCATCCGGCCAGGATGAGAACTCACTCGGCAGCCCGCTACCCATTAAAGGAGCCCCCGGGCAGAAGATATCCATGATCGGCCATGCCATCAGCACAACACCGAGACCTACCCCAGAAGTATCTGTACACACCACAAAACCTCTAGATTCTGAAGGCAACACTAACACCGGAGCAGTAGTGAGCAATGTCTTCAGCTCCATGAAACTCCGCTCACACTCCTCCGTCCAGAAGAACGACACATCCTTCTGTGTAAGCCTGGTGATCGGGGCAGTAATACGAGCAAAATGCTGGATGAACCTCCGATAATAGCCCGCAAGTCCCAAGAAACTCTGAATCTCCATGACGGAACTCAGCCTCGACCACTGCACCACTACCTCGACCTTAGCTGGGTACACGAAAATGCCGTCACCAGAAATCACGTGCTCCAGAAAGTGCACCTCTTAGAGCCAGAACTCGCACTTGCTGGACTTGGCATACAACTGGCGATCGCATAGGGCCTGCAACACCACCCTCAAATGATGCACGTGCTCCTCAGCAGACCGCGAATACACAAGGATGTCGTCCACGGATACGACCACGAACTGGTCCAAGTATGGGCGGAACACCCTATGCATCAAATCCATGAATGCTGCGGAGGCATTGGTGAGCCCAAACGGAATCACCAAGAACTCATAATGCCCATACCTCGATCGGAATGCCATCTTCTCCACGTTGAACTCTCGGATCCGCAGCTGATAATAACCCGATCTCAAATTGATCCTCGAAAACACCCGGGCCGACTGAAGCTAATCAAACAAGTCATCAATCCAAGGCAACGAATACTTGTTCTTAACAGTCGCTTGGTTCAACTGACGGTAGTCGATGCACAGTCTCAAACTACCATCCTTCTTCTTCACAAACAACACCGACGCACCCCGCGGGGAATAACTAGGACAAATGTACCCCTTCGCAAGCAGCTCCTGCAACTGCGCCTTTAGCTCTCTCAGCTCCGTAGGCGCCATGCGATAAGGGGCTTTCGACATAGGCACCGTACCTGGGATCACCTCAATCACGAAATCAATCTCTCGCTACAGTAGCAACCCTGATAACTCCTCGGGAAAAACATCAGGAAACTCGCACATGACAGGAATGTCCCCTACATCAGGACACTGTCGGTCAACCAAAACGATAGAAGCGAGAAAACCCTGACAACCCGCATCAAGCAATCGACGAGCCCTAATAGCCGAAATAAGCAAGCGAGAAGAGGAAGACTGAATACCTTGGAAATAGAAGGTGGGTCCGCGAAGTTGCCAGAAGTAGACCTTCTTTAAGCCGCAATCCACCAAGGCATGATGAGCCTCGAGCCAATCCATACCCAAAATCACATCAAAGTCATGAAGCGATAATGCATAAAGCCTGGCCAGTAAGTTCCGCCATTCCACCCACACAGGCACCTTCTCAAAGCAATACGGGGTGATTAGGAAGTCACCGGTAGGCAACTCTACCGCCAAGTCACAGGACATCTCGGCCATCGAGTCCTCCATGCTCTGAGCAAAATCCTCCGAGATGAATGAATGAGAAGCACCCAAATCGAGTAAAACACAAGCCGCACAACCCAAAATCTGAAGAGTACCTTCCACCAACTGTGACGCCTCAGCCTCTGCTCTGGTCATGTGAATAACTCTGCCTCGAGATCTCGGCCTCCCCATAGTAGCTGACCGAGTCAACTGAGGAAACGACTCCTGCTGTTGGTGCTGCTGCGACTGTGATGACAACTACTGGGGCTGAAATTACTACTGCTGTTGAAACTCATGCGGTTGACACGGTCTCTGTGGACAGTCATGTGCCATGTGCCCTGGCTAGTCGCACCTGAAGCAAATCACGGGCGCCGAACATGGCCTGCCTGGATGAGAACCTCCACACTTGGGACACCCGCCCTGAGAACCACTCACCGAACCCGGGCACTGAAAAGACACAAGCTTCTGAACACTGCTCACCGACTGCACGTCGGCTCCTTACAACCCCGACGCCTCCTACCAAGACCAGCTTCCTTGAGCAGCTTCTTGAGCTTCGAACTAAGGGATGACGACTCTGATGCTGAAGCCACAGACTGAGCTGCCCCTGAACCACCTGCCTGAGCCTGACCTGCACTGTCCTGCCCTCAAACCTTCTGTAAATCTCTCTCCAGCGCCATTACTGCCTTGCAAGCTGCATCTAGGTTAGCCAATCCTGATGCAAGAAGGGGATGCCTCAACTCTGACCTCAGACCTCCCACAAACTGCTCAGTCTTCACTTCCTCATCCGCCATAGGTGTTCAAATTTAGTTGAAACTTGACCCATTGAAAAGATTGGGTCCTTAGCCCAAACCCTTATGTTAATAGAGAAACCCAATTCGCGTCAGAACCCAACGTTCTGAGCCTTTTACTGCCAGCTGTCAGATAGAGGTGTGACTACTGGATGAATTCCCACGTAATTAATGGGAAATTCATAACTTTGTCTGTGATGAATGAAATGACCTCAAACCAAGGCCATAATTTTGAAAGGGATGTTATCTACATCTTCTCTGTTGAGGTCGAGCCTAAATACTGCCTACATGCTAGGGTTATACCCAAATTACCTCAAGCTACCAAAGGGTCGTGACTGAAACAAGGGAAAATAAATGAATATCTTATGAAAATCATAACTCAGGCTAGGGATACTGACATGCGATGAAACTATGACCCAGAGTTGGATCTAGAAGTTATCTTGATTTCATCTGAAGACACCCCAACCTAATTCCCAAATGAAGAGTGCGCCCACAAGCACTTATGACCAGTGGTCGAAGGGTCACAAATGTTCAAACCCGAAGCAGTGCTTGGCATTAACTCCTCTTCAAGTCAGCAACCTTGGGGGCTGGACTGAGCCATGTAGGATGTGGGAAATGTTCTTGGGAGGCTAGAAATCTATATAAGGAGGTGGGTTTCAAGTGTGGTAAGCCTTTAGCAACCATTCCCATCAACCCTCTGTCATCTTCTACCCTTCTTGAGTAAGGAAGAGAGGTGAGGGACCGTGGCCTTGCATAGGAGGGTGGATCTGCAGTTCCTAGGACGACGGGCAAGGTCTTGGGAGGATCTGGGGCGTGGATCTCATCCTCGGATCAAAAGGGTGAAGCTTAGGAGGATCTGGAGTGTGGATATCATCCCCGGATCATCGGTTGAACATTTCAAAGCTAGGCATCTAACCTCAAATTTTAGGGGTCAATAATAGATAAGAATGATTTTAAAATATTTTCTACACTTTAAAGAGGGTCTAACGGTATGTGGGATCGACCAGCATGTTCATTTTATATTTTTCATCAAGTTTCTGGCTCTCGTGGGTTTCCTGAGTCTCTACCAGAGTTTAAAGCCTCTGGACAGGTCTGTGCACATGGGGGCAGACCGTGGTAAGGTCGATGCACATTGGGGTTTGGCTTGTACATGGTCGATACACATTGGGGTTGGCCTGTACAAGGTCGATGCACATTGGGGTTTGGCCTATACAAGGTCGACGCACATATAGCTTAAACCCATGGTAAGGTCGATGCACATAGAGCTTAGACCTTGGTAAGGTCAATGCACATTTGGTCCAGGCCTTGGTATGGTCGATACACATTTTGTCCAGACCTTGGTAAGGTTGATCCACATTTGGTCTAGACCATGGTAAGGTCGATGCACATTTGATCCAGGCCTTGGTAAGGTCGATGCATATTGGGGTTTAGCTTGTACAAGGTCGATGAACGTTGGGGTTGGCTTGTGCAAGGTCGATGCACATTGGGGTTTGGCCTATATAAGGTCGATGTACATTGGGGTTTGGCCTATATAAGGTCGATGCACATTAGGGTTTGGCCTGTATAAGGTCGATGTACATTGGGGTTTGGCCTGTACAAGGTCGATGCCCATATAGCTTAGACCCATGGTAAGGTCGATGCACATTTGGTCTAGGCCTTGGTAAGGTCGATGCATATTTGGTTCAGACCTTGGTAAGGTCGATGCGCATTTGGTCCAGGCCTTGGTAAGGTCTATTCACATTTGATCTCAGTCGTGGTAAGGTCGATGCACATTGGGGTTTGGCTTGTACAAGGTCGATGCACATTGAGGTTGGCCTATACAAGGTCGATGCACATTGGAGTTTGGCCTGTATAAGGTCGATGCACATTAGGGTTTGGCCTGTATAAGGTCGATGCACCTTGGGGTTAGGCCTGCATAAGGTTGATGCACATTGGGGTCAGGCCTGTACAAGGTCGATGCACATTACGGTTTGGCCTGTACAAGGTCGATGCACATTGGGGTTTGGCCTGTATATGGTCGATGCACATTGGGGATAGGCCATTATAAGGTCATGCACATAGAGGATAGGTCAGTAGAAGGTCGATGCACCTGGGCTCTATCCCAATTTCTAGAAACTCAGAAAAAGAAAGATTTGAAAGGGCATTTTAATTTATAAAAATCTAAAAAATTAGAAAATGATGGAAAACTAAGTTAGTACCTCACTACCCTTTTTATAAGGGGTTTTCTCCCCCTATTTCTTCTTTCTATTGCATCCACTCTCTCTCCAACATTGTTTCCTAACCCTAGAAGACCCAAACTCCACCTCTCAAGCCCAAAAACCTCCTCCTTCTTCCACCCGCACAAGATCCGGTCTGGCCATCATGGTTTCGGGATGAAACCTCTGCGGCCATTCGTACGATCGTGAAGCTCTTCCCTAGGTTCCAGATTGTGGAGAAGATCATTTCAAGCCCTTAGTGTGTTTTTTTTTTGGGTCCATCTTCATCCCTAAAGTTGAGATCGATCCTCTCAAGGGTTTCCACTGTGGGTCTTTCAGTCTAGGATGTCGCCTAGAAGGAGTTCTCGGTGTTCTACCCAAGGGGAACCTAGTGCTCGGAGACATGAGGCTCTGGCTCCTCCACCACGGCGGGTTCCTGCACCTCCTCATGCACCTCGGTTGCCTCCACGGCCCATTATCGACCCTCGCCTAGTTGATTTTAATGAGGTGAATGAAATTCTGCCCAATCTTTGTGCAGTCTTTGAGATTCAAAAGCATTGGATTGATTTTGTCACTAGATATCCTCGATACTATCCCAACCTAGTGCAGTAATTTTATGGTAATTTAGTTGAAAGGAATGAAAAGTTATATACGGTTGTTCAAGGTATTGAGATTCATATTACTCTGGACCTTTTTGAACATGCCTTAGGAGTTTCAGTTAGGGGTGCAAATATGACTTTTGGTCATGGTCTTGTTGAGGACACCTTTATTGCCATGACGAGCTGTGACTATGTGCGTGGTGTCAGTGATTTGATTACCTTAAATGCCAATTATTTTCCACCACTTCAGCGAATTCTGCACCACATGTTCACCTCACCTATCTATCCAAAAGTGGGAGTCGAAATGAAGTGACAGAGGTTTACAAATTCCTATTTTATCATGTTATGAATGGGAATTTAGTCAACATGGGTCGGCTCATGACAGATTTGATTGGGACATGCCGAACTCAACTGAGGAGATCTTTGCCTTATGCTTCACAGGTGATAGGAGTGTTTATATATGCTGGGATAAATTTGGGTGCTGAAATGTTTATTTGAGTTAGACAAGATGATGTCTACAATAAACATAAAATCTTCACAGATTTGGATATTACTGGGGTCCCGATGGTGAGCTACGCTGCAATGTGTCAGTTTATGGGGAAGAATCAGAAAGTGAAGAAGAGCCAGAGTAGCAGTAGGGTCAAGGGGAAGCCCCCCCTCCAGTTCAAGCAGAGGACTAGCCTCCTTCACCTTCACCTCATCATATAGATCCAGAGATGCCTCCTCCACCATAATACTTCCATGGGGAGTCTTCTACTCAGGGGGCCAGACAACATTCTTGGGTGGATTATGAGACTCTTGATAGGCGTCTTACTGGGCTAGAGACTCGAGTGGACACTTTTGGGGACTGACTCTCTACTTTTGGGGATCAATGGGCACCATGGGTAACATGCTTGACAACATGTCTGGTCGCATAGATTCTTTTTCCATAGTCTTGGACACCTTCTCCACACAGATGATCACTCTCTCCACTCATATGACCACCCACACCGCCAGCCATGAAGAATCCCGCCAGGCCTTTCACACCATGAATCGGGTTCTTCTTGACATGCAGCACCGTGACCAGGCTCGTGACAACACAATTATAAATATTCACCACTGCCTTCAGTATCAAGACCATACTCTTACAAATATCTGACGCCGTCTTGGCTATCAGCCTCCTAAGGATCAACCTCTAGCAAATGGCCACTGCAGATTCTCTCTTGCTTCCTGCCTCCAGCCTCCAGCCTGTGTCCTTGGGTCTTGTGTCTTTTGGGTCTATTTTCATCTATCCTATCCCCTTCTTTGATGATGCCAAAGGGGGAGAAGTAGTTATGTAGCTCTTATATAATTTATGCATGCATGTCCTTGTGTTTTGTTTGAATGTTCATTTGTGAGGATCTTTTACATTTTGTAAGTCAGTTTTACATTTGCCCTTGCCATGTGTCTAGCAGTCTTGCATTCTCTCAAGCATCAATGTATAAGTATCAATGTACTTTGTAATGAAATGATGAAATGAATGCAATTGGTATTAGACATCACATGATAGTTCTTATCTTTCATTTCCTCTCTATTTGGCAAATAAAGTGTTGAATGGTTTGCATTGCACTTAATAATCTAAAGTTTTATCATTGTACCTCCACGCTCACGGCGTGGCGAAGACGTCCCTGCCGTGAACCACCTCGCGTCGATACATTATCGGCACAAACACGAACTGGTCTTCAGGCAAGAAGTTCAAGTAGTGTAGCCAGTCGTCTATGGTCTTCAAGAATGTAGTCCTGCATATCACGTGATCTTCAAGATCAAAGATGGCCCTAGCTGGGTAGAGTGTGCTCTTCTTGAAGATTTGGGAAGTCGTGGTCACTATGTCGTCGAAGTTGAGGCTCAGGTGGACCTCCATCCACACCTGTAGTAAGTAGAGGCTCCCCATGGTACTCCCTCCCAAATTCATCTGAGTAAGTCCACAGTACAAGTGAGTGAGCAACGTCTGGGAAAGGGAGCACCCCATCCATAGGAGAGTGAGTGGCCTCACGTGCTCTCGCCTCAGTACATCTCCTGTCGTAGGGAAGAGCAACGCCCCGCCTAGGCACAATGTCACTCCCCACATCAGTCGATCTGCTTCCACTGATTTGTCCTTCACCTGGCTGAGCAACCACCAGGCTAGGCGGTCGACTAGTATCCCTTGCTGGTCAGTCATCCGTCGAACCTCACGCTTATCCCACACGATCTTTGCCAGGACTTCCTCCCAAGGGGGGAGATCGATCAGGTCGCCCGCTTCTAGGTCGCTCCACTGGAATAGGAAGTCGATTTCTTCCACTAGCACTGAAGCTTCAAACTCAGGAAACACAAAGGTTTGCGTGTTCGGGTGCCACAGCTCGATCAGTGTGCCCACAACCTCTCAATTCCATCTCATGCTATGAAGACGCTTCCCCATGACGACCGGTCGCATGAGGTGCCACTGGTGCATAAATACCCTTATCACAGGCGTCATGGCCGCCAATAGGTCATGGAGCCAGCAGTAACGGTGGGCATGTCTCGCCCTCGGAAAGGCTGGGAGGGGCTGAAATAGTAGAAAAGGGGGAGAGAAGAGAGAGGTCAATCAGAAAAAAAATCAATTCTAGAACTAAAGATAATACATATATCAGGCCATGACCTTACCCGGCCGTTCTTCACTAATGTGCTCAAATGTCCCTACACCTCAAAGAGGACGGCAAGCCCCTTATCTCTGGATGGATTAGAAGAAGATGACCCCATCTCATAATCTTGCCCACCTTGCTTTCCTCCCTCCGCTGCAGAACCCTAGCGCGATGGCCAGGGGCATCATCGTGGATTTATGGAGGAGAAGTCCCATCTATTTTGGACTCTCTGTTTCGCAAATAAGAACAGATGGGAGGCCAAACCATTGGCCGCCCACCCCATCCTAGAAGGCCACACAGGTGGCCGCCCTCTATCTAAAGGAGGCATGGCGTTTGGCTGCCTAGAACCCATGGCATAGCTTGATATGATTTCCTTCCAAGTTCATTTATTAAATGATGATCAATGCACTATGTTCATGTCTATCATTGTCATTTATTATATTTGTGAACTTGGCTACTGTGTGTTAGTGCAGCTGCAGTTAACAATGGCTACCCAAGCGTCAGCACGACATCGTCGGCTATCATATGCATTTTAGGTAGTACACCAGAGGCTAATAGTTTTGGGCATATAAACTCTGAGTTCCTCTCTAATAAAAACTATGAAGGGTTTATACTCCTTAAGCTATTCGATAGCCGCCTGCACCCGCCACGGGATGACGGACCTCCCAAACTCTGTGCTAAATGACAAAGTGGAACGATGGATCCCCATCAGGTTCCGGACCACATCTGTCATCAAGTATGGGATGATAGATTTCTCAAACTCTTGACCGATCAGTTCGGAGGCAAGCAAATAAATCCTCCAGCTTTGCATTAGAATAGGGTTTTTCCTCTTTAAACCCAGCACAAATCATATAGGCTTTTTAGTCCCACCATGAAAACAAAACAAGAAAAAGAACAAAATAAGAAAACACCAAGAAATGCATGCATCCATGTCATTTGGGGAATTTGCAAGTGAAGCAAGGGGCGCCCCTGTCGCTTTAACCACCCCATGATCTCTTGGCCTCGCGCCATTATTCCGTGTATTGCGATTTCGTCAAACTTAGGTGAATGTGTCTACGTGATTCCACTCCGATCCAACCAGTTGAAAAACATGTTTTGTGTATGACTGTTCCGAGTATTCTGAGATTTGACTGGTCATTGATTCTCATATCCTGATATTTTCCTTACCCTTGTTTTAGGTCTTGTATCTCCTTGAGCTTTAGGAGATTCTAAATTAGTTTCCATGACTAGACACTCAAATCATTCCAGCATCCATCTCCACAGACTTTTCCATTCCAGAGTCTCTTTCATGAGAGCATGAATCATGGAAACTCTATTGGAGATTTATTATTATTATTGGAGAGGGGGAAAATCTACCACCTGAAAGCACTGCCCAATGAGGTCTAATTCGACCGAACCAGGCCCAACTTTCCAAAGTGACAGTCCCATTCTTGGCCCACTTACTCCACACCCAAAATTCACTCAGATCAGCACTTCCTAAGCGACCCCCGAGTCTGGAAGTCCGAGCGATAGGTCGGTCGGGAAAGAACCTGCGAGGGCCCATTGCCGTCTGTCCGAGCTATACGCCCATCGCTTGGGAAGACTCCCAGCAAGCACCCTAGGCTCGGACTGACCGTCGAAAGCGTACCCCAGCGTCCGTTACACATCTTTAAGGAGCAAGGAACTCTCAGGGATAAGGGAGAGCAAGAGTCCTTGAGCTATAAAGAGCTTATGACGAGGATGTAACCTCCCTTGAATCCCCTCAACTCCCTGGACTCCCTGGATTCTTACATTAAACGGATTGTTATATAAACCCTGGAAAACCCTCCGGAGAGGTAAGCAACAATCCTGAGTGAGAACCACCACACTTCTTGGTAGAGAACGATCTCGCGCCCCTTTTTCCTCCTACCATCTCCCCCTGCACCTGTGCTCTACCTTATTTGCTGACTTAAGCATCAGAGGGTTTTTCCCAGTGATTCATCCCTGGGCCCCCCCTGATCCATTTCCTGTCTTGCAGTTCAATCAAGCGTGGTGATCATGATCAAGGATTCTCCAGAGATCACGTGGCTCAAGATCAACGCGAGATCGTCCCTCTTCATCTGGCGCTGTCTGTGGGAAACGAGCAAAGAGACATAATGGTGCGAAGACATTCCAGTAGGAGGACCACCGGCAGAAAGGGAAGCGCCGTTGGGGGAGGAGAAGGAGAGCCTATGCCTTCCCACCCCGCGGGGAGCCTCCCCTCTGAAGGTAATCACCATGCCGGCGAGCTACCTCCACCAGCTACGGGGGCGCAACCTCCCAACGGGAATTTCGACGCTCTCCAAAACCTCAATGTCAAATTGGATATCCTTGTGGAATTGATGAGGACCCAGGTGGCCTGGGAGGAGAAGTCCCGACTTCCCCCAGAAAGCCCCCCCCCATGGAGCCGCTTCCATACAAATCGTCAGAGGCTGCTTCACCCTTCGGGGACGACGGCTCATGCGTAATAGGTCAGGAGGACCTTCGCAGGCTCCTCCCCTAGAACAAGAAGCCACCTCCACTCCGAGGAGAGAAAGGTCTGGGACCTGCCAGTAGCTCCCGGAGACCGACGGCCCCGAGGGACGACGAGGCAGCCCGCAAGGGCGCCCTCATAGCCCTTCTGCTCAGCGACGACTAGAATTATTCCTCCAACTGAGGGACTTCGAACGATGTTTCACAGAGTAGGAGCGCCCCCGCTACGCCTTGCAGAAGATGTCCATCAAGGAGGATGAAGAGCAATCCCCATTCTCCGACCAGATCTTGAAGGTCGAGATCTCCCCCAGGGTCTCATTACCGACCTTCAAGTCGTATGACGGCCAGGGAGACCCGGCCGACCACTATGATAGCTTCGATGTCATGATGACTCTACACTCGACTTCCGATGCTATCAAGTGCTGAGCGTTCATGACCACCTTGGTCCAGGGCGCTCAAGCCTGGTTCCGAGCACTAGCCCCCAGTAGTGTCCATGACTTTCGACAGTTTGGGCGGATCTTTAAGGAGATCTTCATTGGCAGTAGCCCTCCCAGGTTAGTTGCAGGGCTGCTGGCACTAAAATAGGCACAAGGAGAGAAGCTACGGGCTTACATCAACTGATTTAAATTGGAAGCCCTGCGTATCCCTCGCCTAGATGTTGCCTCAGCCATCACCGCATTGACCGGAGGCACCCGCGACGAGAACCTCCAGCGAGAGCTGGTCCTCCACCCGCCCACCTCTCTAGCCGATCTGGTGACCCTAGCCCTGTGTCACGCAGAGTGCGAGGAAGTCCTCAGCACCTGCGGCGGCCCAACGGGCTCGGGTCGAGAGGGGGATAGGAAGCGATCATCCAAGCAAAGCTCGGGCCAGGCGAAAAGGCAGAATCAACCATCTCAAGTCCGTGCAGGGCATGATCAGCTTTTCTTCTGCAGTACACGAGTCCCCACAATCGTCTACACTCGTACCAGTGGAACCTCCTTCTCTCCACGTGGCGCACAACATTTCGTGCTCACGTGCCGTGCCTTGGTGGCACATCCCCAGTCAAACACTTGGTTCCGCCGGTGATCATTGAGAAATTGACTGACACGTCCGCATTCCATCCAGCCATCTCTATCTCGGTCTTCTAGAATGATTAATCATACGCCACCCCTTCCAGTGCGTTCCTATCGGTCTTTTCATCTTCTTTTCAATACCCCCGGAATCCCCGTGTGCCAAGTCGACCCATCTCGGCCTTCTGTAAAAGGCGAGTGTGCGTCCCCGTCGCATGAGAAAAACAAGAAGGGATGTTCCCCGCGTGCGTAAACAGTCACTGAGAAACTTCTTGGCACCAATGTGAAGAGCTTCCATCAAATCAACTCCGTCATAGCTGAGATAGAGATGTTCTTCGCCGACAATCCTGGTTATACTTTGGTCAAAGGGAAGCAAGCCCGGGAGCGCCCATCTGCTAAAGAGGTGAACACTGCCGAGTTCTCTCCCACAGGTGGTGGGAATACATGAGAGGCTAGCTTGAGCCACCCCACAAAGAGATTGGAGAACAAACTTCCTGCTCCTTATTTTGGTGAACGAATGCGAACAATGTTCTCCTTCAAAAAGGAGCACACAAAGAAGTTTTTTGAGCTATGCTCTACACAAGGGCTGATCGAACTTCCTGAACCCAAGAGGCCCGAAGAAGCTCAGAAGGCGAGCAAGCCCAACTTCTGTCCATAGCACCGTACATTGGGTCACCCCATTGAAGTCTGTTATGTCTTCAAATCCTAGGCCGAGAAGTTGATTCGAGATGGTCTCATTGCGGTAAAGAGTGGTCGTGTTGACCCACCCCAGCCTCACACTTGGACAAGGCCAAACATAACGGTCAACATTGTCCATTTGTCAACCCATGTGATACACGAAGCAACTACATCCTCCCCCGATAAGATCAAAAAGGAGGGAGTTATCCCCAGTAAAGTCGAGGACAAGTAGCGACGCTCCAGGCTCACGGCTGCGGCAAAAGGTGTCAGCCCCGCTCCATCAGGTCACGGTTTGTCTCGCAATGATGAGTTGTTGTCGCCTCAATGCCGTGCGCCTAGACACCAAAATTGCCCTTGACAAGCTCATCAAAGTGTTGAAGACCAAAGAAGACACAGAGGGCAAGACAGTAGTCGAAAAGCCCCAACTCCTCAAGGGTCATCAAGTGGTGCCCGAGCCTCAACATCATACCCACTAGCTGACGCTGCAAGGTAGAAGGCTACCCCCGCCGCCCAGCAGAACAGCACCCAAGCTAGTGTTCATGGCAAGATTTGGAGTCCCTCCCATTCCTTCGGGAAGTTATAGGGAGACTTCTCCGAGTTCTCCTGGGTAGAGACAATGTTTGGGTAAGTGACCTGTCAAAGGACCTAGAGACAGCCCGACCAGAAGAAACTCATTATCAACAAGTTGCGGGATCCACAGCTGACCGAATGATCGGTACAGCCGTGCCCAGTGAATACAACAAGCACTATCCACAGTGCAACAACTGTAAGCACGGGAAAGCACCCTTCAACATCTATAGCTCCTCGCCAAACTTGGGCAGGGGTCCTGGAGAAGCAACCATTTTTCCCAGCTTACAAAAGGAAGGCGTGCACCCCACCCCCAGTATTGCAACTCAGGAGAACTCCCTAAGGTTAGGACAACAAGGAAAAGTCAGAGTAGCAGACCTTCAATAGGGGGGCCCGACAGGACCCAAGCGCACAACCGAATGAAAGAGGCAAGCAGCCACATCTCAGCGCTAGCCTCACAATCTCCTCGTACCATTGCCACGCGAAGTCATTGAGCAGGCAATCAATGCCACGTTCTAGATACAATGTGAGGAGGATTCTTGGACCCAGGTTTGATTAAGAAAAAAATTCTCGACTCCATCCTTCCAAGGTGATGAGTCGGCAACACCCTTTGAGGGCGCGACCACCTCGATGTCGCAGCCCCCTCCTCTTACTCACCATGAAGCAGCTCTCGCCAAGAAGCAAGAGAGAAATAGAAAAAAGAATTTGAGGAGGAAACTAAAAAGATAGGCAGAGTTAGCAATGATTCTCTAGACGCCCGCTGAGCTAACACCGCTCCAGTGATGACAAAAGCTCATTGACGACTTAGAAGAATATGTCCCCTCTCACCCCACTGGGCGACCTCTTGACCACGTTGTTGTGGGAGCTTATGTGGGATAATGTGTCTCATGTTATGTCTCCTTTGACCTGATTCTCTGAATATAAATTTCTATTTTATTTTGATGATTGGCAACAATATATCTTATCTTTCAGTTTTAGATTTATCAATAGACTTTGTTCATAATAAAGGTCAATGCATGTTGCATGGTAAGTAGAGGCAAGGTCGGTGCATATCATCTCTTAGTTCTACTAAGGTCGGTGCACGTTTATGTAGAAGTGTGGATAAAGTCGGTGCATCTTCTACAGACAACATATAAGGTCTGTGCACATGCACAAAATGCACAACAAGGTCTGTGCATGTTTTCATACATGCGTGATAACGTCTGTGCACATCTCCATTTAGCACAAAAACAAGTTTGTGCACATTTTCACGAGTGCATTAAAGGTCGGTGCATGTTTTGCATCTAGCATAACAGGTCAATGCACTTTTTGTATTATACATATACAGGTCGATGCATGCTCTATCTTACGCATGAAAGAGGTCGGTGCATATTGGCCTTAGTCATTCATAGAGTCTGTGCACATCTACCTTGTGCCTATACCTGGTCAGTGCACGTTTGCATGTAACATATAGAAGGTCAGTGCACGTCTGCCTTGTGCCCGTATAAAGTCGGTGCATATTTCTTCCTCTCACATCTAATGCATGGAGGTTAGTGCTACCTTGCATTGTCTTGAGCATAAAGTCAATGCTAGTTAGTAGTACTTCACACCAAGGTCGATGCTAACAGATGTTATCTCATGTATTTGAGTCAGTGTTAGCTGGTGTGTTCTATATATCAAGGTTGATGCTAGTAGCATCCTTTGTGTGTTAAGGTCAATGCATGTGTCAGAAGTCAGCACCAGTTTGATATGTCTTGCATTTATGCTATGCGTGTGTCATCAAGTCTATACGCATTATGCATTGCACACACTTATGTCTTGTAAACTGATCAAATGTGTCTATTGTTGGCATGCACATATGACACTCGAAGCATGAAGTTAGTGCATTTCATCAAACAGCTAATACTCCTATTACTTATACTGCTAGGTTAGACATATGATCGAGCACCTGATGAACTATACTGACAGCCTGCGAACTTAACTCACGTGGAACTTAAAGTACCAGGTTAATGGCACGTGATCCAAGGTAAGGCTCAGAATAAGTGATCCTACCTCGTGGAAAGTAAAAGCGCTGTGATTATGACACGTTGAAAGTTGAGGATCAGATCTGCATGGAAGTTTAGGTGGGAAATGTGATTTCCACATGCCCATCGCCTGCGGCCTATAAAAGGAGGTAGATTTAACTTAGAGGAGAATCACGAGAGCAAGTAAGAGCCACAGAGGCTAAGGAAAATTTAGGTACAGAGAGAGTGGGCAGCTGTGAAGTTTGAAGAAAGAGCCTACGATGAAGATCAAGAATAACAGAGTATAGTAAGTTTGAAGGAGAAGAGAGCTAGTGTGAATCGATCTTTGTAATTGATTCCTGGATCAAATCAAGACTCAATCTGCTCCTAAAGAGCTACATTGTCTCCTCGTTTCTTTCTTTCCCTTTTCATTTCTGAATTTCGTTAAGCTATGTGTCAACGGGCGAGGGTGAGTCCTCGGACAGCGAAGCTATAAAGTTCAGTGGTAGCAAGCTGTGAGGCTTAACAGTCTGGGAATCGTTTCCCCAAAGTTGTTGATCAGCAGTCTGTAGGGATCTAATCCCCAAAGTTATGGATCAGCGGATTGAAGCTGTGAATCAGCAGTAAGCCACACTCGGTTTGAGTGTGGGGTGGACATAGGTGAAAGTCGAACCACCTAAAAATCCCGGGTGCTCTGTGTGATTGCCTTGTCTCAATAGCTCGTGTGATTATCTTGCAAGACATTTCTCGCTTAGATGAATGCATAGGTTCACTCACAACATACTTGCTCGTCAGATTTAGTTTGTGCATCTGCTACCTGTGCTTGTGTCTATCATCCAGTAGGTATATAAAAAGGTGTGGTTGGAAAGAGAGGTCATGCCTATCTAGAAATCCACCTCTTGTGTGAGGCTAGCCTCTGCCAGGTACCATATCTGGATGTGCAACATTTGTTAATCTGCTTTGCTATTTCTGTGATTGATTAATTTAGCTGAAGTTTGTCATTTAATAGTCTACATCGACTTGTCTGTTATATCTTTACAGATTATCTCAGTATCTATAACACTTTGCCCCCTGGCTGGCCTAGACAGACCATAGCCCATGGATGGTCGACCCATAGGGTTGACCCTTGTCTAATAGGGTCAAAAGACAACATGAACCTCCATTCTTTCAAGTGTAAAAAGTTGGTTAGATGTTTCCATGTTCATCTAGATGTGAGAGGGTTTAAAGACCATCCTTTGACCTACAAATATACAAATACATCAAGTTGGTATAGGTAACAAAATTAAGGACTTCTTACTTTTAACCTTGATTCATCCTCATGAAAGTCCATGACATCATAACCTTCCAAAAACACATTGCACCAAGAGATGTTCCCATTCTTGATTTGAGGAACGTAGGAACACCTTGCTAAACCAATTTGAATCATGGTAGCATACTACTGCTAGTATTTCCATTGATGCTTGAATTGCAATGGTCTCTTCTGTTGTCTCTTGATTGGAGCAACATTTGATCAAACATTTGCTGTGCAGTTGCTACTCACTGGCATGAGAGAAAGAAATCCTTCACTCCTGCTACTTCTGAACATTTGCTAGCTTGAATATTGCTGCTACATGAGCTGGGTTGGGGCCTTTGATGCTTGCTAGTGTTGCTTGTGCTACTGACCTTGAATTATTTCCGCTGTGTTAGCTACTGCTGTTGATCTTGGTTGATCTTTATTGACTAGCTTTGCTAGCATTCAAGCATGATGCTGGCATTGCTGTAGATGGTGCAATTGCTGCTGAATTCCATTGCCTATTGGGCTAACTTTTGCAAGCTTAGCTTGGCTTCCTAATAGATCATTTTCCCTTGAGCTGGTGACCATATGCTGAGCTTATGTTGTAGGATTCAGTTGCTTTAAGTTGCTCTTCAAACTATTGTTTTCATGGTGGCATTACATCAACTAGATGGTGTAGAATGGCTGCTTGACTGAGTTTGGTAGCTATTGCTGAATTGAAGCTATAGAACATGGCCTCCATGTCAGTCACCTTCACTAGAGACTCTTACTAACTTTCATCCTATTTTGCACATCTTGTCGGCATGCTTTTCCTTGACTTCACAAGTGCTTCTAAGACATTAGACTTGCATGATTAAGCACACTTTGGGAACAAAATGTATCATGAGAAAAATATTCATTTACAAGTGTATAATGTAAAGTTACAGCTCAAAATCCCAGAGATGAACAGCCCATTACAGCTTAAAACCCAAGACATGAACAGCCCATATGTAACCACACATATATAAAGCATGAACCACACAAGGTCACAAATGCAACTACACATATATAAATATAAAGAACAAAGTTTTGTCACAATCAAATCATTCCTCAACAATTGGCCTCTCTTCCATCTCCTAGCACGAGTTCTTCCCCTCCAAGATCGAGTCTTAATCGGGTATCGAGGTTTTTCAGAAGGAGTAGATTAGGCACGAGACGCCAGGAGTAGGAGGAGCAAGTTTTGGCAGTGTCAGATCAGCAATTAAAGGTTCGACCACTGCGGCATGGTATGACTGAGTAGCCAGGATAGTGTCCGAGATGTGCTGGTTCCATGAGGGCAGGCTGTGCTCTGTGGATGAAGCTAAGCTATAGTGCTTCAGGTCTGGTCAAGTCGGGCATATTGCTCATTAGTGCCCATGGCGGCTGCCCCAGTCCCAGCCATCTCTGCAACATTCCACTAGCCTATCAAGTTGTGGATCCTGACGTGCACGAGACACTTGACCGGGCATTGTTGTCGT
Organism: Amorphophallus titanum; assembly: GCA_024336825.1. NCBI lineage: Eukaryota > Viridiplantae > Streptophyta > Magnoliopsida > Alismatales > Araceae > Amorphophallus > Amorphophallus titanum. The sequence continues at coordinate 48,918 of JANBPO010001280.1, forward strand.
GCCCATCTCTTGGGAGGTACGCATGAATATTTTGATTATTTTGTCTTGTGTTTGCATTTCATTCCGCTATTTCTCCATTATAATTGTGCTTTTTGGCACTTGTGTCTTTCCTGAGGTGTGTTCGGAAGTCCCTAGAAGCATTTCGTGTGAGGGCAAAAGGGCGTACAGTTGCCTGTGAAGGTTGCGTGCTCGTCCCTCCTCGTATCTTGGTGTGTAGGTGCTATCGAGGTCGTGTAGAATTAGGCGTTGAGCCACCAGCCGAGATGGTGTATCATGTTATAGGGCTAGTGTTGAGCTTCCTCATTGTGCACTAATGTTTCGACCTTTGTGTGTAGGTGGTTTGCCAGGTGAGGAAGGGAGATTGTGTTCTAGAACCGAGGAGTGCGGGTTCCCCCACCTTCATTTCTAGATTCAGTTAATTTGTATGGAGGTTGTGTCATGGCGGATGCCAGTTTTCCCTCCGTCTTTGTAATGCCTTTGGTGCAGACCAATCTTGACATATCATTTGTCAATTTTTAAAAATTACCCTGAAATTTTGCCGAAGCACTAAAACAAATCTCAAATCAAGAAGTGGATGTACAGTCAAGACAGGCTAGACAAGTCCAAGGTGGTCTATGTGCACCAAGATAGTCATGTGAGTGCGTTAATAGGCTGCTCGCCTAGGCGCGTGGTCGCCTTTGGCACCTTGGAGCGCCTTGTCGTCTAGGCGACGCCTTGAAAACAATGCTCCACCTGCCTTTTCTCCTTCACTCCCTTCCTCTTCGTAGCCACCTCTTATGGGAATTTCCCTCCTTTGCATCCTTCGTCATGTTCATTAGCCATCACTTCTGAACTTTGGGGATAACACCTTTTAGATCGCTCTCCAACCCCACAAATGATATATCCACTCTCTTGTCCAGCTCCTTCACTTGGGCTTCCGTCAACCTTTCCACTACCCCGACCATCTCTTTCATCACCTTTCCACCTAATCTACCCATCTCTGAACTCTTCTTCACCTCCTCCTCCTACTGCCCCACCATAGGGCTTTCCATCATGATGTTATCACCCTCCTGGTCTTGCTCTTCCATCACCGAAGCTTGGGTAGGCTGCACCTCCTGAATCTCCCTGTTGCAGATAAGGAGCTGATGCAAAGTATTTCCAGGGTCTTGTGACTCCCTATCCACTATGAATTGGTGCAGAAAGCTGACTGACGGCTTCTCCTGCACTCCCCCTTCGCCATAAGGCGAAGGCCCGGTCTGCGTCGTCCCACCCTTTGTTGCCGGAGACAGTCCCGTCCCTGGCCTCACCACCTGCAGGAGAAGCTGGGTGGGGTGAGATGTCTGACAGACGCTCCCATCGACTGTTGGCAGCTGCTTCTGCCACCGCCGTTGTGCCGCTGCTGCAGAGAGGCACGGCCGGCTGCTAGAGGGGATGGGTGTTGAAGGGTCGGCTGTTGCAGAGAGGCTTGGCTGGAGGGATGTGACCAGAGCTTGCTCCGCCTGCCTCAGGACAGGCGTGGTGATCGTTGACGACACCCACTGGTTGGGGGTCTCCGATCTCTGCCCATCACAGGGTATCACGGTCAGGATGAGAAGATGATGCTATCGGGTGAAGGAGAAAATCTGTATCGGTTCTCAACGAACTGATACGCACGATTGGTTCGGGTTTGGGTAAAGTTGAAGTACACGAAGTCTGAACCTGCCTGGTACCTTGGTCTGGTTGCCCAGCCCGTGGACTCAGCCTGCCCGGCCCACTTCTGTTGCCCGTCCAACCCCCGGGCCCACTTGGTCCCAGGCCCTAGATGGGCCCTATACCCACCCATCACCCTCGGTCTCCCATTCCAGCCTTGGATGAGATGCATCCCAATTCAAATTTGAATTGGGGGCTCTCAAGAAGCCACATGTCTCGCCTTCGTCTTCCTCCGGCCTGATAGGAGGTTGCACTAGGGGCATCTGCCGCCGCCGCCGGTGCCACTGCTCCTGCACCACCGGCCACGCAGTCACTGGACAACGAACTCCGCCTCCCCGATGGAGGAGATTCACCCGAGGTATTGTTGAGACGCCTGCGGTGACGACCACGGCTTCCACTGTATTCAAGCTCCCTTCTGGGATGAGGCAGCTGCTGTTGGGCTCCACTCTCCCAAAGTTCCTGGTCAGGACCTGCACTCCGGCGTCGTCGCAGAGGGGCAGAGGAACCCCTGCAAGCTGGAGAAGAATGCTGGTCTTCTCCGGTTTTGGGTATGTCTCATTGTCCAGGGCCCAAGGCAGGACCTGCTATATAGCTGCACCGGCGGGCAGGAAGCCTGCGCCCGCCACCGCCCTCACCCCTTCTACACTGCTGCTGATGAGAAGAAACCCGCTCCTGTGGATGTGCACCACCGTCCATGGACCACCCCCTCCCCACTGTTTGTTCTGCGGCCCTGTCACCGAGACCGCATCCAAACCACCTAGGAGAGGGAAGGCCACTGGCCGATCCTTTTAGCCGGCCAAGCAACGAATCTGTTGGGCTGCTCCCTACTTCGAGGCTTTCCTGGCTCCCCTGTTGGCCTGTTAAAGGCATCGCTTTGTGCCTGACTACGTCCGCATACAACCCCTAGATCTGGAAAGGCTTCACATCCCCACCACATGATCCCTCCATCTCTGTGCAGAACCATTCCACATGATCCCTTCTCCGGCATCTGTAGCATACGAGATCCAAAGGTCCCCTTGGAGGTCGCCTGATGTCCTATCTTCCCTCCTCCTCCACCTTCGGCAGCTGCTTCTTCCTTACCTATGCCCGATGTCTGACTGGGAAAGGTCTAGCGCTGGCCTCCACCTCCCAGGGGATCTCGGTTTGCCCCGGATGCGAATACCATCCCTAGAGTTTCTCTCACTAAAAACTCCTACATACTTTCTTTTCTTTTACATATACATTCTCTTTTTTCCTTCTTTATGGTATTTACTTTGCCTTTTATTTTTATATTAGGATAGATATGTTACTGGCTTCCAGCAGCAGCTAGGGGTTTGGTGTCTTTCTTCAGGTATCACCTTGCCCTTTGATTGATATATGCCAGCATTATAACTCAACAGATGGGGGTTTGGTGTCGTGGGCAGCTTGCTGAGAACTTCTGTCCAATGCCCATGGATTTGAGTCCTAAGCTAAACCCATCGTATTGAAATAAGGCTTTCGGCTTCTTGGATAAAGGTTTCCAAATGTTATTCTTGTATCCTATGGATTCTTGGTCATTCAGCCTACTGTTTGGAGCCTGGGCAGTTTACTATTTGAAAGTACATTTATGTTGGCTAATCTAGCTACAGGAATTCTATTTGGTGTTCCCCTCTTGTATGAGTTGAATATGCCATTGCAATTGTATTTTGGTGGTCATTCATATATGTTTTCATTGTTTGTGTTATTCTAGGTTGTTTTCAATGTTTTATAAAGTAACAGAAAATGAAAGGTAAACAAGACATTGTGATTGACTTTCCTTTCCCCTACATTTGTATTTAATGCTCTCTCTATATCAAGTAACCTTTTACTATGTTTTTCAATTTTAGGAGAAGATAAACAAGTTTCTTGCATACAAGCGGGCTGGAAAGAGTTTCAATGGTGCTCTGCGAAATAGAAAGGATTACAGGAATCCTGACTTTTTGCAACATGCTGTGACATATCAAGATATTGACCAGATTGGGAGCTGCTTAAGTAAAGATGTCTTTGACCCCCATGGGTATGACAAAAGTGACTACTATGACGCAATAGGTCATTTATAATCCCTTACATTTGGTTTTGCAACCGATTGTTAGCTTGTAAACTAATGTCTGAACAGGCCTTTTTTGTCATTTTCCATGTTCCCCATCTAGTATTTTCTGTGATGGACTTCAATTTTACTTTCCCTATCCTAAACAGGTGTTTTGAGGCACCCCATCAAAGGAAAACTTGTGGGTCCACTTTTGCATCCCGAATTATGCTACACTAGATAAGCATAAAAAATAAAAGCAATGCTATGGTGTGGCATACCATATCTTGTGCCAGATTCATTTGCAATCATCTGATCAGTTGATTAGACAACTACGGCTGAAGTATTGGTTTTATAAAAACGCTGTGCCAAAAGCATCTTTAAGTGGAAGTGCCTGATCAAGATGGTTTCAATGAGTGTGGTAAAGGCATGGTAAAAAGTGTGGTACCAATATGCCATAACATTACTCAGGAAAAGGAACACATGACCAAATCTAAAGCCATAAACTTGCTGGGAGATAGCATGTAATTCAATCAACTGTATGCAGGGTTTACGGAAGATTTCAAGTGGTCCATTCAATCAACTGGGACTTCTCACAAGATTGACCTTTTGACTCCACAGCTAGAATAAGCTACCATTTATGCAACTTGAAGTCTCTTACTTGGCATGTGCTCTGAATGAGTGCCCTTGACAACATGGATGGCAATTTCGGTCGAAACCGACACGTTTCGGCCGAAACGTATTGTTTTCGGCCTTGGACGATCCGAAACCAACCGGCCGAAACTGGGCGAAACCGGATGCCAACTGCTGGGGAAAAATAGTATTTTATTTGGTTTCGGGCCGAAACCAAAACCGAAACTGCCATCCTTACCTGACAAATCACGAGGAATGACTTCTCAGTCAAGAGTCTGCCATGTAATCAATCTGTAAAATGCTTGGTATAAACTGTTAGAACTTCCCTCTTTTCAGCAAAAAACCCTAATATCTCCTTACTGTTGCTTAATAGGACCTATCATTCCCTGAATCCCAAGTACTTCTTGTTAGTGTTCATTTTTTCTATTCTGCACAGAATCTTTCTGCTCAATAGGACTTCCCTTGATCCCATCTACTTCTTGTTAGCATTCACCTTTTCTATTCCGCACAGAGTCTTTCTGGTCTATGTAAGCTCATCCATACCCTTCTAAATGACCAATTCTCCCAGCTAACTCTGGCTTCATCTCTCTCTCAGAACAGTCATTAATTTGGAGTACTAAGAGGTCATGTGTTAAGGGCATATTGTTGCCTGGGAAGTGTTTTTTGAGGGCCTCTGCTGCAGTGGGCAGAGATTGTTCAAATAAACCACATGAACCGTCCCACCCCAGGTTCGAACCTGGGAGGCTGGGAGGCCCCGCCAAACCGTTACTACCCAATACCGTCTAAGCCACAGGCCTGTGGTTTCTGGGAAGTGTTTGGGGTATTGATTCATGATGTGGATTTTCTATGCTGAGAATCATCAACATTAATTGGTTTGAATAGTACAAGTATTGGAAACTAGGGTTCATAAACATTGCTGGTTCACTTATTTATTTATTTTTGCTGGTTGCCATCACCTCCATTTCTTGATTAATATGTGTGTCGATATATCCATCTTTTATAAGGAAAACCCAATTCAAGCCCCTTAAATCAGATTTTTTTTCTGTGTTCTTCTTCGGAACTAAAAGGAAAAGAGAAAATGGTTGAACATGATAAGAGGGCTTAATCTGCACTAGAACCCTCCTAAACTTAGGATAAGGCTACCCAACCCTAGTCCTAATGCTCCAACACCAAAATCAAGCTTCTATAAGTAGGATCAAACCCAGAATTTGTAGCTCATCAAAATTTTCTGCTACAAGCTTGGAAACTTCATTAAAAATACTCAAGAACACCATGAAGAGAAGCTTTGGAGATATTGCCATGGAGGAGAGGGTCTACACTAGACCTAAGGCAGGTAGAAGAGAGCATGGGGAGCTGCAGAGGCTGACCTCCATCCCCAAACATCTTAGCTTAAGTTCTTCAAGAGAGGTGAGTGAAAACTTAGTTTCAAAAGTTCATTAATTTCTGCACTTTCCTTCTTCTCATAATCTTCCTCTCTTCTTCCTCTTCTTTTCCTTTCTAGCTTCTTCCTGGCCCAAGATGCTATTCTAACCTAAAGTGGGTGGCTCCCATGATCAAAGAGCTTCCTTTAGAGGTCCTTTCTATCCTAAGGGCATGGCACCTTCACCCCTTAGTTGTTCTAGCCAAAAATTTCCAGAAATTATCTTTGGATTGGGCAAGCATTTCAGCCCTTGTAGAGTTTTGACATCCACAAACACATACCTTCCTCTTCCCATCCTTTGAAGCGACAGTCCTATTAGAGGAGGTAGAGACCTACCTATCCCTTCCTAAGACTAAAGTGGGAGATGAGGATCTAGTGTGTCACACGGTTGAGCCCATAGACCTATCACTCATTCTAGGGGACTTCATCTACAATCAAAAAGATGTTAGGACCATGATTAGCCCACGCCATATCCATTTAATACCGATGCTCAATGGATAACCGCTTATTGCAAGAACAAGAGCGAAAGATTTGAAGCCATAGCCAAAGCTACCTCAATTTGCTTATGCGGGGTCTTTCTTTTCACCACCACTGACCACCTCTTAGATATCCAAAATCTCAGTATCATCAGCAGGCTGTAGCAGGGATTATCTATTTCTCAAGTAATCCTTTCATACCTCTATAAAGGGCTTAGTTCAGCTTGCCTAGGAGGACCTCTTTTCGGCTCAATGATCATCCTTGAGTGTTGGATGAGAGTGAGAATCAAGTTCCTACCCAAGGAGGACTTACCTTCAGCTAGCCGGATATTTGGGAGCCACCCTCTATTCTTCATTGGAGGTGCATCCGGGTTTTCTTCACAGGTTGAGTGCCAGACGGTGGATAAGAAAACACGGGATGATTGGCGCCTCTACCTCAACACATTGCCAATTGAGAAGTTCGTGATGCGACCATGAGTTCTTTGAAGCACCACTCTCAGAGTACCACGACGACCAAGCCTAGATCTACAGCTAGTGGGGGACACTACCTTGGCGATCTACAACCCACACCGGTGCTATCTTCAAGTTGGATTATCCCGGGCTATGGTTCCTGCACTATCACACTTCCCTCCTATTCATGCTAGGAAGATTGGGACCGAGGAGGATGAGAGAGCAGTCCGTAGTGCTCTGACCATGTGGGAGGTCAGCTGGGTGCACGCTTGGTAAGCTGAAGTGGAAGAGGATGAAGAGGGATACCGTGGCTATGTGAAAGAACTACGCAAGATCCGATCTCGCGTGGATGGAAAATTGAATGTAATTTGAGTTTTCTTCTTGATGTATTCAAAATTATCAACCAAATGATGCATCTTGAACTTAGTTGAATGAAATAATAGTTTTGTGTTGAAAAGATGTGGAATTGATGGCTTGATTGAGCTTAAATCAGTTAAAAAGTAGGGTTTCTAACTGACATAATGGTCCAATATAGGGCCGCCAAGATTATCTAGCGGTCCCACGATAAGCCGCCAGAAGAAGGACTCAGGAAAAATTGAGCGTTTACTATTCTTGGGAGAGATTGGCGATTGAATATTGAGCCGTCAAAGGAGATTAGTGGTCTAAAGAAAGAGCGCTAGAGACAGTTTACTAAGAGTTGAGAGTTTTTAGCTTTCGGGAGAGATTGGCGGCTAAACCATGAGTCGCCAAATGAGTTAGGCGGTCTAATAGTAGACCATTATAGGACCAGAAACTATAAACTTTTGAGCCTTGAATCTTGAGCGTTGAACCTGTGTTCTGCACACACTTAGACAAAAAATAAGTTAGATCTGTTCTTAGACTCAACCCCTTGCCTGAAGCAAGTTAGAGAAGAAAAGTTTTATTTTCCCCATTATTTTATCTGGGGTGCTACATAAATGATGCCTTTGCAAATCTATGGAGTTGAAGCAACATCCTGAAGTGATCTTGATCAGCGAGCTTTGAGGAGCGTAAGCAGCTTTGTATTCCTTGCTTGAGAGGAAAAAAGGGAGAGGATAGCAAAGGATCAAAGATTTCTCTACACGGAGGAGCGGCAGACACCACACTAGATGAAGAAGGATAAAAGAGTAAGAGAGACGAGGGCTAGAACTCCCTCGTTAAGGCACGAAGACCCTCATAACAAGGAACCAAATACAAAATAAACAAGGATTAACTAAGATCAAGGTGGACTAAAGCATCAAAAATAGCAAGAAAAAGGGTTAGAACCCCGAAGGGGTGAGACAGAAGGAATCGGAAGATGGTGATGAGATTGTTGTAATGATGAAGAAGGAGAAGAATAATCATCCGACGGAGTCAGAGTAGAAGAATTGTGGACACCCAACAGGGTCGGAGAAGAATCAGAGATAACACCTAGAAATCCCAGGGAAGGAGAATCAGACGAAGATTGAAGAGGAAAGCCATAAAGGAAATTTGGAGGCCCCGGGTGAGAAGAGGAAGAATCAAGAGGGGTCCCAAATTTGGGGTGAGAGAAGGACATAGAGGCCTAGAATCATGAGTGTGCGAAGAATCCAGAGAATCTGGATGAGAAGAAGAAGAATGGGGGTTCGTGGACCTGGGAAGAGAGAAAATTATAGATGCTGGTTTGGAAGAAGGGAGGTACACCACCTAAGGGTGGGAGCTGAGTAGCAGAAAAGATGAATGGAAGGAAGGAGAAGGAGTGGACCCCTGAGTGCACAACCGATGACCCTTGAACTTGTGCCGCCGCCTCTTCTTAGCAGTAAGTTCTCGAACATGGACCCACCTGATACGGGCTCAAACCTTTGGGCTTCTTGATTTGTAATGCCTTCTTAAATAACGGGCACATCTTACAGACGGCCTAGCCAGATTATGAATATGCAGCCTTGCCGGGGTAGTTGCCCCTAGACACATAGTGCTAACAATAGATGGACATTCTTGAACAAGTGACTCCCTAAACAGATGAACATCATGGAACCACGGAGTCTTGTCACTTGGCACCAAGATGTAGAGACTTGGCAACCCTGTTTAGCAATTAGACTTGAAGCATAACTCCCTTGATAGAGGGGAAGGATGGAACTGAGGGAGAGTAATGCACGGTGTTGAAGTGGCTGGCGTACTGATGAATCGAGGGAGATTGCATAGAATGTGCAGAATGTCCTTTGAGAATCTTGAAAACACGGCTCATTGCCCCTTGATCATAGAATTCACAATCTTCTGGGCAACCATATGCGTTAGCACAACATGGGTAGAGAACCCTTTTTGGCCAGTTATTTGAATTGTAATAGTGTGAGAGGAAATAACAGCGTCGATAATAGACCCTCCGACGAGCAATGAGATTTCCACCAGCCTCACTTTTGAAGAAACTGGCACCACGACAAGGGAACTCTTCTTGACAACCATCATAGGTAGTGGAAGCTCATCATTCCAAAAATGGACAAGGATCAGGACACAGATTGGCATCTAAAAGATAAAATCTTGAATCTTGAGCTGAAGCACTAGTATAGCTTCATCCTGACCAGGCTCATGCTCCTCCCAAGAATCAGACCCAAGGGGCACCAAAGAAAGTGCACACTCGCTCTGTGGGGTGGAAGTAGATGGAGGAGAAATGGAGGTAGAAGGTGCGATAGATAGTGGAGGAGGGATGGTGGCAACGACAACCGCAGGTGGAGGCAAAGGCAAAGGAAGCTACGGCGGCCCTATTCTTGTGTTCGTGTGAAGAAGGAAGCAAGAGAGAGCAGAAGGAGAAGAACACAGAGTGAAGATCTGCTCCAATGGAGCTACAGTTTGAGTTTACATTGTTTACAGCTTTCTGTTGCTGTTTCATCTTATCTTTGTTTTCTTTCATCTTTTCTTCAAGCTGTTAGTCAGCAGTTGCAGAGGAGGATTCCTCTGGATGGGTAAGCTGTAATCCCCAGTGGTTGCAGTGGTGGATTCCACCGGACAGCAAGCTGTGAAGCTCAGCAGTCTGTAGGCAAGCTGTGAGGCCCAGCGGACGCAATCTGTGCTGCGCAGCAGTAAGCCACACTCTGGTCTGAGTGTGGGGTGGACGTAGGTCTGGAGGACCGAACCACCTAAAGAAACCGAAACCGATATCGATCCGTATCGGTTTCGGTCCCGGCCGAAACCGAGACCGAAACCGAGTTTGCCATCCTTGCTTGCCACCTTTGCAGAGTCAAGACCACAAGTTGATCAGCAGTCCAGTCCAGACTGTTGATCAGCAGTCCAGTCCAGACTGTAGATTAGACTGTAGATTGGAAGAGTTTAGAGTTTCCATGAATCCTTTCTGCAGTGAGCATCATGTGAGTCAATCCCAAAAGTGAAAATCTGATGGGGATCCAAGCATTTCTGGGCAAAAATGTCCAAAGAAGAGCTAGACCATGCTGAAGAAGAGGAAAATGAGGACTGGAATGGAGGAAGATGGGATACAGAAACCTTAGGGTTACACTAGAATCTATAGACGAAGGTAAGATGATGAGCATAACAGTTTGACTCGTCCAAGTCCACAGGCATCAAAGGGCTCCGAGTCAAGAGGTTCTTTTGTGAAACTAATTCCAGATGTTCTGTCCCTCGTCCAACCACACCAGTTCAACTAGTTAGAGAGGTGTTTCTTTAAATATCCCCCGGATCAGCTGGAGGATGAAGAAAGGAAGGGGCAGAATGGCCGTTCAGCTGATGACTTACTGGGCTAAGGCTTCAAAAAGCCATGGTCTCACAAGAGGTCGACAGATTCCTTTGGGAGGCCTGCGTAAACTCCTTAGAGTTTGCTCCAGGCACAAGCATGGTGAGCTCTAGGCAAATGAAAGATCATCATCAGATGGGGTTGGCACATCCAGCCAACCAATAGATGAGTCTTCTGCCATCAGAAACAACTCATCTTCCTCAGCAGGCCAAGAGAAAGATGATTCTTTTGTCAACCACAAGATGATTCTTCTGATCAACATTCATGATGGTAGGAAAGCTTGCCATCAACAAATTTCAGCTTCTTGGGAAAGGAGTGAAAGAGAGAGGAAGAGAACCCATGGAGCACTTGGGAGGGGTCAAAGGAGGGCTAAGGGCTGTATATAGCCGCCAAGGACCCATCGAGTTGCTTCCAGTCACTGGAAATGGCTAGGCCTGTGTTGAACTCCACAAAAGTCACAAGTATTTTCTGATATTCCAAACAAATTTTAGAAATGAAATATATTATGTCATGGCAAGAAATGACACGAGATCATCGCCGTCACATAAGCACCCATGGACATTTCATCAAACACTCGGTGGGCGGCATAAAGCCACACACACCCACTCAACAAAGTCTACACAAAGTCAAGCTTTTTAGCTTCAATGACCTATAGAGATTTTGTCAAACACCTAGTGGGTGGCACAAAATCACACACCAACCCAATGAAATGAACTCGGGGTTCAAAAGATACTTGCCCATCGGGAGCAGACCCTAATGTCTCGCACCGAAGTCCCCTCACCCCAGAGTCAAGGATAGTGAGACGTGTCAAGGGAAAGTCAACAAACAAAAAAGGAGAGCTCCACATGTCCTTTGCTAGAAAAAGGTCAGAAAAAGGGTAAAAGAAATCCCAGAATTAGTGGCATTCGTCTGGGCACATTGGAGTGGGGGGACCACCTTTCTCCCTTCCTCCTTGGTGGGGACAGACCAGGTGGAGGGGAAGGACCCTCGATCAAACTCACGGGAGTACCCTCTTCCCCTCACCCCGGCTGCTACTGCTGCTGCTGCTGCTTAGTTCGCTACCCAGTTGTCGCTGCTGCTGGTCAGTCACTGCTGCTGCTGCTTCTGCACCACAAAGAAGGGAGAGGAGCCCTGGTGGTGTCCACCGGGGGTATCCCGTCTCCCCCTTAATCCTGTTGCGGCTGCTGCTTTTTTTTACTTTCTCAACAAAGGAGGAGAGGGAGGACCCCCGGTCAGGGCCACCGGGGGTAGCCTATTCCCCTCTCTCCTATTGATGTTCCTGCTGCCCCACCGAGGGTGTGCACCCCCTGTCCATTCCAGTGGGGGTGGCACCCCCACTCCTTCCTGCTGCTAACTAGGGGAAGGTACATCCCCGGTCAGACCAACCGGGGGTGGCGCCCCCGCCCCCACCTGCTGCTCCTATTGCTAGCCGGGGGAGGGTGCACACCCAGTCAGACCAACCGGGGCACATCCCCTCCTGCTGCTCTCGCTGGTCAACCGGGGGAGGGAGGACCCCCGGTCCATCCCACCGAGGGTGCCCCCCCCCCCATGCATCTACTACTGCTGCTCCACCGAGGGAGGACCCTCAATCATCCCCAGGCAATTTGGAATGCGGACCAGGTAATGGTCGCGATCCAATGTTACACGGATCAGGTGATGGCCGCGACTATCTGTTATCGCTCCAGAGGTTATGGCCGCGACTATCGTGTTATCGCGCTCGAGGTCTTGGCCGTGACTATCATTGCGACCTAGGTAAGTGCCTCGTCAAAAGCGTTGACGTGCCCGGCGTGTTGGACACATTTTGATGACATCTTGACCCTCTATAAGGGCGCGTTAACCATCACGACGTTGGGTATTGGCGCGTTAATGCCTTCTATTTTCGTAGTATTACTCGACTTGTCTCGGGCTCCGGTGAACCCAGGATTCAATATCATGTTGACCTTTTGCTCAATGGATGTCTTGGGTGTCTCGTAAGAGTCATATGTATGTTAAGAGATCCCGGAAGAGTGGTTTTATCCTGAGCAGTGTGCAATATTTCTTTTGTTTTATTTTGGCTTCCAGTTGACTTGGCTTTGACGCCTTGGATTGCCCATTGTACGTGGATGTCGTGGACATCCTATGAGGGCTGTAACTGTATTGTAGGGTGTTCGAAAGTGCCATTATACCGAGTAGTGTTTTGTGTTATTTTGAGAGTCATTATGGTTTCTGCTCAACCCGGTTCTGACCCAGTGGTTGACACGTGACCTCGTGTGTGTCTCGATTTTTTGGTGAGGATCGAGACTTTGGTTTTAGACGCTTGGAGGTATCATATTACCTCGATTTGTGTGCCTATGTGATTCGAGGGCTTGGATGATCCCTCATATTTTGTGTTTTCTTGTTGTGCGGAATTGAGAGTCCGACGTGCAGTCTTGGGGCTGAGGACTTGTGTTTTACCATGATTTTGGCTTAGGGACTAGGCTAATTAATGGTATAGTGCCGTGATGTGCGGTGATTTTGACTCGAGTCGTATGACTCAAGGATCGTTGTGTGTAGGTCTAGTTGACTATCCTGAGTCTGGCGGTAGTTCTGTGTACTATCTTGTACTTCATAGTACGTGCGACAGGTGAGTGCTTACCATGTCTATACTTCGATGTTTCTATGTTGAGTCTCTATGTCTAGTGAGCCTCCACTAGTCATAGCCTGACTACACTTTAGCGTGTCAGCCCACCTGGGAGTGGTGGCAGGGTGAGTTACCGAGAGATGATTTTTAGGCTAGTTTTCATAGGCCCCCTTGCTTTGCAGTACCATCCTACTAGGGGGGAAACTAGCTCGAGTCTTCGCTCAAGGTATTGGGCTTGTGTGTGCACACGTGATCAGGGTCGTTTGGACGAGCGCCGACGGGCGTGACCCTCACTAGTCACTCCTTACTATTGTTCATTGCACTTGGTATAGTGTCTCAGTCACCGTGTTTGAGGTGAGTGTGAAATGCTTGAGGCGCAGTGTAAAACATCAGTGGACGCATTTGGCTTTGCTTCTAGTGAGGAGGTGCTTTTGTCACATGACACATGACTTGTGGTTTTGTGACTGGTTCTCTATCATTGTTGACGTAGTGCTTTGGGTAGCCTGTGACTGGCTTTACCGTGGCTTGTGTAGCGTACGCGACGGTGAGGTCGTGTGTGCGTCGATATTTTTTGGTAGTGTTTCCCCACGTCCGAGAGGTCGTGATGTGAAGCCTACACGTCTGTTGTAGCAGGGCGTGTTCTGGCAATGTAATCGGAGTTTCCTTGTGTCGATTTGGTGATTTCTGACTGTGTGTCTGGGAATCCGTGTTCTTACCGATTAGGAATAGTTTTGAGGGCCGAGGTCTTATCAGCTGTCGTGGTTTGTTCTGTATGGCTTTCCTCTTTACTTCTGTTGTTGTTTCTCCTGCTCCTACTGTTACTCTTGTTATTCTTACTACTGTTACCACTTTGGTTTCTTGGTGGGGATCTGTAGGACCTCTACTGAGCCAGTGACACAAGGCTCACCCTTGACTTTTCAGGTGTGGCTGCTCTTCTTTCTCGTGGTCTGGAGGTGCGGTTCGTGATTCTTAGTTGCCAGCTTTGCCAGTGTCGGGCTTCCCCCGACTTGAGAGTACGTTCCCTTTTCTGTTAGACTGCACTTGTCTTTAGTTGGACTGGACTTTGTTAGCAGTTGTAGCTATTAGTTTTAATTGTTGTAGAAAATGTAATTTTATTTCTGCTATTTTAGCAATCCTGATCAAATACAGTAATTATTTACTACCTTATCTGAAAGTTCAATGTATTCCTATACATCTCCGGAAAACTAGGTGGGCAAAGGTGTACTCCGGGAAGCCTAACAGAGATCTCACTAAAAGCCCAGGGTTAACTACATGGTTCATCCAGGGGTACAACCTGCCTGGCAACCTTGTGGGAACCCACAGTTCCTAAGGACTCACGAAGGTTCCCAATCGAACCGAACCAATTACACCAGAGTGGGAATCCTCAGGTGAAGGGTTCGAATCCAACGGGAGGGGTTCCTATCAAGTGTGATGTCAGCTCTGCCTAGACCCAACCACGCCCAACACCTGTAAAAAGTTAGAACACAATGCACAAACAAGAGAAAACAAGGAGACGACAGGTTATAGGGAAGCACACAAAGCAAACAAAGGACGGATAGATCTCTGGCCATTCATGGACCTGGGTGGCCAGACCGACAGCCGTTCAGGGAAGAAGGCGGCCAACTATTGGGCCTTCTGAGGAGGGGGAAGGGTGGCCAGACCGAGGGCCATCTAGTGTGTTGGGCGGCTAGACTTCTGGTCACCCCGGAGAGAGCCTGGGCGGCCACTGAGTGGGACGCCTAGGGCCCTAGGCGGCCAGGAAGTTGGCCTTCTTCTGTGAGACTCTTAGAAAAAAAATAGAGCTATAGAGACTAAGCTAATATATGGACTAAAATGAACACATGCTTCAACTATTTTGGACTTCAAGCATCAGGAACTCACAGTAGGCAATAGGGTCCCACCGTGATCGCCACTTTGGTTGTAGGTTCCGGTGGATGGTCGTTTGGAGGGGATTGTGCGTTGGTATCTCCTCCACCTTCCGACCTAGACCTTGGTACCTACAAAGAACAATTTCAAAGCATTAAGTTTATATGTGATCGCCAGAGGTGTTTACCTGAACCTTACAGGGGTGAAGATCGCGGGGAGATGTTTCAAATAGGGAGAAGGTGGGGTTCCCTCTTCCTCGTCCTCGGTCGGCCAAGGGCAAGGAGCCCTATGTAGTCCCACGATGCCGAAGTCCTGTAAATAGTGAAGTTCAAGAAAGGGGAAAGAAATAGATAGCCATTAGTATGAGAAGGTATAGCAACTACTCTAAATATGATTAATACAACGGGAAGAATGGTGGCATGATTATCTGGGGTGGTGGGAAGGGGGGATGGCTGAGACTTTCGACCACCCACCTTCCCGTTTGTTTGGGGGGAAAAACCTCTAAAGAAGGGATTGAGAAAACTATGGTATGATGAATGCACTTACCGGGGAGCCGTAATGCAGTAAGTTGAGAATGAGAGTTCGGGAGTACAAATCAGGGGCCAAGAACGAAGGAGGAGGAAGAGTTTCCTCCGTGACTTCCTTCTCCACCGAATCCCCTCCGATCACCTCCGTCAATTCTTTCTCCTCCTCCTCTCTTCTCACCCGAAAAGCCTCCCTCTCCCGTGGAAGATTGGCCCTTCTATCTTTGAGAGGGGAGTTCAAAAATCATGGGGAGGTCGTGCTGGACGGGGGAAGATCGTGCTCAGGAACTGAGCCACATTCTCTGACTGGGTAAAACCAGGAAGACGGCCAAATAGTTGGCCTTCTACAAGGGCTGGGCGGCAAAAAAAGTGGCCACCCAACTGAAGAGGGTGGCCATCACTCTGGCCGCCCAAGGTTAAGGGCAGCCCTCACTCTGGCCGCCTAGACCCTGGAACATGGGCCCCCTAATGGGTGAGGCTCAATAACAATAATGCTACGGGCTAGGCTTTAAAACATGGAACATTGATAAACTGGGTGCAATGATTGTGCATCATTCACATGAAGGTCCACTGGGGATCCGCGGGATGTCCGAAATTAGGTGTCTACAAATGCCCCTCTGGAATGCCCGTTTTGCAAGGGAGCCCGGCGGACTGATAAATGGGTGTTTCGAAAAAGAAACAAGCCTAATGAGGGCAACATGCTCAAGGAGATTCTTGAGCGGAAAACAACCTTCATGCAGGGTTGCATGAGCATCAAGTAATCAAGTAAGCCATTGGCAAAGAGGAGAAAGGACAATTAATCTAAGAGGACTTGTATCCGTGGTTGCGTCGGGCCCCCTAGCATGGCGCTACGAGACTTGAGGGGACGAAAGAGCAATCCGGTGCTCAAGGAGATACAAGACCTAAACAAGGCAAGTAAAAAGATCAGGATATGGGAATACAATGACTCATTGAATCATGAAATACTCAAAACGGCCTTGCATAAAACATATTTTCTACTGGTCAAATCGGTAATCGTTCTCATTGCATTCTTGCTCCTCCTACTGTTTTCCACGCCCTTTAGGAGTTTAAAAAACCACCCCAGGTATCCCCCATTCCACACATGCACTTTGCTTTTCATTTATGTTTATAGATATTGCACGATCCATGGGCTAATCCGGGGGTTTCTTTGTGTTCTTCGCATTATTTCGCAGGTCCTAAGTGCTCCCCACATGAGGCCCATCCCTCCTGGCCGGTCGGAAGGGGTGTAGGATTAAGTCCCCACACTCAGATTTGGACACAGATTGTGGCCTTCAGCAGACTATCTTCCAGGTGACGCAGCCATAGTTAGACCGTTTGTACCTATTTGGCGGCCCATCGACAACCGTTTTGTTTTGGCGCCCGTGTCCACCGTGCATGCTGGCTGGGTGATTGTAGCGGCCCCTCGATAGATCGTCAATGTGCTTCCAGTGGTCTTCCTCCGACCGTCGTCTAGCACCGTGCGGCCACTCCAGGACCGTTTCTGTCTCGGCACTTGAGTTCCCACTGGCCGCCTCCGCTATCATTTCTTTTCCAAGGTACGTGGTGCATCCCTTGCATTACTAGCCTTGGTGGCGATCACGAACTTCTAGTTTTGATATTGGCTAATTCCTACTTTATTGTATATCCCATATCTCACTGCACTTCACATCAATCAAAGGGAAAAATATATCAATAGGGCCACCCACTGAAAGCCCATGAGAACGAAGCAATGCAAACAACCATGGGGTCTTGCTATAGAGTGCATCACGCCGATCTTCCCCTCTAATGAAGGTCCTGTAAGGATAGAGACTGTCGGTCTCTGGACACCATTCGGCTACAGAAGGGACAGGCTCTTCCACTAGCAGGGGAAGCTCCTAAAGGACTACCTGCTCACTGCTTACCTGGCATAGCCCCTAAAGTGTCTTCATGAAGACATCTTTATTGATTTCAAGTAGCTTCGGCTCAGCCCTAGGCGAGCGACGCTTCACAGCTTTTCGAGCCTCTAAATTGGCCATCACTTCTGTATTGGTCCAAGATTTTAGCTTCTTCAGATACGGAGGATCAATGTCTAAAGCCGGCTCTGGCTGAGAATCTAAGAATCTGCACTCTACAATGGCCCAGCACTCCTGGCAGGAATTTCTATAAATTTCCATTCGCACGTTCCACCATTTGATATATTTTGGAGTAACGCGAGGGAAATGAGTAGGAGCCGGGACTCTGAATGAAGCCTCCTCTCGGTGGTGAAAGTAATCCCACCATACACGAGCCTCATCATTTGCTACCTGGGCGGCTCGATGCCTATTCGGCAGCACAAACTGTGTGGAAGAGGGAGGAATATGTTGATCATAACCAAAATTCTGACTGAATCAGAATGGATAATATGACTCCAGCCATAAAAATCTACTCTTCCAAAAGACTAGGACGGTTGGTCTAATAGCCAATGCCCAATCAACCAACTCTAGCTCCAGAATTGGCCTTGTACATTTGGCACCGAAAATGGGATGAACATGCTCTTCTGTCTCAAAGAGACGGCATCCTCACATCTTGTTCATAAGTGGGTTGGAGTGGGCTGCCAAGCTCTAGTAGTGCAGAACTCTAGGTGCGTCGATCGGAACCTTGGTCAGCTTTCCCCTGATGGCAAAGAGCTACTCTGCTATTTCTGTCGGTTCAGCACTGGCAAACTCTATCATCCTCGGAACAAGCCGCGATGGTTGTAACCCACGAGGAGCAACCTCTGGGAACAATGTGCATACCCAAGCATTGAAGAAATGTAACGGACCAACCGTCCGCAAATTCCTGGGGAGATGAAATCGGTGCAAGTCTCCCAGCACTTTATAATTAGGCACAATGCCACCAGGTAGAGAGAAAGCTTTGTTCCCTAAGCCATCAAGCAGGCTAGACAGATGGCCTCAGCTCTGATCATGCTCTCATCGCCTTGCGGGAGAGTGAAGGAACATATCCAATAAGTCAGATATGTAGCACAATGCGTGACTGCATCAACACCAGCAAGGTTCAGGTCTCCTTGCTGCCCTTCTTTCAAAACAGGCAGTAAAGTGAGTTGTCACCGGACCCTCTTCTTTCGCTTCAGAGCAGTTGGTGCTACAGTGGGAAAGTCATCATACTTTCACTCCCCATCGAAGAAATATTGACGCCAGGTGTAACATCCCAGAGTTCAGGGTACCGATAAACCGATAATATCAAATTACTGCCACGTACAATGCTAGCTTGCTAGAAAACTCTTCACCTTGATGGTCCAGGATCCCTGATGTGTGTCTTAGTTTTGAACCTCTCCTCTGAACATTCTCCTCATCTCATTCTCAGTCCTCCATTTTTGATGGTGTCAAAGGGGGAGAGAGAGTAGCATTCAGGGTAGCTTGCATTAACGGGGAGTTTGACTTCATTGTATATTTTACTCACAATATATCCCTGCTACATATTTTCTTTTGGGTAAGCACATGACTCATTATTGCCATTCTCAAAAAGGGGGAGAATGTTGAGTACATATTGTTATGTACATGTTATTTGGATGATGTCACCATGAGTCACTAGCCAATTGACAGAGAAATTCATGCCAGCTTTTGATGTGTCTAAGTTTGAAGACATTCTGTCAAACTGTTCATGTGCATCGACCTTCATGCAGAATGTGCATCGACCTTCTAATGCAAAAAGAAAAGGTATCGACCTTACAAAAGAAAGTTCTCCATGTGCGTCAACCTCTATGACTCAGATAGAGAACGTGCATCGACTTTTATGAGCTTCAAAAAATGTGCATCGACCTTTATAGGCAATCAGCCAAGATGTGCATCGACCTTCACGAGCTTAAGAAAATGCGCATCGACCTTCATTTGGCTAAACAGTGATGTGCATTGACCTTCCATTGACAAAAGAAATTGTGCATCGACCTTACTGAAGGAAGAGGTTCGTATGCGTCGACCCTTGCCTACCCCAAACAATGATGTGGATCGACCTTTGTATGCTTCAACAAGATGTGCACCAACCTCTTTGCTTCGAATAGGAATGTGCGTCGACCTTTGTATAGTTCAAACAATAATGTACACCGACCATAAAATGAGCATCGACCTTGACAAGCGTCGACCTTGGAATGTGCATCGACCTGTATATGGTGGAACAGTAATATGCACTGACCTTATTGAAGAATTTAAAATGTGCACTGACCTCTATTGAAGCAGCTCCAATTGTGCACCGATCTCAAATGAAGAGGCTTCCAACGTGCATCGACCCTGCCCAAGGCCAAGCACCTTACGTGCATCGACCTCGAAGACCATCTTCAAGGTAACTTTGCCAGCTACACCGACCTCATGGAGAAGAAGCACCTGTTCGACGAAATGCCTTAGTGAGTGGCTCCCAAGGCCATTTTTAGTAAACTTGCAGCATTTTCTGAATTAGATCCAAAGAGCATAAATAGGAATTGCAAATGCCAAAATTCACATCTTTTGAGGTCTGGAAAGGTATCTTTGCTTAGTCAACCTTCCTATCATCATTGGGTTACTATGTCAGCCCTTTTGGTCCATGTAAAAGGAAGCTACCATTTCTAGGAATAGTCACCTATCCAGGTACTCACCTTTTTGCCTCCACCTAATCATATGGTATGTCAGTAAGATCCCTCAAGGACAAAAGGACTTCCTTGACTGTCCTACCTATAGAAGAAGAAGATGCTACAGATCCTTCTTGGGAAGCTCCTCTCACATACGTCTCTGGTCAACCAAAGCAAAAAATGATGGAGTTTCTTCTATGCTACCTCCTTGGCCAATACGAAACTGCCAAGACAAAAGGTCCTTGAAGTCAAATGATCATTTTATGAAGAGCCAATCACATTGAACTTGGAACCATCTTCTGGGAGGACTAATTGTGCCTATAAAAGGGATGGACCCCATGAAAGAAGGCCGTTGCTGCTGTTGCTACTGCAAGGGTTGAAGCCTGGACCCTTCCAGGTGGAATCAGGGTGCAAAAGAAAGAGAGGGAGAAAGAAAAGAAAAGGGAGATGAGCACCTACTAAGCCTGTATGAGAGAATAGGAGGAAGAGAAGAAAGAAGATCAGCAGCCTATGCAGCCAACCCTATTTCCTTTACACCATTAACATTTGCCCTGGCATTCTCATTGCCAGTTTCATTTGGAGTCAATGCACCTGCAAGCAGTCACGTTCCTTTTCCTTGTTTCTCTTGTTTTCCTTTCTTTTAAGCAAACCTGTTGTTTGGGGCTTGTCCCCGTGTGTGTTGAGGACCTTGCTCCTCGTGTGGGGCTTGCCCCCATCTTTAGCTGCTGCTACAGCATGTGTGTGTGTGGTTAACCATCTTTTGGCCAAAGAGTGGTAGCCTCTCCCTGTTGGGAGGGGGGTGGATGTAGGCTTGTCTGGGGATAGCCGAACCACCTAAAAACCTTGTGTTATGGTGTGGACAATAATACCTCTAGATATGCATTAGATAGACTTTTTCACTTTAAACCCAGCATGCATCATATAGGTCCTTTTAGTCTCGTCATTAAAAAAACAAAACCAAACAAAAGAAATGCATTCGGAAAAGCATAGCATTCATGCAGCAAGAAGGAGACAAGGGTCGAAAGAAGGGTTTGTCAATCAACCTACCCTGGACTTTGTCCCTCTTTTGTCAATCATCCAAGTTCAATTTAATTCCATCACTTTTTTGTTGTCTGCCTTATTCCACTCCGATTCGACAAGTCGAGAGTGTGTTTTGCATATGATCGTCATGAGTATATTGAGATCTGAAGGTCATTTTCTCCTATCCTGATTTTGCTACTTACTCCTGTTTTAGGTCTTGTATCTCCTTGAGCTGGATTGCGTTCATCCCCTCAAGTGCCACAGCGCTATACTAGGGGGTCCCATGCGACTGCAGATACAAGCCCTCATAGATTAATTTTCCTTCCTTCCCTTTTGAATGACCTCTTATATCACATTATGCTTATTCATTCCTATGTGAAGCTCAATCTCAGCTCAAGAATCTCTTTGAGTGGGATGTCCTTATTAGACTTGTTTCTTTGCCGAAACACCCATTTATCAGTCTGCCGGGCTCCCTTGCAAAACGGGCATTCTGGAGGGACATTTGTAGATGCCTAAGTCTGGACATCCCGCGGACCTTGTCTAGTCATCATGAAAGTGACTCTTTTTCTTGGTTGATTGAGTGCGTAAGGTCTCATCCTTATTTAGGTAGGCTCCATCCTGTCCATTTGTGGATCCAACTTCGCAGTAAGTTAATTTTTTTGAGGTGCTTTATATGATTCCCTCCATTTTTTTCCACTGATCCCTGGAAGGCCATAGTCTTGACCGCCCAGAACCCAAGGCGACCAGACTGCTGGCCGCCCAGCCCATTCTAGGGTGGCCACACAGTTGGCCGCCTAGTCTTCAAGGTGGCTACACACCTGGCCGCCCTCACCCTCAAGAAGGCCATCGACCTGGCCGCCCAGCTCCTTTGGACGGCCAGAACCTTGGCCGCCTCCTGTCAACTGTCCGTCAACTCCACGATCTGCCCACTCTAGGCACGTCCTCCGAAATTACTCCCACTCTAGGAGGTTCGAGACTCACGTAGCCTCACACTCACTCTATTTTTGAATATTTTTTTTTAGAGGGAGATTGCCCCCACATACAAAACCCATTCCGAACCATTCTCACGAGGGGTTGGGGGACACTTCGTGAAGGGGTTGGACACTTTGAGAGGGTGGGCATTCTTTGGAGGATGAGACGCTGGCAGTTCGAACCCAAAGAGAACTGTGAGCATGAGTGCGCCTTCCCCGACCTTCCCCTAGCAGCAGAACCCAAAGTTGGAGAGCTCCGTCGTGGAGAGTCCTGGGTCCAGGGGGCGGCCATCGACATGGCCACCCACCACTCTTGAAGGCCACATAGTTGGCCGCCCTCTACATGGTCGACGGGCAAATCTCATCCATCTTTCCCTTGTTCCCTATATTGCTACATTCCTTCCTGTTTTACTGCATTGCATGCACACTACATCCTCCTAGCTCCCTATTTTAAAGAGGTTTTTCAACCCAAAACATAGGGAAGGTGGATGGTCGAAAGTCTCGGCCATCGCCCTTTTCGCCCCCCTTCTCGGTACGATCACCCCCATTTGCATTCTTTTCCTTTCGTTTTGAGCATATATTGCACTGTCATAGTCTAATAGGTTTATTTTCTTTGTTTGCTGGTTAACTTGCAGGAACTTCATCGTCGACTTGCAGGGCTCCTCATTCTTGGCCCGTCGAGAGCGAGGACAGAAGAACCCACCATCTCCCCACTCCTAAGGCATCCCTGATTATCACTCCTGTGAGGCCCAAGTATAGGTCTCTGGCGATCATATTATTTCAATTTTTCTAACCTTTGCAATGTAGGTAGCAGTAGCATAGTTCGGAGGGAGGACACACACGCACATCCTGCCCGTTCACCCCTAACCTTTTCGACACCTACAACCAAACTGGCGATCACTGTGGGACTACTGGTTGCTTACTGTGAGTGCTTAGATTAAAGTTTAATGCATTCATTTTCCAGCAAATAGGAGGATGTCGACCTCGATGCCGGGGAGGATGCGGATGCGGCCTTCGTACTCTTCTTGCAGCTCGGCGTCGACTTCGCGGATGCGCTTGATGTGGGCGTATGTGCATATTCCTATCTTCTGCCATACATAGTCTGTGCACATCCGCTCATGTATGTTTGACAAGTCCAAGCATATAGGTCCAGCTTGTCAAACAATTGAGTGTATGACATCCTCAGCAGGGCTATTTGAGATATGGCCCGCCTGAGTTGAGCATTACCCTGCGTTGACTGCTGCTTTAGGTCCTGAAGTTGGGAATGCAGCCAGGACTGAAGGATAGATGCCTGTGTAGAGACTTCCCCAAGAGTACTCACCAACCTGTTGAATCACCTAGCAGCATGATCTGAGTGGAGCTTCTGTTCAGTAAACCTGCTCTCCATCTGTAATTCCAGTCTG
Organism: Amorphophallus titanum; assembly: GCA_024336825.1. Taxonomy (NCBI): domain Eukaryota; kingdom Viridiplantae; phylum Streptophyta; class Magnoliopsida; order Alismatales; family Araceae; genus Amorphophallus; species Amorphophallus titanum. Next base: position 72,241 of record JANBPO010001280.1, read on the forward strand.
GTCAATCTCAGCTCAAATTGGTGGACATTTCATGAATGGAAGATTGAAGATTCTGGAATTGAGTGGAGATGAAATTGTAGAACTGAGGAGGTATGGCAGTTGAAGTTTCAGGCTGTGAGGAGGAAGAAGGTTGAAAATGCTCAGGCCTTGGAGATTGAGGTGGGGAGAGAGGAGTTGGTCTACCCCTAGGAGAAGCTGAAAAAGGAAGGAAGGCTTCAGGCACAGACTAGGGTGCAAGATCAGGACGGGCCTCAGATTGGAAGAAGAAAGGTTCATCATCTAGAGGAGGCTGGTCCTGTTGGGGACACTGAGCAGCTGGAGGACCCTCGTGTAATGACTCTGCTGGTCCAGCTTGGGCATGAGGAATATGCCTAGGTACCACATTTCCTTCTAACCTGTACTTCATAAATTTTCAGACATTTTCAAAGCAATAAATGTTTACCTTGGGAATTTCTCTCATTGACTCATGCTCTAAACTGATTCCCACCTTTTTGAAGATTGCTGTGAGATGGGCAGCGTAAGGCAGTGACCTATGAGTGTCCTTGTCAATGCATGCCCCAATATTCTGAATCACTATGTAAGTCAGGCTGGCCCTTATTTTCTTGAACATACAGTAAAATAGAAATCTTTGTGTCTCCGTGATGCGATTTTGTCCTCCTCCCTGAGGGGTGATAATGGTGATAAACATATGATGTACCAGTCTCTGGAGGGGGGAAATCTGTTTGCATTTAAGCTTGTGACATGTGTCTCCCTTGGATTACTAGGATCATGGGGATTTCCTGTCATGATTGTGAACGCCTCATGTTCATCAAATCAGAATGCATCTGCTTCTTCTCCACCAACAGGTATTCTGAGTGTTCTGTGTTGAAATTTATTGCTCAGCTCACTGTGTATTCCTTTCACAGTAGTGAACATTCACTTTTCATCTTCCAGATAAACCAAATTCTTATAAACTCTTGCACTAAATCAGGATAATAAACTCTGCGCCCGCTGATAAAATTTTCCATCCCTGAAATTCAAAGAGTTCTATCAACTCAAGAAATGCATCAAGCAGCTGGCGGTCATGAGTATCTACCGACCTGGGAAAGTGAATGGCCTTGGACTGATGAGGCAAAACGGGGATACTTGCTTCCACCGGATCTTCTCTGGAGGGGACATCTTGAGTCCAATCTGTGGCACGGGCAACAGAGTCAACTCTTGCCCTTTTTGCAGGCAGACATGGTTCAGGAGCCCGTCTTCTTCTAGATGGCAGACGAGCGTGAGCATCTGAGCTTTCTGGCACAGCAGGGGCTTTCCCCTTGTTCTTCCGAGCAGACTGCCTCTTAGGAGCCATCGAAAATAGGAGTTGGAGGGACGGAACGACTGAGAAGAATGAGGAGGCAGAGAACTCTGGTGAGGTTTTTGCGGTTCGGGAAGAGGAACCCTAGGGACCGTTCGAAGGGAAGACGGAACCGTGGATCTGGTGGAGGGTTGCCGAAGGACAACGCACGGTTGACGCTGTTCCGCACAGGAGGGTTCCGCGAAGGACAAGCTCGGAGCCGAAGAGGAGGGAGAGCCCGACGGAGTGGAAGATGCCGTCTGGTGAGTGAGAAGTGCTCCCCGATGCAGGAGAAAGGGTTTACGGTGGATGGGGGTTTCCGGATGTGCGTCGACCCTCTTTGGAATGTGTCAGGGGGGAATAGGGTCAACGCTGTTTGAATCGGCGCATTTAAAACGCGGGACAATTTTGAAAGAAATTGTTGCATAAAATGAGGGGCATTTTAAAATGGCTAAAATCCATCGATATTGGAAAGATACAGAGATTTTTAAGATATTAAAATCAACACCGTCCTATTTAGAGACAATTATTGTGACCCATTCTAACTGCTCCATTTGACACCCATAACTTGATTCTTGGCAAAATTGACCAAGTCCACTGACCTCTTGGAGAAGCTTAACATCAGCCTGATGGTTAATAACTATTCCTCACCCTTTGCCACAAACAGAATAGTGTCACCAACATATTAGAGATGGGTGATGTGTTTTCCTTGAGGGGTGACGTAGAACCCCCTAATCAAGCCATGGGATTTTACTTTCATCCACATCCTGCTCAAAATATGTGCCACTAGGACGAATAGGAGTCAAGACATTGGGTCGTCTTGCCTTAGCTCTTTGCCACTATGAAAGTAGGGTGTCAGATCTCCATTGACAAGGATAGCAAAGGTGGATGATTGAAGGCATGCTTTTTATCCAGCAAACCCATTCGTCATCAAATCCCATCTTGTTTAGCACATCAAACATGCACTGTCAACTAACTTAGTCATAGGCTTTTTCAAAATTCAATTTTAGAACCAACCCTCTCCTCCTCTATTCCTTCAAAGCAAATAAGCATTCATATGCCACTAAGAAGTTCTCTTGAATGATGTGGCCTTTGATGAAAGCTCCTTGGTATCTACTAACCATTTTACTCATGATGCTCTCCAATCTCATGGCCAAGAGCTTAGTGATAATCTTATAGGCCCAATTTAGTGGACTAATGTGCCTATAGTCTCTTAGGTTGTCAGCTCCTTCCTTCTTTGGAATGAGAACAAGTCAAGTCTTTGTCGATACCTCTCAAGTGCGCTCTAGCTTTTTGGAATTCCCATGGCTCGGAGAACATCACCTTTGATGATTTTCCAACAATACTGATAGAAAGCGAGTGAAAAGCTATCCGATCCAGGAGTCTTATCCCCAGCAAGGGAGAAGACTACTCTGCTCCCCTCTTCTTCTTGAAAGGGATGAGAGACAGCCCAGTTGTCTTCGATTGTGAGTCGGGGTAGGAGATCATCAGCAATGGACGGTCTGTTTGGTTCTTCATCAGTGAACAATCTAGAGTAGAATTGAGTACATGCCTTTCCAAGCTACTCGGGTTAGTAATGAGTTGGTTCCCGTCCCTGATGCATCTGATACAATTGAGCCTCCTTCTCCTTGATATCAACCTGTGAAAATAAGCAGCATTCATGTTACCCTCTTTAATCCACCTTTCCTTGGATCTCTGCTTCTATCTAATAATAACCTTCATTTTTCATAAGGATATCTTCAAAGTCCGCTTTGAGCTTGTCCCTTAGAATTCCATCCGGCTTGTCTAGTAGGCCTACTTCCTCTGCTGCATCTAGTCATTGAATCAGTTCTAGTATCCTATCCATTGTTGCCTTTCCGGTAAGGGTTTTGCTAGTGCCCCACAAAGACATCTCCTTACCTAAGGTCTTTAATTTGCTCACCAATCTGGCCATCACAGACTCCTCCTGCCTTTGGGTATCTCAAACCAACAGTGTCTACGAAGTCTTCTTCTTTAAGTCAATATCTTTCCAGTTTGAACTGCGGTCTTCTCTTTTGCCTAGTGGTGGGCCTGAGAAGAATGGCCTGATGGTCTGAAGCCAATTGCCTTCATGTGTGGGAAGTGGCCTTCCCAATCAATAGAACGAGGAATCTATTCAACCTAGAGTGAGAGGGTTCCACTCATACTAGACCAGGTAAAGTGGGTATTGACAGTGTGGACATCAATCAATGTTGCTTTAGTGATGAACTTCTTAAAGTCTGGAATCTCAGCATTGGGGCAAGCGTTGCTCAACCTCTCATGAGGAGAGACCACGGCATTGAAGCCAACCCCCCCACCTACACACATACACTATATGCGACAAGAGGTATTGCGGACTAGGAGGAGCTCTTCCCATAGTGCTCTCTAAATGGCTTCTTTTGTTGATATGCCTGGAAGCCTCCACCTCCTCCACTCCGAACTTATTCCACAATACCATAATACCTCTGACTCTCTCCTCTGCCGAGGATGCTACTCCTCTCGTTCGCCTATTACCCCCTATCTCCCTCATGATGGCCTCCCCATCTCCTTCACGCTTGGACTCTTGTATGCACAAAATATCAATCTTGCATCTCCTCATAAGGTCTTTCACTACCCTCCTTCTCTTCCTCCCACAGATCCCCTTACGTTCCATGTCACGATCCTCATTGGGAATCAGACTTGCTACCATCCACCATCTCCCCCTATCCACACTCCTTCCCCATTCTGCTCTTAACTCTTTTACCCCGCTCTTCTCAGATTTACCTCCCCCCCCACCTCCTTTGCCACGGAGATGAGCCACCTCTTCCGGACCTTCCTATACACTCCTCTGATGTCCTTCTCGATTCCTACAAAGGACACACCAACTTTCTCAGCCAACTCTTTAACTTGAGTTTCTGTTAGTCTCTCTCCCAACTAGTTCTTTGACCTCCTCGTTGCTCAACGCCTTAGCCTCCTTCTGGCCTTCTCCGTCTTCCTGGCCCATCCCCTCTATCACCCCTTCTTCACGACCTAACTTCGGAATGTTCCCCACTATCCTGTCATGTTGATTTGCGTCGAGCAGGTCAAGAAGAGTATCCTCCTCCTAAAGGTCCACTGGAGTTGGGTGGAATCACCTACCAGCACCAGCAAGGTCTTCTGGGGTTGGAGAAAGTTGCGACCAAGATCCCCTCTCTGTAGCTTCCAGATGGAAGCCATTAAGCCGGGAGTCTTCCAGTCCGGCCTCATTCGGTGGCCTAGTAGTTGCCTATTGGATAGCCTCCAACCGAGAGGGAGACCATAGTTCTCCTTGATCAGGATATTGCTGTCGAACCTTGTGACTGATAGATAAAGGGGAGGCCATCGTGAGCCAGCCCACCCGAGCAGTCTGAATCTGTTGGAGGGGTGGTTACCTATGTAGTCAGAGTTGAGAGATGACCGAGGCAACCAAGGGATCATCTCATGCCTTAAACGTGTAGGAAAAATTTCTATTTACTGCCACTGTGTGTGTGAAATAGAGAGAGAGTGAGAGATAAAGATTAAGAGAGTATTAAAGAGAGGGACAAAGAGAGAATGAGCGAGGTAGAGTGAGTGAGGGTCTTAGCACCTTTTTGTGTGTGTGTGTGTGTGTGTGTGTGAGAGAGAGAGAGAGAGAGAGAGAGAGAGAGAGGCTCGGCCCCTCTGTGAGAGAGAGAGAGAGAGAGAAAGATAGAGAGAGAGGCTTGGCCCCGTCGTGTGTGTGTGTGAGAGAGAGACAGAGAGAGCGTGAGAGAGTGAGAGAGGGGGTTCAACCCTGCTATGAGAGTGCCTGGGAGAGAGAGTGTAACATCTCGATTATTGAAAGCTTAAAACATGTTAAAGTTTTCACAATAGAAGCCCGTATGTGTGTGTGTGTTAGATGTTGCTCAGAGAGATAGACGAAGAAAAATAGACGACATGGAGGATAGGCGAATGAAATAGACGGAAGAGATGAAAAGTGGACGATAGAATTGGAAGATGGACGATGGGTGGTGAAGTTAGGCAATTGAATTAGACGATGCAAGATAGGCGATGTAGAAAAGTAGGTGTAAAAAGACAGACGATGACGTGGGCAATTAAGTAAGACTATGGGTGCTAAAAGTAGACGATAGTCTGGACGGAGTCCAAGTAGATGATGCAAAGTAGGCAGAAGACTTGGACGGTGTAAAAGTAGGTGGAAGATTAGACGATGCAAAAGTAGATGAAAAAGTTAGACAATGTAGAATTTAAACGTTGGACCAAAAGTAGAAGAAAAGTTAGACGGTGCGAAAATGGACGATGGACTTGGACGATGCATAATTTGGTGATACAAAGAGTTGGACGAAGACTTAGACAATGCAGAGTTGGACAATATAGAATTGGCGATGCACAGAGTTGGACGAAGACTTAGACAACGTGGAGTTGTCCGAGAGACTTAGGTGATGCAAAATTTGACTAAGGGTAGAAGTTGGACGATGGCTCAGGCGATGCACAAGAATTAAGTGATAGCTTAGATGGACATGGATGATAGAGGCTTTAACGATGGACTTTAGGCTTTGAAAAGTTTGGGCAGTGGACATAAACAATCTAAAATTTGACCATGCAAAATCTTGAGGAGATTTAGGCGATGTGACTCAGCTTCAGGAGGTGTCACAGGACATAGATGAGTTGTTAGGAGGAGTTTATTAGAATCAAGAAAAATACCATTTTGTAAGGGTTATTCAGTTGGGTTACGATAGGCAAAGGGAAGGATGATGCTCTGGTAAGCGCATGAAGATGTTCTGATAGGTGCATGAAAGTGTATTATAGGTGGAGGAAGATGGACGACAAGGGTACGACATGTGGGGAGGATGTATAGTAGGTGGTAGACCTAGTTCTAGTACGAGGAGATCATGACATTAGCATGGGAGTGAGGATCTTATTTATATCTCTCCTTCTCCCTCTCCTTTCCCTTATACCTCTCTTTTTCTTCTCATTCCCTCAGCTCTCTCAAATCCCCTTTGGAACTTCTATACCTAGATCACTCTTGGCTCCCCTTCTATTCTCTAGAGTGCTCCTAAGGGTTCCTCATCTTAGAGGAAGTTATTCGACGCTTGGTAAGTATCAAGTAGACCCCTCAATCACGTTCTAAATCCTTGTCTCCAGCATATTCTAGAGTCATCTAAGATCTGTCCTATGTTCCTCCACCTTATCTGGTTCATCTCTTGGAGTGAAACTTGGAAGGGCAGGACTAGAAGCTTGCAGTAGTGATTTGAAAGTTGGAGATGGTGTCTTGCTGTTGAGGTATGACTTTTAAACACGAGCCATATATTCTTCCTAGTCTATTGAATGACCCTATGTAGAAACCATGATTCTAAGACCATGTTTTTGGTTCTCCTTCCAACCCTTCTGATTATGTTTTACGATGGTTTTATGTAAGACAAGTTAAGTATGTATGAGAACAAGACAAGTTATGCAAGTAAATGATTAAGAAAAATTAGAAATATTTTCAGTGTTAACAACCCCCTGTCGATACCGTCTGCCTTTCTGAGCATGCTTAACCTCTCTGGCTACAAGCACGAAGCTCGGCCTCCACGACGCCCGATGCTCGGATGATGCAAGCACAAGGTTCAGATGATGCGAGCACGATGCTCAGATTACATGAAGCCCAGGGTTCAGATGATGCGAGCACGATGCTCGGATGATCAGAGCACGATGCTCGGCTGCCATGAAGCCCAGGCCTTAGATGATGCAAGCACGATGCTCGGCCTCCATGAAGCCCGATGCTTGAATGATGAGAGCACGATGCTCGACCTCCATGAAGCCTGATGCTCGGATGATGCGAACACAAGGTTCAGATGATGCGTTCACGATGCTCGGATGATGCGACTGCGATGCTCGGCCTCCAGATGCCCGGCCTCTATAGAACCTAAGGATCGGACGATGCAATCGTAAGTTCAGACTCCAGTCGGTCACGATACCCTCTAGCATCCCCGTACAACCATACAGGACGCATGGCACGGTATTCTCCAATCATTGGAGATCATTCCTGCTCCCCCTTGCCTTGGAAAAGAAGAAAAGGCCCACCTTCTGCTATAAAAAGGGACGGACAACCTGAAGAAGAGTGACCCCCCCAGTAACTCTATTCTCCCCCCAATTGGTGCTGTTCGAAGGCTTCCTTAAAAGCTTCTCTGTTGCTCCATTGTGTGAAGAGAGAAAGAGAGAGGGAGAAGGTATTCCGCTTACGGAGGGAGAGGAGACAATGCTGGGCCCAGCCCATTTTTCTTATTCTTCTCTATTGTACAACTTTCTCGTCTTTATATGTTGATGTCTTCCCAGTTGTGGATTTCGGTGATGATGTATCAGTGTCTGTTTTTTCTTAGGAATGAATGAAAATGCCCTTTCGCTGTGAATGTGTTTCATCTTGCATTTTTCTATCCTCTTCTTTTAGTTCGCTATGAGCATGTTGTTATGTCTTCTTCTTTTCTTCTCCATTTCATCGTCTGAAGGAAAGTGATATATTGTGAAGGGGATGTAGGCCCTGCCTATCCAACTATAATGGACTGGGCTCGGGTTTCGTCTTCCTTGATCTGTCGATTGTAAGGCTATTCTTAGGGCGCTTCCTATCCCTCATGGCGAATCAATGCCCTCTTGGGCAACATTAATGGCATAAGCACCTCCCCAGTGCTCCAAGCAGGTCCGGATTGCACTGTTTCTGGCACCGTTTTCTTTTAGGAACCTGAGTTAGGCATTTCCTATGGGTTTAGTATGTCACCTTATGGCTGCTCGCCTTAAGAGTCATCAGTGGGAAAAGGCCATCAGCCCTTTCACCCAACTTCATGGGTTGTAGGGACTGTGAGTCAATCCCAAATACGTTGAAATATGTATTCCCTCTGCTTGATCATTTGCTCGGCCCCAAGCTCTTTGATAGGCCGCTACTCATCAACCCTGGTCGAGACACCAATCACACACGATCACACTGGTGTTTGTTTAAATATCTATTGGAACTGTTCTCTACCGGCCTTATGTTTTCATCCACTACTGAGTGCCATCTGCTATAGCCTTCAATCCCCATCTCAGAGCACATGCTTGTTGACTTCGTAGCATGGTCATGTGTTCCCACGCAATGGGGTAACAAGATGTTCTCTCTCTGGTCTGCAACCGATTATAATCGAGAGCCTGCCACAGGGAAGGGGTGCATTATGGTTCTACACAATCAGAATTCTTTGTTTAACCACCCTCATCCTACCCCGGGGATCGGCTCTTCTATAGAATGTTCTCTGGTGGATGTTTCATCGGAGGGCTAGACATTAATGGCCTTAGAGCCAGCAATAATTAACTACATAGAATGCATGGTGTGGCTGGGAACAGAACCATCCCTAGGTCTATAGAATTCCCCTCATAGGCCAGCCCTCAGGGTTTTCTCGACCCAATTATGGGACATTACACACTACAGTTCGAGGTCCGATCATCCCTAGGTCGGTAGAATTCCCCACGTAGGCTAGTCCTTGGGATTTTCTCTACCCAATTAGGGGACATAGAGCAGCCAGTCTTGGCTTCCTCTGATGTTGGGGCCATTAAGGAGTTTCCTCCGAGGGTGCGCACCTATTTTTCTCCCCAAAAGCTCTAATATGGGGGAGGTGCTGTCAAATTTTTATCAGAATTGTGGACTTAACAAAAATATGAACTAATGTTACCAGATTTTCCTGAAGAGCATGCATGATGTTTACAACCTGTTTGAATAGGTAAACCATAAGGTACTCATCCAAGCATGCTCACATGAAAGCTACAAAGACTCATGAACAACATGCGTGAGTCAAGATCAAAATTACATGCATGAAGGACCATGCTTCATAACCCTGCAAAGCAGGGTAGACAGCATATACATTAGAGCTCCTGAAGCAACAGTAGACACTTTCCACAACATTAGAATGCACATGCAAATCACACAATATTTGTTATCATCAAAACCATTATCAAAGACAAGGAGGGGAGCGCTACGAACCCAACAATGTTCATTATAAAGGTCGATGCATCTCCCTTATCATGCGTTACATGGTCCGTGCACTTTCAGCATGTAGGGTCTGAGCACATTCTTGGTCGATGCACATTCAAACCAGAGTCAATGCACATTACTGTTACATATAGAAGGTCTGTGCACATGTGACTGTATGGTCAATGCATATTACTGTTGCATATCGAAGGTCTATGCACATGTGACCGTAAGGTTGATGTACATCATTATTCATGCACATAGAAGGTCGGTGCACCTTTTGCTAGCACAAAGCAAGGTTTGTGCACATCTGCTACAAGGTCAGTGCACATTTGCACGACAACAAGCAAGGTCAGTGCACACTTTGGTTTAACTGCACATACAGTCCGTGCACATCTTCTTGGCCTTCATACAAGTCAGTGCACATTTTGTAACTTGCATATAAAGTCTATGCACAACCGATATAAGGTCGAAGCACATTTGTATTGGTCTGATATAAGGTCGATGCACATTTGCATTAATCATATAGAAGGCCGATGCAGATTTTACTTTACGCATATAAAGGTCGGTGTACTTTTTGTCCCATGCATATAAATGTCGATGCATGTTTTACATTACGCATATAAAGGTCGGTGCATGTTTTGCATTACGCATATAAAGGTCACTGCACGTTTTGTATCATGCATATGAAGGTCGGTGCATGTTCTGCATTTTGCATATAAGGGTTGGTGCACATTTGCCATATGCATGTAAGGGTCGGTACACATTGTTATCTTATGCATATGTTGGTCAGTCCATATTTGTCATATGCATGAAAGAGGTTGGTGCATGTTTTTGTCTTATGCATATGAAAGTCTGTGCACATTCAAGTCTGTGCATGTTCCTAGTTGGTGCACACTCAGATCACTCTCTTATGAAGGTCTATGTCAATATGCTTGAACTTGTATCTCTAAGTTTGTGCATACCTTTCTTTCCAGTCATATAAAGTTTGTGCATAGTGAACATCGATCTATGCTGACAAAGTGTTTGATAAATATCTTCTTTACTGATTGGCAAGAACTTAAGTGCCCTAAAGTTACTAAAAGACCCAGGATCAAACATATGAAAGGCAAAACACCTTACTCTCAGATCGGTCACGTGGCCCAAGGTCTTTATCCTATGGCACGTGATCTAGGAAGGAATCTTGTGTAGTGATTCAGCCACGTGGATAGCACACTTTTAGTATCTGACATGTGGAGTCCAGTGATGATTTCCTTAGTTATCTTATCTAAAAAGAGTGGGCGGGAATGTTCCCTCCATGCGCCGAACTGTCAATTCTGTGGGGACAACAAATTCTTAGAAGCTCTATAAGAAGAAGACGTCCATCGTTTGAGAGAGGTGATTACGCCTTATGAATTGAGCAAGCTTTAGAGAGAAGAAGAGGAGCACGACTGTAAGAGAAAGAGTGAAGATTTGAGAGTTAGAAAAATAGTGTACCGTAGGTTCAGTGAGAGTGAGTGAAAAGAAAAAGAGAGGGAGTCATGTAGCAGTGAGGAAGAAAGAGGAAGAAAGGGAGCCAGAAGATCCGTTCAACAGGATCTTGGATCAGATCCAAACCAGATTTGCTCCAGCGTGAGCAACATTTTTCAGTCTTTATTTCCAGCTTTTCATTGCTGTAATTCATCTTTTGAATTTTCATTTCTGATTTTATCAAGTTGTGTGTCAGTAGAGCTAAGCTGTAATGCTCAGCGGGTGAGGTGGACACCTTAGACAGCAAGCTGCGATGCTCAGCGGTTTGTAAGCAAACTGTGAAGCTCAGCGGATGCAAGCTGTGATGCGCAGCGGTTTCAAGTTGTTAGGCAGCAGTAAGCCACACTCAGATCTGAGTGTGGGGTGGACGTAGGTCTCTGGTAGAGACTGAAGGAAAAGGCGCGCGCGCTATTCGCCGCCGGCACGCTTTCCTGACATGGGCGATTCGCGCATCATCGACGCCGGCAAGGCGCTGCTCCGCGCCGAAGCGGAAGCGTTGGCCGAGCTGTCGCTCCGGTTGGACGGCGAGTTCGCGAAGGCCGTCCGCCTGATTCTCGCGTATCCCGGCAAGGTCGCGCTCACCGGCGTCGGCAAATCCGGTCTGATCGCGCGCAAGATCGCCGCGACGCTCTGCAGCACCGGCACACCGGCGATTTTTCTGCACGCCGCCGACGCGGTCCACGGCGACCTCGGCATCCTTCAGCCGGGCGATCCGGTGATGCTCGTTTCCAAAAGCGGCACCACGGCGGAAGTCGTCCGGCTGCTGCCGACGCTGCGCGCGATGGGCTGCCCGTTGGTGGCGATCGTCGGGAACCGCGAATCGCCGATCGCCGCCGCCGCCGACGCCGTACTCGACATCGTGGTGCGCTCCGAGGCCGATCCGCTCGGACTCGCGCCGACGACGAGTACGCTGCTCACGCTCGCCCTCGGCGACGCGCTCGCCGGCGCACTGATGACCGAGCGCGGGTTCAAGGCCGACGATTTCGCGCGTTTCCATCCGGCCGGCCAGCTCGGGCGCAATCTGCTGATGCGCGTGAGCGACGTGATGAAGCCGTTGGAAAAAATCGCCGTCGTCACACCGGACGCGACGTTGAAGGAAACGGTCATCGCGATGACGACGTTCCCGTTCGGCGCCGCCTGCGTGGTCGATGCGGAGGGCGGTCTCGCCGGAATTCTCACCGACGGCGATCTGCGGCGCGCGCTTCGCAAACACGACAACCTTTCCGGCCTCACCGCCCGCGAACTCATGACGCGCAACCCGGTGCGCGCCCATCCGGCACTCGGCCTCGGCGACGCGGCCCGGCTCATGGAGGACCGGCCCTCGCAGATCTCCGTCCTTCCGGTCACCGAAAAGACGACCGGCCGGTGCGTCGGGTTGATCCGCATCCATGACATCTACCAGGCCGGGTTGGTCTGACGGCTCATGTTCATTCCCCGCCTTTTCGACCATATCCTGAACTGGAAGCCCTCGCGCTCCCGGCCCGCCGGAGGCAAAAAAAAGTCCCGCCGCCGGCGCGAGGTCTTCGACGACGACCGGCATTCCGGTTCGCGGCAACCCGTGCCGCACCGGGAAATCATCATCGCGGTCGTCGCCGGCATGAACCTCGTCGTGCTGCCGTGGTGTTACGGCGGCGTCGCCCTCCGGGCGCAGTATTTCTCGCTGGCCGTGTCGGCGATCGCGTTCGCCTTCCTTTTTCTGCCTGTCGGTTACGACGAGTGGCGTTCGGTTTCCGCGATGCGTTCGTTGGAACGCGTCGTCCGGTTCGTTCCGTTCTGGGCCGGCCTTTTTCTCACGGCCTACATGGTGGTGCAGGGCGCGAACCCGAGTCTGGAAGCCATATACGACGGCAACTGGTGGGTGCCGATGCCTGTGGACGCCTGGATACGCTGGCTGCCGCACGGCGTGGACGCGCCTTTGACGATCGCGATCGATACGAAGAACAATCCCGGCGGCATGAACGCGTTCCGCGAGGCGATGGTGTTCGCGCCGATGTGGCTGACTTTTGTCGCGCTGTCCTGCGGCATCCGCAGCCGGCGGGTCGTCGTGTGGCTGGTTCGCGCGATGTTGGCGTCGCTGGTGGCGCTCGCCGTGTTCGCGATCGGCATGCGCGCCGCGGGAGAGACGGAAGTGTACGGCCGCGTCGCGGTCTCCGGGGCGTCGTGGTACGGCCCGTTCGGTTATCAGAACCAGGCCGGCGCATTCTTCACGCTGGGCTTCCTGCTCGCGGCGGGCATGGCGTTGCGCCAGTGGCGCCGGTCGGCGGCGCGTCATATCAAGGGCGGCGAATTTCTCGTGATGGCCGCGATCGCAGTGCTGCTCGCCGGCGCCGCCGTTTTCAGCCGCAGTTTCGGCTCCGTCGTCTCGGTCGCCGTCGCGCTTCTGGTGTTGGTGCCGCTGGTCTGGCTGGCCGTCCGCGAGGCGCGTCGCGGCGATTCGGCGGTCTCGATTCCGGCGATCGTGGTGGGCGTGACGCTCATCGCCTCGCTGGCGTTGTGCGTCGTGTTCATGTCGGATCTGGAGCCGGTCTGGCAGAAACTGCTGGCGAAATTCGACCTCATGAAAACGGAGCGACTGGACGATCGTTCGCCGATCAAAGTGTTTGTCTAGAGCTAGGCATTTTCTTTATGATTGGAGTAGATTTATGCTAATTTCTGCCAATAGTTGGAGGAGGCTATCTTAAAACTTGTAGGTACCACCCTCTCTATTGGTAGGTGCGTTGCTACGCATGGGAGAGGAATGTGTCCTCTAGCCACTTGGCTCTACTATCTCTTTTTATTTCTAATAACATTGACAATGCAATCCACTTCTATTTTTGAAAACAAAAACTCTAGTGGAGGTCGCGATGAACTGTTGGAGGAGCTTGCTAATATTTCTTTGAATAGTTGTAAACCAACTTTGACTCCAAGAGTCTACAAATTCAGTGGCTTATGTTTCTCTATTGGTTTTAACAGGCATCTTATGTCTCTCCATTGGTTCTAATAGGCATTTTGTTTTAAGTCTTATTGTAATATGGTTTACATGTTATATTACGTCTATCATGTTAACTGTCATAGATGGCTACAGGAAAACATGTAAACACTTTAAATGTGGAAAGCATTTTCCCCAATCTTCACGGTGTTTCCTCTGTATAGATCTCTAGATATAGATATGTGCTTCCCTAGTTTAGGGGGCTAACATTGGCTGATATGACCTACTTTAAAACTGTATGGTTCATTCCTTGCTTCTAGATCAGATTGTATTGCCATTATCCTAGTAAACCATCTATTAATTGGTAATCATTTTGCTACTAGCTTCCTATGCATGAAATGCACAAAAATAGAGGGCATAGATAGTACAAAATATGTCATTCTTGGATGCATCTCTTGGAAATCACAGTTCAGTGGTTGCGATCCATGTGATGGCATCAGTGACATAAAAAATCTAGCAGTTTCTTCAGAATGATTATTGAACCACAGGTTTGTCGAGTAGGTAGAAGGTGCCTTTGTTGCTACAAGTGGCATCAGATCTTGCCAGGTTGTCGCATACACCTCTGGACAATGTATTTTCAACATTTTCTTATAGACATTGTTGTAATGTGATAACCAAGCGAATACAAATACAATGAACTACCTTCTTCTTATTCTGTGGATTTGCTTATCAATATATTGCTTCTATACTTATTGTTTCAAAGGGAAAAGCTATTGATGTCTTTGGTTGTCTAATATATTTTTTGTCCAATCTCATGTGATGATGTTACCTGCTAGTATTTTGTCTCTGGTATAGCTTGTATACTCATTATCATGATTGGCTTACTTTTTCCCACTACAATAATAAGTCAAAGTAACTGCATTGTTGTGTTACAGTTGATGACAACATGGCACACAAAAGAGGGTCAAAGATGGACATCTTGTGTCAGATAAACATTGTCTCCAACAGGTAAAATTTACAACTTATGGACCTTTAAATCGGTGTCTACTTTAGTTTAAGTCAGCATTTTATGAGTGTCTATCATGTTATAAGATAGTTTTTTTGATTAAACCCTTCAACTTTGACCTGACAATTACAAATGCACTATACCATGTTTTCCTTCAAAAAGATGTCAAAAAGATGAAAATGCACTATACCATGTTATGCTATTTTTTCTTAACTTAAATTCTCTTCTTGCTTATGTAAAGAGTAGGCATTGTCATGATGTGATCATTTGAAAGATCTGAATTATTTCCCTAATGTTCAAATCAAATAGACACTTATGTTCAGATGACTTGGCCTGGTGATGTCAGTGTCTCCATGATGTGAAAGGATTAAGCCCACATGGCATCATCATTTGCGTTCTCTGGATATGGTGGTTAAGGCCCTTTTGCAAGACACTTTTTGTTTCTCCATCATAGCATGAAAGTGTGATTAAAGCATTGCGGGGACCAGACCTTAGCAGGTGTCTCTAAGTTTTGCACCATAGGACATCATTAGAGACACATTGAAACTCCTCTTTCTTTTCAAAAAAAAAATCATGTGAAGATGTTTCTCCATAACAACCACAAACTCTTTCTCATTTAGTCATGGGTAGCCAAATTGGCCTCTCTAGTCATATTGACGGACCTTATATATAAGTTCACAAAATTGTTCCTTCGTGCCCCTTTGTGTCCATGTCATAGACGTACATTCTTATGAAGAAACTGTTGAAGGCTAATAGTTGTGTATATCTTATCACTATAATTGTGGTTGAGGAAGTGCCAATTAAAACGTGGGGATTGAAAATTAGGAGTGTCAACGGGACGGATCCTGATCGGATCCTCTGTGATCTGAATCTGGATCCGGCACCGGGTCGGCCCCTTCGAATTGGACTATTTATACCCCGTGGGAGATCCCTTTGGCCTTGCTGGCCCTCTACCAGTAAGGGTCCAGCCCTCTCCTCCTCGACTCGGCAACGTCGAGCTACCCCCGGGTTTGGTTGAGTGTCGGGTGAGTCGACAATCAACATCGGCCCGTTCGGTGTGCAACTTGTGCTTGCTTGTGTAGGTCCAAGATTGTTTCACATCATACAAAAAGGTAGAGTACCATGAAAAGAGACTTTTTACAAATGTGTCTACTAATAGATCTTCCTTCAAAAGGTATTCTGACTTCCTTATGATAGAAAAGGTGGGATCTATGTCCTAGGACCTTTTCCAGACCTTAAAAAGTGTGTTTTTGGAGATTTACATCACTAACTTTTAGCCTCTGTACAAACTCTGAAACGTTGATGGTTTGACAGAATTGGGCATGAGGATCTTCAAGTGCGTCAATGCAGCAATGCTCTTGCGTTGACGTAGCTAGCCATCTTGTGAGCTCCTATGAGCTAGATCATCATGGAGTCGATGTTGTGAAGCGAACGGGGTCAATGCATCAAGCCTTCTGCCTGGGCTATTTGTGAGCCAAGCCTTCATGGCGTCGACACAGCCAATAGGGTGCGTCGACGCATCCGTTGAAAGATGTGTTTATAACAGTTTCTGTGAGTGTCCCTATGTCGGCACACTATGAAAACTGTGCTGACCTAGTTGAGGGGTCTCGCCTATTGACAAGGCAATTGTTTAGCCTGCGTCGATGCCATTGGGTGCCTGCATCAATGCACTCTTGAAGTGCACTTGAAGATAGATTTTGGAGGGCGTTTGGAGTCGACACCTTAAGGTGCTGGAGTCGACACCTTAAGGTGCTGGAGTCGACTCAGTGAAGACATGGCTTCTACAAAGACTATTTGGGGTCGACGTAGTGAGGCTATGGGGTCGATGCTGTAGTGAAGGGTGCTTTGATTGCTCTTCTTCTCGTGAGAGGGAGAGTCGACGCTGCATGCAGAAGAGGTCAACGCAGCCTTAAAGATTTGTTAATTTCTTCATATCTGATTAAAAGAAGAGATGTTTTAGATTTTCTTGAACAATTAGCCAATGACTTATAATAAGGCATCATCAAATCACAATATACACAATAGCGCTGGTGCATCGGAGGGGAGAGGCGGTGCAGCACCGATAGTGGTGCCAGCGGTGCTAGTGGCGACGTCAACCAGGGTAAGCAATGGCAGCAGCGGCGTGGCAAGCCATGGCAGCACTGGGGAGAGCTGAGAGCAGCAACAACAATAGCTTGGATCCAGCGTAGAGGACAAGTCGGTGGCGATGGTGGCGTTTATTGAGTTTCACCAGTTGATTTTGATTATAACAAAAACCTGAACTTGTTGATGGTCTCTTGCCTTGTATACTTCATAAGAGTGAGCACAAGAAGGCGATTAAGGTCATTTTACATAATGTTACAATGCTCACATGTCTAAGCTTCAAAAATGCATGAAATGGGCCAAATGAACCTCAAATGGATGCTACATAATGATTCAAGTCAAAGTCTTGCTATGTGGATATGATTTCTGGGCTAATAAGAATGTTTTTAAAGAAGAAATAGGGTTTGGTCGACCAATGTGCTTTGGTCGGTTGACCAAATTTCCCAGAAACCAAAAATTCACAGAGTTACAGAGTTTGGTTGAGCAATATACATGCATATGTATAGGCTTCTTCGCGTTCTAAGGGTGTGTCGACGCAGCTTGCAGGCTACGTCGACGTAGCCCACTGCCAGTGGCTACCGTTCATCTTCTATCTTCAGTTGCGTCGAACTGGTGCTTCATGAGGTCAACTTGAGTGAGGAGCCAAAATGGTTGTGGTGGCAGAAGCTTGTACAAAGCACACCTATGAAACTTTTGTGTTGACCCCAACAAAAGACCAGGATAACTGGCTGATGCTACCTATAAAAGCAAAGAGTAGACCGGCATCCCACCCCACTCCAAGAGTCTGAATTCACGGCATTACACCACAACTAGCTCCACTAGCTATGACCCTGGTTTGGCATGATACGGCCGCTTGAATGGTCGTTAGGGTGCCGACCAATAATAAGAAGAAGCAAGCCGCATTACAGGTACATCAAGTCAGCCCAGCCGTCAAACGGATACAAAAGATTATAAATGTGTTGGATGAATATGAACACCCCAAGCTTCAACTAGTACAGCTCCCGGGCGTAATTTAGATTTCCGCTGCATATAATAAGAAGACTTAGTTTTGTTTTGTATAATGAATGTAAATATAACTTTGGAGTAGAGATATGTAGTACTCTGTATACAATGTAAATTATGAGTGTTTAAGCTTATGGAAATGGTATTGTTATGTTTTTGGAATACATGATGGTTTGGCCTTTAGCGCCTTACAAATATCTCGACCCACAACACTTCAGTACATCCGCTGTGACGTCCCCGGACACGATACGGGATCGCGGGAAGGGGGTGCCACACGACGGGTCCCCGAAAAGTCACGCTCTTTCAAAGCCCCCTCAGAAGCGCCGTTTCGTATCCCCAGAGGATCTCGCAGCCATTCGAAACGAGGGAAGGTGCACGGAGGAAGTTTCGAGATTTGCAAAACAATAGAAAGTTCCCTATTCCAAAGCTGAGAGCTTACAAAAAGAAGATTTGCCACCTAGGCAGACATAGAGAAACAACATCAAAAATAAGCAAACAGGGCCACCCTTCTAAGGGTCCACCCCGAGTACATCGTCACGTGCCCCAATCTCATTGGGGTCACGTGCGTTGGCAGCCCCAGCAGGAGGCGAGTCCTCGTCCAGGTCCACCACCTGAACTCTCACCACCGAGAGGTCTGTAGGCGCTCATTCTTCCGTGCTCGGTGCCGGTGCTGGCTCCTCAACTCCAGCACCGTCAGGCTTCCCTTCGCCGTTGTCGGCCTCTGGG
Organism: Amorphophallus titanum; assembly: GCA_024336825.1. Taxonomy (NCBI): domain Eukaryota; kingdom Viridiplantae; phylum Streptophyta; class Magnoliopsida; order Alismatales; family Araceae; genus Amorphophallus; species Amorphophallus titanum. The sequence goes on from JANBPO010001280.1 coordinate 90,734, forward strand.
CCATAAGGAGATGAAGGGGGAGGGAGAGATGGGGCTGCACGACCGAAGCTATCCGCTGTGGCCTTCACGGCGGTGCTCCAGCCCTCTTGGAAGTCACAATCCTGGGCTTGCCCATAGAACTCCAGGGCCACCTCGATCAGCTCGTCTCGGTAAGCCGAGGAGGAACAGAAGCGCTCCACCGCTTCCTCACCCGCGGTCGACACCGAGGAACGCAGCATGGCGATCTTCGCCTCTGCCTCCAGAGCTCGGGTCTTCATGGCCCGGACCTCCGCCGCCAACTTGGCTGCTCGCTCCTCAGTAGCGTCGGCCTACGCCCGGAAGTGATCGCGGTCGTGTTCCAAGCCAGCGAGGGCCAGTCCTTATTGAACCGACTACCTCTGGAGTTCGACACGAGCCGCCTCGGACTCCTCCAAGCGCCCCTCGAGCTCTGCCTGGGCAGTCTGGCCAGTTTCCAGCATCCGGGCGAGCCCCAGGAAGTGGTGTCTCCACAGGCCGAAAGCGCTGACGACCAGGTACGTGCTCCTCGCAGCCACTGTTGTCAGCTCCTTCTCGGCCCCAGGGCCGAACGGGCTAGTGTGCTCGAACCACTGAGCACTCCTCCCCATGAGATTGACAATCGTCGCGATCCCGACCAACCCAGAAGTCAAGTCTCCAGGAGGAGAAGCTGAGTTGCGCTGATGGGACACCGAAGGAGAAGGAACGTTGACGTCCTCCGGGGCCTTGCCCTTGTCTTGCCCCCATGCCGTGGGGACTGACGCGGAGGCAGTAGCCGTCGACTCCCCAGCCAACGGCGGTGGCGGAGTCTCGAAAGAAAGCGGCTCAAACGGCGGGGGACGTGAGGTGTGACTCCAAACGGAGGGGGGCGTCCTCGCTCTCTTCCTCGCCCGGTGTCGGGTGTCCAACGTCGCCAAATCATCCTCGGTCAGGACGATACGACTTCTGCCAGCCATATCAGATTGCTCACCGGCTGAACCGACGACTCCTTCAGGAGAGCCCCTCTGAGGGCTAGGGCCCCCACTCGCCGCAGACGCCACCGATGAGCCCACCAGAGGAATGCCGGCCGGGATCGGGTACTACAACCTCCCCGGGCAAACACACCCTCTGCTTGGGGGGCGACGATGGACACCTGACCGGCCCCCGGAGCAATGTGATCCAACGAGCGAGGATCGTTCCGCGGCTGCCTGACGATCTCGTGGGTCCAACCCTGTACTTCAGCCGCCCCTGAAAGGAGAATCAAATCAGTCAAGCCCCCTCACTACCAGGACAATCCAATGAAGAATAAAGCCAATACCCTACGGCAATGAAGGACACAACCCTAGATCCCGGAGTAGCGCCAGAGTCAGGACGAGATCCACGTCGACGAGAGGATACCGCTCAATCTCCCTCAATTTCTAGTAGTCCTCAGCCCTAAGAGGAGACTTCCCATCACGCCAGGTGCGGCGAGAGCCTTTGCGCATCCACCTGTCAAAGGCGTCAATCTTGGACCTTCACAAGTCTTTTATCTATTCTTTGAAACCATTTCCCTCATGACCGTTTGAAAGGAGACACAAGGCCAGGTGCACACGCTTAACAACGCCTTCACACGGCTAACAACGGCTTTCGCACGGGCACTCCGAAGAACTCTCAACTAACAGTGACGATCCCTGTCGATACGTGATTTTATCAAATAATTAAAAGGTCTGGCCCTGATACCATTTCTTGACCAAGAGTCACAATTCTACGTACTGCTTACGTAGCGATGGCTTCGAACCCGGACGAAATCGACCGAATCCTTTGGATTTGAGCACAAGTTATAGACTTGCAAATAAACTTAGAATATCTAGGCCTAGAGACTAGTTATGCATAGAAATCAAGCATCGGAAAGAGGGAACATAGCTCTTAACTTGTATCGGGGGAGTTTACTCACACATGGTAACAAGTATGCACCGACAAGATTTCATTTTACTGAAAGACTCGATTATATTATAAACACTGTGACGGTTACAGAGACGCGATGACAATTACAAAGACTCGATTACAAGACACGTTTAAAATCTGACAATTACAAGACTGATAATTACAACAGTATGGAGACATGATTACAAAGAACAGATGTACATAGAGATGGAGGGTACTTACAGAGAAGTGAAGACTAGACCAGGGGTTCGTTCCTTGGAGCACCGTAAGCAAGGCGAAGGCGAAGGCACGGTGAAGGTGGAAGAAAATGGAAGGCTAAGTGGAAGGCAGGATGCCTTGATGGTGGAAGAATGTGGAACGAGAAGAGTTCTCGCAGGGTGCAAGAAGGTCTCTCGCAAAAAATTGGAGAAGTGGAAGAGAGGTGGCGATGGAAGAGAAGTGGCGGTGGCGATGGAGGAAGAGAAGAGAGCTGGAGGGCTTTGGAATGTCTTGGGCTCTTCGATGATCTTCCGATGCTCCAAGAATGGAACCCTTGGGTTCGATTTATAGGCCAAGGAGGGTGACTTCTCAAGGAAGGAAGCCAACAATAAGACAAGCCCTAAAAAGGAAGCTAGAAAGTAGCCTACGTAGCCACTAAAGAAAGTGGACTAGAAAGTAGTCTACCTTATAGCCACTAAGAAGAGGTTAGGCTATAAAAAAGAGGGCCAGAAAGGTAGTGATAAGGTTAAAAAGTTAAGCTAGACTAGCCACTATCACTAGTCACTAACTAAAGTACTAGAAGACGAAAGACTTTAGCAGAGAGGGAGGGACATCGGTCTCCGTCAAAAGCTGTAGCTCCCCGAGGCTCAATAGTTGTATCTGAAGGACCGTCACGACTTAGTGACTCGACTCCCTATGACGGAGACTCGATTTTGTAGGGTTGCCACGCAGGGTTCCCTCTAATAAAGAACTTAAAGGCAGTAAAAGAGATGCCGATGTCTTTCTTATTGGAGAAGCCAAGAGAAGCTATCATGAATAATAGGCTCTCTTGTAGTTATTTACTGGAGAAGCTTCCAGTCTATAGCTGCTGGTAGCTGTTACTTACTCCGCCGAAGAGAGGTTGTTATCATAAATGCATCCAATTGAATTCTCTTTCGACTTCATAGGAAGTGTAGATCTGTCGTATGGGATTAACTGATTTGTAGCATATGTGTCCATAGGCTTCGTATGCAGTTGCCTGACAAAGCATCTTCATGTCGCTTCTGTGGGCCACGTCTTCAATTCGTCTGATTCCCAATACTTTAGTTTGGATCAGACTGGATTGAGTGACTTCGGTTGGAAATTTATGTCTCGTGCCAATCCAATCTCTATACTTTCCTAGATAGAACATGATTGTCGAGTATGGCGCCAGGTAATGTGGTTCCCATTGATCTTCATGCTCAATCCATTCTGGTGGTGTTGAGATAAACTATAATGTGATTCCACCAAAGAGAACCCTGATGTGCTGTCGGATTAGTATGTCTAGCTTTGCAGGTAAGTGTTGTAGCTGGTGCATTTCGTCAGCCATGATGAACAATGTATGGATCAGACCGTCTTGGAGGAGTTTCGAAACAGTCCAATTCTTTTCATATATTATATTATTTTTATTAGTAATATCTATATCTATTTTATACATCCCATCGACCTCAACGATCTCAGGGTGGCTGTCAAATGCTTCATGCAGTTCATGCTGAATGTTCAAGAAAATATATATATGATATCGTTATTTATGATTGATCCTTCTCATCTATTATGAACCGTGTACCGCTGAGGGATGGGGGCTGGGCGTGCTACTGAAGGGGGGGTCAAGGTTGTGCCACTGGAGGAGGGGGTTAAGGGTGTACCGGCCAGGGAGCTAGGGGTTGTACCGGGCTAGGCCTAGCTGGGGTGCACCAGTGAAGGAGAGCACGAGTGTGCCGGCGAAGGATGCCAAGGAAGCTTGCCGGAGAGGGCAGGGTCTATGCTGGTCTGCCGTGAGGTCTGAGCTAGTGTGGGCAAGGTCTGAGCAAGTTGACCAAAGTCTAAATGGGTGCTGGGCCAAGGTCTAAGCATGCCTGGGGCAAGGTCGGTGTATATGCAAGCAAGGTCAGTACACATGGGGAAATTGCAAAGGGCAAGGTCAGTGCACGCACAGGCAAGGTCAGTGCACATATGAGCAAGGTCAGTGCACATGCGGAAAGTGCAAAGGACAAGGTCAGTGCACGTATAGGCAAGGTCAGTGCACATGCAGAACATGCAAAGGGCAAAGTTAGTGCATGTATAGGCAAGGTCAGTGCACATGCGAAACGTACAAAGGGCAAGGTTAGTGCACGTACAGGCAAGGTTAGTGCACATACGGAACGTACAAAGGGCAAGGTCAGTGCACGTACAGGCAAGGTTAGTGCACATGCAAGTGAGGTCAGTGCTCATGCAAGCGAGGTCAGTGCACATGCGAAACATGCAAAGGGCAATGTCAGTGCACATGCGAGCGAGGTCAGTTCACATACAGGCAAGGTCAGTGCACATACGAGCAAGGTCAGTGCACATGCGAGCAAGGTCAGTGTAAACCTGGGATGAAGTCTATATAGCTACAGGCAAAGTCTGTGTTGGTTCAAGAGCAGGGTTGTGTGAGGCTTATGCAAAATCTGTGCAGGATTTGAACAAGAGTCTGTGCAGGTCCATACACATGGGGGGCAAGGTCCGAGCACATGATGAGGTTGGTGCATGATCCATGCAAAGTCGTGCATGCAAGGGACAAGGTCCGTGCAAGGCGAGGTAGGGAGGTGAGGGTGAGAGTGTGCCAGCCAAGGCACAGGTGGAGCATACCGGGCTAGGGGTAGGGTGCGTCAGGCGAGAGAGAGAGACGGTGAGGGTGTGAGGGAGAGCATGCTGAGCTGAGATGGCTCGGGGTGTCCCAGTGAAGGGACCCAACAGGGTGTGCCGATGAAGGGACGCACCGCCGAAGGCGCCAGGCGGAGTGTGCCGGCGAAGGAGTAAGGAGGTGCACCGGGGAAGGCTAAACTGGGATGTGCCAGCAAAGGAGTAAGGATGTGCACCGGGGAAGGCTAAACTGGGATGTGCCGACGAAGGGCAAGGGTAGACCGCACCAGCGGAGGATTGTGAGAGGCCCACTCCTCTTCTATTTTCTTAAGGCCTTTCTTTTCTTCCTTTTTAATTTTGTGCAGTCTGCATGGTTTTTCTGTTCCATTCTCTTAAGTATCTTCCCCTCGTTCTTCTGTGCCGCACGGGTGTTTGGGTTGCTTAGTCGTCATTCGGTGTTGTTCTCTTCATGTTAAATGCAGTCCCTTCGCTCTAATTGAGGCCCATTTGCCATCGTTTATTCTATTTGTTTGTTGCTCCCTTTTGCCCTATAATTTGTTATTACCTTTTTTAATAAAATTTCAGCAGCATCTCCCCTTGACCTGAGCATAAGGGAGATACTGGGAGCGCGCCCACATGGAGTGGCAGAACCCGACAGTCGGAGGTGGGCACCCGAGAGCGGCAACACCTTTGATAAAACTTCAAAAAATCGAGAGGAAATGACGAGTGGGAGGAGCCTCTAAGACTGGATAAGGTGGACTAGGCAACAAAAGGCACCGGAGACTAGTGTGCTGGCAAGGGAGTCTAAAGGGGCTGGAGAGGTGTGTCGGCTAAAGGACGCCGATGTGTGTCACTGTGGGGCTGCGCCGGGGAAGGCCTTGAGGGGCTGAGGGTGCACTGGGTGGAGATTGGCATGGGTGTGCCGGGGAAAGTCAGGGGGCGTGCCGGTGAAGGGCACCTCGGGCGTGCCGGGGAAGAGCCGCTGGAGGGCGTGCCTGCGAAGGGATTTCACGGATGCAGAGAGCGTGCTGGGGAAGGGTAGCTCCAGGCTGTGCCGCTGAAGCAGTGTTTCGGTGAGAGGTTGGCTAAGGGGGGGTGCCGCTAAGGGCTGGGGAGACTGCACCAGGCCAGAAGACTGGAATGCACTGGGCTGGGGATCAGCTCAGGGGAGTGAAGGCAGAGGGTTAGCTAGGTGGCTTGGACCTCGAGAGGGGAAGAGTCTAGGGCCTTTGGCTTGATCAGCTTAAGAGGGAAGGGCTTCAAGCAGTCCAAAGGGGAGGTGGAGTAGAGGGGTCAGCGAACCCCATGGGAGGGCCAACAATGTCAAGGGCAAGACATGTTCAACAAGGGAAGGGAGGAAACCACCGGAGGAAGAAGAACCGAAACACACACATACAGGGGCTCAAACACACGGAGGCAGTGGGGAAACTCAAAGAGTAGTAATTTTTTTATTCACAAAAAAAGGGGCCACAAGGGGCCATGCACAGTTTAAAACCATGGATTGGAAATTACAGTGATGGGAGGGGAAAGAAAAGAAAGGAGAAGAAGAAAAGGGAGGAGCTGGGGTTGAGCAGGGGCGATGGCTCCCCGCTCTTCCCCACTCCCCTTGTTACACTTCTCCCTCTCTCTCTCTCTTACTCTCTCTTTGGGTGGTCATCAAAGAGGAACCTCACGGCGGAGCTCTCTTCTTCTTCTTCTCTTCCTCTCTGTCTGTGTGTGTCGTGTATCTGTCTATTCTCTCTCTTTGTCCGCCTGTGTGTTCGTTAGAGAAGACACCCCCAACGGCGGGGAGCCTTCAGACGCGACCGACAGGGGCGGGAGCGTGGGGCATTGATGAAGATTTGACTTGGACGTCCTCGGTGGTAGGGGGGATAGCCAGCGTGCCACCTCCTCCATTCGACACCTCAGTGTGACCATTGCACGCTAAAAATCTATAGGGGGATGGCGTAAGATCTTCCTTGTCGGATGCACCATTGGAGGGAAGACAGGGCGTGCCGTTGAAGGCGCGCACGGGTGTGCCGACGAACAAGACACATGGGCATGCCGCTGAAGCCTTGGCGAGGGTGCTGTTGAAGAGCCCAGAGGGGCGTGCCGCTGAAGGCCCACGCGAAGGGCGTGCCGTTGAAGGCCCACGCGAAGGGCGTACCATTGAAGGTGTGCTAAGCGTACCGTTGACGTGGATTTGGTCCCGTTTCGAGCCCGATTAGCGGTCCACTTAATTCTCTTCGGGGCCCACCAGTTGTGAGCCTCCCGGGGGTTTGTTTCTCTTCGCTAACGTGACTCCGGGGGTGACTTCACGATAGTGTATTGTTCATTCGGAGAGTCCAGTTGGCCCGTCCTTTCCGCAGTTCCTTCGGTTGAGGTTGTTTGTCGATGCTGGACTGGTCGAGACACGCAGACGTGTAATTTTACATGTCCACAAGAGAAAAAAATCTTTGATTAATTGCAAAGATATGGGGTCTCATGGCCTAAAAATCAACTTTTATAAAGCGAGTGAAAGAAATGGCAGAGAGCATTAAAATCTCCCATATTAGGGTGCAAAAGGGCATTCGAAATCATGTCGGTCATATATCGACCATTTCGTGTTCGGACTAACGTCCAGGTCGAAAACATCATGAAGATATGTGTGGGATCGGGACATATGTATGTCGGAGTATGGCACATTTAATATTTGGAGAAATAGAGGAATTCAGTTAGATCCTGAGCAAAACGGTTCAAATTTAGCAGGTTATTGGCCCGGTGCAAAGTCAGGCTATGACCATAATGGGGGTAACCCTCGGGGTCGAACATGTCTCGCGAGGGCATCTTTGCTATTCCCTTCTCATAGGGTCAAGGGGGAGGAAAACCGGATAGACACCCTCAGACCATTTAATGAGTGCATTTCATGTTCATTATCATTTTTTTATTTTTGCATTGCTTTCATAATTACATGATTTATCTTCTTTTTTGTTTGATGAAGGCTGAGTCGATGCAAGGGTTGCCTGCATCAACGCAGCATGAAGGGGCAATGGCCCTAGAGGCCAAGAAATAGCTCAGTCGATGTAGGAGGTTGCCTGCATCGACGTAGCCAACTCTCACACTTTGATTCTTTGTTGTTTTGTTGCTGCTTCCTTTCTTCTTCTTCTTTTTTTTTTTGAAAGGGGGAGTTCGGTCGACCAAAATCTCAGTTCGATCGACCGATCATCCCAGGGATGGGGACCGGTTAAAAGGGGTCGACTCCCTGGGCACTGGGCGTCGACTCCACGGCTGGTCAGTCGACCGAATCCTGAGTTCGGTTGACCAAACCTAGCAACCAATGGAATTTCATTTTTTTTTGTTTGGGTTGTCTTACCTTCCTATGGGGTTTTATGGGGACTCATTCATTTCATTTTGTTGCACTCACCCTTGGTTTTAGCCATTTCTTTTTTTATTTCTTCTTTGTGTATCTTACTTCATCTTCTTAGCACCTTCTATTTTCATGCAGGGTTGAACGGCCTCAAGAAGGGAAGGGAGAGGGGGTTGACCCCCTAAACTGAAAGGGGTGACCCCTGTGCAGATTTCTGCACAGGGGGCCCTAAACAGAACCAACTACAAGAGGGGTTGACCCTTCTAGTAGCAGGCTCTGAAGCATGTTTTAGTTCAGTTTCGGTTTGTTTTTTTTGAAGACGTCGAATGCCCATGCACCTTGTGTATAGAAAATCATTAGCTTGGCCCAAGGGTTTTCATTCAAATTTTGAGCATGTGGAGGAGGTTGATCAAATACCCCTATGGCATCAGAGAGGCCATCAAGTGAAGGTTATCTGTCCTAGCAAGCTTATGCATTCTATCAAGGTGGGTGGGGATGGGAGGCCCGGGGAACCCATAAAGGGACCTCCAATGCCGATGGCAAACTATCTACGGCCATATCCTCGCTGACCATAACCTTCTGTAAAAAAACTCTTAGGGCCTCTAGGTGTAGCGTGGACAGCTTGATCAATTCCAACAAAGAAATCTTGGCCGACATCTGGTCCAAATGCTGTAACAAATCATATCGGGTGCCAGGTAGGGGGTCGGCTTCTTCTTGCTCAACTGTCAGGGAAGGAACTGGAGGGTGGGGTGCGGGTGCACCATTAGAGGGATAATTTCTTTGGAATAATCGCCCACTCCAAAGGGTGAGATTCTGCGCCGACACGACACTAGATGGACTCCCGATGGGCCCAATGGGGTGAGTGGAAGGGATAGAAGTGGGGGTGGTGATGGCGGAGGCGGGTCTGATAGGCCCTGGTGGGAGGATGATAGGTGAAGGGTTAGGGGAAGGGGTAACAATGGAGGGTGCAATGGGTGAAGGTACGGGGATTGGTGGAATGGTGGGTAATACCGTCGGTACAACGGGGGATCTGGAGGGAATGGTGGGCGTAGCGGAGGCTAAAATAGTGGGCCGAATGACGACAGGGGTAGAAGGTGAAGGGGAGTTGGTGTATGCATGGTGGAGGGCCAAAAGATGAGTGGGAGTCTCATCATCCTAGGACCACCCAGCGTTGGAAGCTGGGCGGTGAACAATATTCACCTAAGCCGGTGCCAGCGGCTATTGTTGCAGAGTGGGCGGGTGGTTTGGCATGAGATTCTGATGGATCCCTAATTCTGGTGCAAGCTGCTGTTGCTAGGGTTGTACTTGCTATGGTTGCTGCTGCTACGACGTCGGCTGTTGTGGCCTCAGTGCCTGTCTTCTTCTCTCCTTAATGTCTTCGATCAACTTATGCATCTGTGCCCAATCAATCCTTTGCCCTTCATGCAAATCATAAACAAGGTCGCGGAACTGATAACACCTTTCAATAGTGTGCCCGGGTTGCTGATGATATATACAATATCTAGACTGGTCGGTGGTCGGATTCCAATTCGGGCATTCCGGGGGAAGCTGAAGGTCACCGGTGTACATGAGAGCCGAGAAAATATGTGGAAGAGTTTCAGGAAGTGGAGGGTAATGGGCTCTCTTAGGACCCGGGCGAGCAGGTGTGTAACCAGCTGGTGGGGGGATGTTGTGGTACTGGGGTAGCTGTTGCGGCTGTTGTGGTGGTGGTGGCTGCTGAGGAGCGGGGAAGGATGGTTGGGGAGCTAGTAGGGTGGTGAACTGGGGGTTGCGTGGAGGCTGCTGAAAGTGCGGTGGAGTGGACTGGTTAATAGCCTACACCTGCTCATTTGTCTGGACTCCTTCAGTGACTGGGCCTTGGGATTTTCTAGGGGGCTTAGGCTTCTGGGCCTCAAACAAGGAGTGGATAGGGGAGTCCTTAAATTAGGTCTGGATAAACTGGGCCCTACTGTACAATTGGTGCATGTTAGAAATATCATTCATGGCTAAAATGTTCCGGAATGTGGGTGTGGCATTGGAAATCAACAACTTTACTTTATCTTCTTCCAGAATCTGCTCGGGCACACGAGAGGTCATCTGCCTCCATCTGTCAGCATAAGTTGCAAAGTCTTCGTCGGCCTTCATCTTTTCGGCCACTAAATCAGTAAAAGAATATTCTGGGCCGACCCGGTCTTGGAATCTCTGAATAAACTTCTCCTTAACAACTTTAAAACTCTCCGCCTCCTCCAGTGGCAGAGTATAAAACCATTCCAATGCAACCCCATCCAACGATCGGTGAAAGAGATACGCCATGAGGCGATCATCATGTTGGAATTGCGCCGACTCGTACAAGAAGTCCCTTATGTGAATAAAGGGGTTGCCATTCCCATCGTACTTCCGGTACGTGGGGAGCTCAGACTGAGGCAGGAAATAGATATCATGGAAATTAGGAACAGGGATATCAGCAAGGGATTGTGGGTCGACCCGTTTGTGGAGGAGGTCAATCTGTTGCTACATGGTAGCCCACTTATCAAGGAGTTCCCGTTCCCGGGAAGGAGGAGGTAGAACTGGAAGAGCAGAGCTGGTACATGGAGCCGATGGATAAACAGATGGAGGGGGAAGCCCGTAAGAATGATAATGGGCCAAGGATGGGCCCATGTCCGCGTGAGCTAACTGGGCGGCCCCTGATTGAAGACGTACAAAATCGACCGGGGCCACAAGGGCCTGCGACGCTGGAGGAGTAGTTCCAGATGTCGACTCGTCAAGTCCCACCAGAGATCAAAATACCTTTAGTCCCACCAACGAATAAAGCAGTGGCTCGGACATTCCGTCCAAGTCAATGAACAAAAAGATCCTCTTTGCTTAGCTCGGACCTTCCGTCCAAGCCAGTGAATAAAAAGAACCCTCTTTGCTTGGCTTGGACCTTCCGTCCAAGTCAATGAACAAAAAGAACCCTCCTTGCTTGGCTCGGACCTTCCATCCAAGCCAATGAATGAAAAGATCCTCTTTGCGTGGCTCGGACCTTCCGTCCAAGCCAATGAATAAAAAGAATAATCTTTGCTTAGCTTGGACCTTCCGTCCAAGTCGATGAACAAAAAGAACCCTCCTTGCTTGGCTCGGACCTTCCGTCCAAGTCCATGAACAAAAAGAACCTTCCTTGCTTGGTTCGGACCTTCCGTCTGAGTCCATGAACGAAAGAACCCTCTCTACTTTGGCGCTTACCCCATGTCGACGAATAAACCATGCCAGCTCCCGACACCCTATCAGCATTGACGAATAAACCTTCGACCTAGACCTTTCGTCTAAGATGATGAATAAATAATCCTCTTTAACCTAACACTATCCATCCGTCCCACCGCGATGTTCACTATGGCCTAAATGGCTTAGACCTTACGTCTAAGGCCCAATGAACCCAATCCCTTGCGTGAGCATAAGCCCAATGCTGACGATGTTATCTGCATTGGAGCCCAACTCTCTTTCGGAACCAATTGATGTAGTGCGCGGCCAGGGCCGTTCACGTGAAACTGATGATGTTCTACTCTGATGTCAACCGCTGGCTGGACAAGAAGATACACTCGCAAGTCCCACACACTCGTCCCTCGCTTGTGCCACCCGCGAGTGGGGGGCATTTGTGGACGCCAAAAAAATGATGATCATATGGCACATATGTCTCCGCATTCGAGAGCAAGTCGAAGATGGAAAGGCTGAATAAACCCCATACCTCGCCCGATCAGGACAAGAACGCACCTGGTGGTCCACTACCTGATAAGGAAGCCCCTTAAGCAAAAGATATGGCTACGACTCCCCAACTGGCTGTGCCAAAGGCCGAATCAAGAAAAATCTGGGAACTCAGACACGGGTCTGACACGCACCGAAAATCATTCAAAGTCCAAAATTGGGACTTGGAGGCCTTGAAATGAAAATCCCGGAGGTGGTATATCAAAGCTAAGGCAATACTAGAGGCCAAGCGTTTCCCCAAGCTAGTTTGGGGTCAGGACAGAACCCCCCTTTGCTTCTAAACCGGCACAGCCTCTCCTTAGGCTAAACCGGTGCACCCCTCCTGGCTGTTAAACCGGCGCGCCCCCTAGCTGCTAAATCGGCGCACCCCTGGGCTAAACCAGCGCGCCCCCCCTGGCCGCTAAATCGGCGTGCCCCCTGGCTGTTAAACCAGCGCCCCCCCCCACCGTGCCGTTTTAACTGAAGGGCCATCTCATCCATACTCTGATACTCTATTTCCTGATGAATCTCATGTGAAGCCTAGAGAGGAGAAGAACAATGCATTCAATGCCCGTCCCATAGGCATTTAAAGACCGCAGAGCTGTGCACACCCCAAGTCGACAGCGCGACAGTGGTAGCAGCAAAGGCAGGTAGTGACGGTGGCAGCAGTGGCGACATACATCCTATCCTCAGATAGGTGCCAGCGTGATGCGTAAATCAACGGACGACACCACGGTAGTTCAACTCCTGACGTCCCAACGAACAAGGAGGAAGATGGCAGGAGTTTTTTCTTCAAAGAAAAGGTAACCTATCCTATATATATGCTGCCTGTTCGACGGAGCAAGGGGGGCTGGTGATTGAAGAAAAGAGAGGCTCGTTGAAGAAGAGAAGCAGGACCACCTCAGGAGAGTCCAGCCGAAGAGGAAAGAGTCCATCCACCTGTGCCTGCGGAGTGAAGAAAGGGTGGGAGAAGAGAAGAGAAGAGGGGTGAGAGTGAAAGAGGGGGGAGAGCTTGTGTTGTGCCCCCCCTCCCCACCTGCGCATCATCCCTCTCCTGTTGTTTCCCTCTTGCCACGGGGTAGACCCCATGTGTGTGTTTGTTCTCCCATTACCCTTTTAGCCCTTTATCGATGAATAAAAAAAAGAAAAAGGTGTTATGTGTTTGTGATTTTGTTGGTTCATCTCATTGGTTTCCTTCCCTCCTTCCCTATCTTTTAATCTCCCAGGGCCCTTCTCGTACTTTCTTTCAGTTGACTGTACTTTATTTTAGACATGAGATGTACTGGACCTTGTAGTAGTTTATTTATTGAATTTTTACATTATTATTTTATCATATTGTGCTATCTCTGCAGTTACTTTAGCTTCTTGTACACCCTCACACCATCCTTTTGGTCCCTCCGAGTCTTCGGGCTCGTGGGCAGCGGGCTGAGGTTCGAGTTGCGCCAGTTCCTTTCCGGTACTCGGATCCTGGGTCGTTACAAATATGGTGAGAGGTCCCAGAGTCAGGGTACCAAACTGAAGGAGAGGTGGGGGGGTGTACCACCGTGTAAGCCGAAGGAGTGGTAGGTAGGAGAGGGGTGGTGTACTACTGTTTAGTCACGGGTGATGACCCATATCACTTGTTACAGATATCTACTTTGTGACCGAAGAAATAACAGATTTGAAAGCGGCTACCACTACGTCCACGACCACCACCATGTTGCTGCCAGCCATGACCACGGCTGTGGCTAGAACCTCCTCTTCCCTGATTGAGATTACGAGCATTAGAAGAGGGTTGTGCATGTGGTGTCTAAGTGCTGGGATGAGAGTGGGTGGGATGGCTCTGAGCAAGATGCATGGACGGAAAGGGATGCTCATTGGAGATCGGGGCGTGGTGCTACAACCATACCTCGTGAGAGATAATCAAACGAAGCAAGTCTTCAATGCTAAAATTATCTAAGTGGGTGGTGATGGAAGGAATGAAGGAGTCATACGCAGGACTAAGGCTAGACAAAAGGTGCATAATGAGGGTAGGAGTAGAGACGAGATCATCTATAGCCTGAAGAGCATCCACAATGGACTTGACATGTTGGAAGTACTTGGTGACACAAGCGCTCCCGCGTTTGTTGGTCTAAAGTTGAGTACGAAGTTGGAGCGAGCACGCACGAGAGTCCACTACAAAGGTCGGAGAAAGAGATTCCCAAACCTTGTGTGATGTCTCCGGACCAATGACGAGTGGGAGTATAGGCTCATTGGTGGTTGTTATGAACCAACTGAGGATCAGTTGATCCTTTTGCACCCATTCATCATATGTCGAGTTCATCATCGGAGTAACCATAGCATCAGTGGAAGAATCCACGTTGAGATGTCACGGCGAACATGGCTTCATCCCATCTACAATGCCGAGATAGCGGTGAGAATGCAATATATATGGGAAGAAGCTATCCTCACCATACGAGAAAGTAGTCAAGTGTGAGCTTAATGGGCAGGTAATGTAGGATATTGAAAGAAGGCAAGGAGGAGAGCAATGATGCAGGAAGGGGAGGGTGGGACGCGGTGGAGGTGGGAAGTGGAGGGTAGGAAGATGAGCCACTGGATGCCATGGTCGGTGGTGGGATTAGGAAAGAGAAAGAGAAAAAAAATACAACAGGAAAGGAAGACAGTGGAAAGGGGCGATTAGTCAAGGTGATGCTCTGATACCATGAAAAAGGGTGTACATAGGCATCTACAAGAGAATTCACGAATGCACGCTCACCTCCATATCAGGTGAGTGTCCTTTTGTTTCTATATATCTATGGTGCAATGGGCTTTGTACACATATCTCTTGGAACCCCACATGTTTAGATTACAACAAAAGATAAAAGATGGAAATCATCAAAGAATCTCAACAAAGAAATATAAGGGAACGGTACAACAAACCATAGATGACAAACCTCCTTAGCCTTTATCCCCATGAAGTGCACTAACACTCTCCTACAAGCACAACGGGGCAACTCCTGCATTGAGCTTAGATTGCAAGTAAACAAAATATGATGAAGAGAGTGGTTTGGTGAATAAATCTGCAAGTTGATCATAGGTTGACGCATATGAAACTATGATGGCGCCTTATGCTACTTGCTCACGAACAATGTGATAATCAATCTCGACATATTTGGTGCATGCATGAAATACCGGATTCACTGCCAAATACGTAGCACCAATGTTGTCGCACCACACACACACACCCTCTTTTATGTATGCACTAGCACTAGAGGGAGAAACTCCCTCTGGTGTCCTCTCTCTCTCTCTCTCTCTCTCTCTCTCTCTCTCTCTCTCTCTCTCTCTCTCTCTCTCTCTCTCTTGACTCAAAGGTATTGGGGGTACAACAGTCCACTCGTATGGTCCGTCACCACCGTCTGGATCGATTTTAACCCCACGGACATGTAACCACATGTTTGTAGATTTTGAATATTACGTCCCAATCGGTGTCGAGTCTCGTCGTCGTCCCGGGTAGGGTCAGTATTCCCGTGGTACTGGAGCATACTTTACTTTTGGCGGGGATATATTTACACCTCCTTTTTGCTATTTAGTTGTACCTGCTGCACTGCATGTGATGCAGCCAGTTTTTCTAGGTTGGCCCAAACCTGAGCTACAAGTCCCTACAGTTGCTCAACGATCGAACGGCTGAAAAAAATAAAAAAAGGTTGCATCGCCTAAATGGGCCGAAAGTGATTGGCCCATTATCTCGGGGCAAACTAGGGTGCCCAATTTTTTTTAGCTGGCCAATCATCGATTAGACTGTTAGGACATGTAGCTTATGTATGGACTGACCTTTTTTTTTGAAAATTTTGTTTTTGGCTGCACTGCAGTGCGGTGCAGTAAGTCAAACTTTTTTTTTTGGGAACAGCAAGCCCAATATCCCTTTTGGTGATAATTTTTTCTTTTACACTTTACACATCCTTTTTGTTATTTATTAAAATTGTGGTACCATCCACCCTCATAAAAAGGACTATTTTCTTTCTTGATGCAAATATGTGTTCAGATCATTTCATTTGTGCAAGTTAGATGACTAACTGCAAAGTTGGTGAATCTTGCATGTAACATGAACAATCATGATTGCATCCATATGCATTTTAATTTCAAGGAAGCTCTTGATCGTACATGATGTTTTCATACAGTTTATCCTGCTCATATGTTCAGTTTGTCACATATCTTTCAGTGGGATGTGTTCTATCTAAATGTTATTATTGTTGTAGCTTATCACAAAGGCTGAATGTTTTTCACTTCAGTGACTTCACATTCCTTTCCTTTAGGTTCCGGATCAAGGTGAGAGAATCTTAGGTCAAATTGATGGATCAACATGGATTCACGAATACAATTGGAATTTTCAACCTAACCTGAAGCAAATTTGAGTTAATATTTGAGATGAGTTGGACATGTGTGGAGCAAAGATGTGACCAGACATCTTCCGAGCCAAGTTAGACAGGAAATTCCATCCAAAGTGACTCTAATGATTAATCACTTCGACCTGTAGTGTAATTGGCCAGAATCTGCCCTAACCTGACTTGGCTTTTGGCTGGTCAATCCATTTCTGACCAGAATATGTCTCTTGTGTAGTTGGTTTGAGAGCATGAGGTATTGTTGTGTTGTTTGCCATGTTTGTATCACTAAGAAAGACAATGATAAAATAATCGAAGATGTGTGTTGAGATGGGGTGCCTAGGTGGGGAACAGAGCAGCACTGTCAGATCAGTGATTTAGTTGGGGGGTTATTTATTCTTCTGACCTTTTTTGCTGGGTGACAAGTTGGGATTTAGGTTTTGCAGCCTGCCACCATGCACACAGCACAGGATAAAGGTGGTTGGAGAGGTTGATCCTATAGAGGATGGTGCCTTCAACAGTGGATTTCTTGCTTCGGTTGATTGGTCTGAGATCCAAGCCCCCTACAAATGCAGCTAATTGGCCCATAGAAGTTTCTGCAGTAGAAACAGTACCAAGAGGAGAAGATGATGTTGGCAACAGCGATCCACCGCTGCTTCTCCTTTGAATGACTGAACAAGGGAAGCCAAAGTGTCTTCAGCTGTGTCCAGTGGTAGAGCAATGGTGGAGCTGCAGCCAATGGAAGAAGAGATGCTTCAGCTGGGGAGGGTCTCCAGAGTCTTGATTCTGGTTAAGCAAGAGATGCCTCTGGGGGCACCATCTGCCAGGACCGGCCATCGATGAATCTGGATGGTGTCATTGGTCACGTCCAGGCTTAGACTGCTCATGGTTCCTTCCAGAGCATGCTAACTCCACAGTAACACTGGAGTTGTGGACTGCTTTTGGCACTGGGAGGGGCATCAGTGGATGCCATTCTGCCATCGGAGGAAGTTGAATGCCATCAGATTATGCAGAGTCAGATTCCGGGGTCTAGCGGTGGAGCCCTTGAACAAATGACCTTTTCTGATGAAGAAGATTTGGACACTGCAATCTCACAATTAAAGACAACAAAGGCCCAGGAAGCTGCAGGGACATTGTGCACAGAGACTGATGTCCAGCATCCAATAAGGAGTTTGACATTAGGGATGCTACTGTGTAAATTCAAATCATTGGCAGAGGTGCTAGGTATATGTCTGAGGAGTGTGAAGGGCCGTATCTAGACGATGGTTGGTCAAATCTATGATAGGTCAAGAAGAATGTTTTTAGATCTTCAATTTCAAATTCTAGGGAAGGCTCGGCGATGGACTTCCTCTTCTCCATGTCCATCTTTAGCTCGGCCACTGACATCTTCCGTAAGAAAGGGAGGTCACCAAAGTGGCTCAGGGACAGGGACGACGTTAAGGGCACAGGGGGGGAGGAGGACAACCCCCCAGCAAAGATAAAATCTCTAGTATATAGTATATACCAAACAGGTTTAGATAAAAATTTAAAAATTGAGACACTTTTGTCGAACACATAGTTGTCCATTTTCATCACATGAGCAAAGAGCTTTTTAGAAGAAAGTGTTTCCAAAATACCCTGTTCACTTTAAACGGGTGACGGTCCATAGAACTCCTCTTCTGAAGTGCGGCGACAAATGGGCTCCAGCTCGCGGCCCACGCCAGCGAGGTGCAGGCCGTTCGCCACCCGTCCGTTTGGTCGAGCGGGCAGCAGCAAGCGCGTGATTCGGTATACAACGGTCCACGGCACCGACGGTACACGATATCTATCGTGTGCTCGCACAGGCCAAATCCCTCGTTTCCTTAAGCCCTCCATACCGCGTCCTCTCTCTCTCTTCGTGTGATATTTCCGTCGGCGTTTCGGGATTTTTTGGTCGAGGGCTTTTAATAGAAGGCCTTCGTCGCCTTCTTCTTCTCCTTCCTCCTCCAGGGTTTCTTCCGTGGTGGTATCCAGGGTTCTGCCGGTGGGAATTCTCCGTCTCTCGCATGGCGAAGAAGAGGAAGTCCGTGGCGACGCGGCTGGACGAGGTGGATCGGACGATATACTCCACGTTCTGCAGCGCCGCCAATTCCCTATCACAGCTCTACACGCAGGCCATGAACCAGCAGAAGGTCACCTTCCAGGCCGGCGAGCGGCACGCCATGGTCGGTTCCGCTCCTTGTTCCGTTTCCTTTTTTTGTGTGTTTGTGCGTCCTGCGCGTGGTTGCGTTCTGTCTGGATCGCAGGCGATCCTTTGTTTGTGCGACTTTGCTGGTTGAATTATGAAGGGTTTGTGAGCCGATCGTCGATTCTGGTGTTCCTGGTGTTTGGTTGATGTTGTTAAAAACCCTCTATCTGTTTGGTTTCTGTCCGTTTTTTTAACGTGTGCAACGTTTTTCGTGTTGCTTCCTGTGGTTGTTCTGACGTTGCATCCGGTTTTGTCTTTTCGCTTTGACTCTCTTTAGCATTTTGCCGGTTTCTATTCATGTATCTTTTTCAAAAGTTTTTCCTTTTCTAGGTTTGTTTTAACTTTGACGATCTGGCTGTCGTGGCTTTCCAGTTGAATCCTCGAGCTCCTTGTTTCTCATCCCGTCAACCATGTGTATGTTGTTCAATGTCTTATCGATCATTGGATTGGCCATGTTGATGGTGTAGTTGTCTCCTAGGAGTCAAAATCTCATTAGGTTCTAATTGCTTAGTATTCTATCAACCTCCATCAGTCCAACCAGCTTTGTGTTATTTTCCTGGATACTGTTTAAATCATAATAAAGCCTTTTCACACCAATTTGGGCGTTAATTAGGTGTGCTGGGAATCAAAATCATGAAGAGTGTGGTGGATTTTCAGTTGGCGATCAACCTGTTACCCTTCTTGTATTTTGGTGCAGATCCTGACAAATATCTTTTTGGCCTAAATGTTTATTTCAGAGGTTTCGTACAACTAGAGTGGTGAATGATATGCTAGCTGGGGCTATGCTCGACATCCCGGGCTCTTGATAAAACATTGCTTTTGTGGCAAGGGGCAGCAGCTGCTTTTGAAAAGTGGCAGTTTTTTCCCTCTTATTTCCATCTAGTTAGCTATAATGATACCTATTGGACCATAAAGATAAGAACACATATGATAAATCAGTAAAATAGATTAAAGATGAAAGAAGAAATAGTAATAGGAGTGATGATAGAGACAAGAGCATGGCTCTGTGTAGGCTAAGGCGTGTGTCAAGGGAGGTGGTCAGGGGCTTGCCTAGGCGAGTGCCCAGGCATTTTAGGTGATATATTTTCTCTTCTAAATCACCATGGAAGAAGAAATAGTAATAGGAGTAAAATAAAGAAACTATCCAATAAAACGGCTTGTAAAGTTCTAAGAACCGTTGATCTTGTCAGATACCTAAAGGCCAATTCGCAGAAAGCACTCATCAGAGTAGTGAATGCAGTGGTCGTCCCCTGGCGGTGACCATGTGCACCCCCCCACAAAAAAAAAGAAAAAAAGTCTTCTCTCTATTTCATCTTGCTCCTACGTTTGTAAGCCAGTATGCACTAGTACCCGGTAAGAAGATATTTCAATTTCAATTGGCAACAAGGCTTCCGCCCCATATACCAGAGAGAAGGGTGAGCACCCGGTGAGAGTCTTGTAGACTGTTCGGTATGCCCAGAGAGCTTTGTATATTTTCTCGCCCCAATCTCTTTTGCGGATGCCGACTATTTTGACTAAAAGCTTGCAAAATATCTTGTTGAATGCTTTAGTCAATCCGTTGGCTTGAGGATTATATACTGTTGAAGTCCTCCAGTCAACGTGAAATTTTACCGCCAATTGGTATATGGCTCTATTTTTGAATGGAATGTTGTTATCCAACATAATCCATATGGGGGGGCCGAATCTGTATATAATATGGTGTTTGACAAACCGTGCGACGGCCTCTCCTGTGACCTCTCAAAGAGGGATGCCTTCGGCCCATCTAGAGGAATAATTCGTCGCGACTAAGATGAACTTGTAGCCTTTCATGGACGGTGGGAAGGGTCCCACGATGTCCATCCCCCATTCTGCAAAAGGCCATGTAGGAGCCGTGGGGTGTAGTGAGTTAGGGGGTCTTCTTGGCACTGGACCAAAAGCTTGGCACTGATGGACACGTGCGGATGTATTGGTTACAGTCTGCATATATGGTTGGCCAATAAAAGCCTTTAAATTTTATGTTATTTTTCATTTTATCCCTTGCTTGATAAGCACTGCAGAGCCATGAGTGGACCTCACGCATAATCACTTTAGCTTCCTTTAACGAGAGACAACGTAGGAGAACAGACTTGTCTTTTTCATGAACAAGCCTATAATTGATCTCTTATCAGCTGATATGACGTTGTCGTTCGTAGCAGTTGAACCCTTTGAGCCTGATCTGGAGGGAGGCAACCATTTTTTATTTTGATTATTGGCTCGCGCCAATCTTTTTCCTCTTCCTCGGTGGGATCGTCTTTTTCAATTGCGTTGGCATCAGAAGTTGTAGGGTCGAATTCCTCGTCTAGGACACTTGGCATAAGCTTTCTGTGTCTAACAATTATGTCTAATTCTCCTTCGGGTAGAAGCTTTATGATGGAGGCCAACTTGGCCAAAGCATCTACCTAAGAATTTCTGCTCCTAGGGACATGACTTATTTCTAATAGGTAAATTTCTCCTTGAGCCTCATCACAGCGGCATGGTAAAGAATTAATTCCTGCTTGCAGACATCAAAGGCGCCTATGACTTGCCGTATAACGAGTTGTGAGTCCCCATAGACTTTGATGCATATGATGTCTATTTCAAGAGCCAATTGGATCCCGACAATTAATGCTTGGGATCTACTTCGTTGTTTGTTAGTGGCTTCATGAGGGCACAAGAGTTATGTAGGATCCCTCCTTGAGGAGACACAAAGATTATTACAAGCCCCTGATGTAAGGCTTGTAATACTGTCGGCCTTTTTGACTATTCCTTGTTGTGGTGGGGCATCCTCGATTGCTCCCAACATGACATGTCAATTGCGAGGGCATCCTCCTCCTTTTGTGGTGGGGCATCCTCGATTTGGTCTTCTGCGCCTTGTTGAGACAAGGGTTTCTTCATCGGGGAGTCCAATGTTGAGTGGAGAATCTACCGGGATTGGGTGTGCTACTAGAAACTCCATCATTCCTTGCCCTTTGATTGCTTTTTGTGGGACAAAAGCTATGTCAAACTTCATAAGGAATAACGCTCATTTTTCTAGTCTTCCTGACAATACAGGCTGCTTGAGAAGGAACTTGAGTGGGTTGTACTTTGAGATTACTCCACCCGGTGATACAGGAGATAATGTCTCAATTTCTTTACAACGAACACCAGTGCTAAGCGTACTTTCTCCATCGGGGAATAGCGGCGTTTCGAGCCAACCAACTTCCTACTTAGGTAGTATAGCGACTGGTCTTTGTGCTCTTCGTTTATTTGTGCCAACAAGGCTCCCATAGAAGCATCCATGGCAACAATGTACAGTATGAGCGACTTTCCTTTAATCGGTGCTCCCAACACCAGAAGGTAAGGAGATATTCTTTGATTTGTTCGAATGCATTCTGGCACTCATGGTCCCATATGAACGACGTGTCCTTTTTCAACAATATTCCAAAAGGTGCGCATCTTCCTTAGAGGTTGGATATAAAGCGCCTGACATAGACTAGCCTCCTTTGGAAAGACCTTAATTCAGTTTTATTTCTGGAAGGCAACAGCTCGGGGTCTATTTCTATTGCCTGGTATCTGACGATGAAGCCGAGAAATTTACCGCTTGAAATGCCAAAAGTGCACTTCATCGGGTTCATTTTGAGCTAAAATTGATGGAGCCTTTCAAAAGCCTGACGCAAGTCAGACAGGTGATTTTCCCGACTTTGGGTTTTGACAACCAGGTTATCAACATAGCACTCAACCAAGTCGTGGAGCATTTCATCAAAAATTTTGGTCATTGCCCTTTGCTATGTAGCACCGGCATTCTTCAAGCCGAAGGGTATCATCTTATAATTGAATATCTCTTTGGGGGATTGGAAGGCTGTGTGCTCTTTGTCTTTCATGGCCATATGGATCTGGTTATAACCTGACGATCCATCCATTAACAACAAAGCCGCATGCCCGATGGTCATGTCGACCATAGGTTCAGTGATTGGGATAAGAAAGTGACCCTTTGGGCAAGCTTTGTTCCAGTCCCTATAGTCAATGCAGACTCAGACCTTACCTTTTTTCTTTTTGACGATGACTATGTTGGTGAGCCAAATTGGATAAATGCAAGGGTCTATGAAGACCACCTCCAAGAGCTTGCCAACTTCAGCATTTACTTTGAGCTCCAGCTTGTGACGCATACGTCTTTGAGCTTGTTTGACCGGCTTGGCCGTGGAGAGTATTGCCAACTCGTGCTCTATCACGGAGGGTTCTTGCCCGGGCATTTCTTTATAGGTCCAAGCAAAACAATCTTTGTACTCCAACATGAGTTGTTTATATGCTTGTCTTTCTTCCTCATTAAGGAGGGCGCTAACGAAAATTGGCCAAGGCTTGCCCACATCCCTGAGCTTAAGCTTGACTAATTCATCAACAGTTACTTGCCCGCCATCTTCAAGCTCCTGCGGGGCTGGCTACAAGTCGATGAAATTCTCATCATCGTCAGACCCGACGACGTGAACGTCATAATAGTCCAAGTTATTGACAATAGATGACCAAGGCTACTCGTCTTGGTTTTCAAGTGCCACTTCTCTTCGTTGTTCATTTGTGGGGTCATTGGGCTCCTCACTAGAGTCTGGTTACTGGAGAAGGGTGACATTCCTATGATGTTGACAGCATAGTAGACTTCAAAGTCCACTTCTCGGTCATAGCCGAGCCCTCTGGTGTCTCCTTTAGAGAAGGGACGTTGTCCTCAGAGTGCTTCTTTTGTCTCAAATTCAGGCAATGCAGATGCGGCTAAAGCATGAATTTGTTTGGCCGAGGACTTTGGTCGATCCCATTGATGGGGTTATAGAGGAGACACTCGATGATTCTTGATTTGGATGACTTCTGATTGTATTAAACTTTCAACTTTGTCTTTAAAGACATAGCAGTCTTCTGTGGCGTGGCCTAGAATTCGGTGATACCGGCAGTAACTGGTCTCTCTAATTTTACCTTCCTTGGCCAGCTTCCGAGACTCTGGCAGGGTTATAAGCTCTCACGCCATGTAAAATTCAAACAATAGCTCGATATGATCCTTGATGAAAAAATATGGTGTCTCCATCTGCTTTGCTAGCGTTATGACAAGAGATTTACCCTTGACATCTTCATAGACTTTGCTCGGGCCAATTCCTCCCTGGGAATGAATATCCATAGGGGAGAAGTCCATGCTATTTGCCTTTTTCTTGGTGATGTGATGGTTCTTAATGGGCCTAGCTTCATAGGCCAGTGCTTTGGCCGTCGTCATTTAAGGATTGACATTTACTGGAGATCCCAAGTTGATTTGGTGGATTGATGAACATGCGATACACTTAAGCAGGACGTCCTGCTCTCACAGCAATTCTTGTACAAGGGATTTCAGTGCTTGGTTCTCCCGCTTTAAGCCCTCCAAAGTGGTGGCTGGTTGTTCTTGTTGTTCATTTATGGGGGCACTAGTGAGGATTGGCCTGGGGTCATCTGGTTCCCCAAGATTGAGCCTAACTAATTTGTCTACAACCGCTTATCCAACATCTTCAAGTTCTCACGGGACTGGCTATAGCATAATGAAATCCTCTTCGTCGTCAAAGCCGGTAATGTGGACATGATAGTGCTCCAAGTTGCTGATGATAGACGACTGAATTTGATCATTATGGCTTTCGGATGCCAACTTTTCTTGACCTTCACTTGTGCAGACTCTAGCCTCTTCGTTTGAACAACTAGTGGAGGGTGACAACTCTATGGTGTTAACGGCACAATAGACATTAAAGTCTTATCTCTGGGTCGTAGGCAAGCCCTCTTTTATCTTTCTTGGAGAAGGGGGACTCCCCCCTAATTTGTAAGGAGTACCACAACTGCTGAAAATAGTTGTGCCGGGAAGTTTCCTATATTTGTGGGATGTTTTGCTTCCAGCACATCTCTTTAATATGTTCAGGCATATCGTCCATTCTTTGAACGAGTTCCAGAGCATTCTTGGGCACCTCGCTCCAGCCAAAGCCATTGTCGGGAGGACCATGAAGTACTAAGTCCCCCTTGTAGAAGATGATGGACTTGACGGCCTTATTGTTCTTCTTTTTTTCTTTTCTTTGATATATGACGATGAACGTCTTTAATAGCTCAACTTTATGCTCTTTCCTTTGAAATGAAGCTGCATACATGCAGGAGGTAGGGAGATACTTTTACCGATTGCCCGATTGATGAGATTGGCTTCAAAATTAATATCCCGCCTTTCTGAAGGATTATCTGAAAACTCCTCCAGTGCTTGGTGCACTAGTGAAAGGGCGATCGTTAATTCTGTATATAGTAGCCACACACTATTCTCTGGGGGCAATGTTGGCCCAGAATAATGAAGAAGGAAAAGAACAAGCCCTCTACTATCTCAGTCGAAGACTGGTTAGAACCGAGGAGAGATACACCTTTATTGAGATGGTCTACTTGGCACTGGTCTTTATAGTAAAGAAACTCTGGCATTATATGTTGTCGCATGAGATAAGGCTGATATCTAAGGCAAATCCGCTGAAGCATATTCTCTCCCAACCGGCACTCAAAGGCCTCTTAGGCAAATGGGCGGTAATTCTCATGGAGTTTGACATCTCCTATGTGCCGTAGAAAACTATCAAAGGCCAGGATATCACAGATTTCTTTGCTACACACCCGGTGCCTGAAGACTGTCCACTAGAGACAGAACTCCCTGAAGATGAGACCTTGGAAGCAGACCAAGTGTATCCTGCCCTCTGGCAATTGTATTTTGATGGTGCGTCCATACTCGATAATCCAGCAACCAGATCTGCCAGAGTCAAAGCTGGTGTAGGCATAGCCCTGAAGTCTCATGAGGGGGAAGTCATATATACTTCCTGCTCAATAAACAAGCCCTGCACGAACAATGAGGCAGAGTATGAAGCCTTGATTATTGGTCTGCAGATTGCTCTGTCCTTGGAAGTCCATATGCTTGAGGCGTTCAGGGATTCCATGCTAGTTTTAAAGTGGGTAGGAGGAGAGTTCGATGTACGGAAGCAAGAACTTCTCCCTTACCACTAATTGGCGCTGCACTTGATGGCAAAATTCTACTTCATCCAAGTCAAACACATCAATCGAGGACAAAATGCTCAAGCGGATGCCCTCGCAAAGCTGGCCAGCTCTTTGGCAATTCCGCTAGACACAAGCCTGGACATAACCGTGATCAATAGACGTCAGGTCCCCAGCATGACAAAGGTCATGTCCAATGAAAAAGAAAATGAAGTGGTGACTGTGGAGGAGATCCAGCAGCCCGACTGGCGAGAACACCTCTTGCGCTAGTTCCAACACCAACAACTCCTGAAGGAGAAAGAACAAAGAATGAAATTACTCAGAATCAAAGACTCTTACGAGATGAGGAATGGAACTTTATTTTGAATAATGGCAGATGCCCAAAGGAAGATTCTACTCCACTGCTTGTCCGTGGGGGAGGCACGACAGGTGATGGAAGAAGTTCATGCCAGGCCAGCTGGGGCGTACCAGGCCGGTCCAAAAATGAAGATCGAAGTAAAGAAATTGGGTTAGTATTGGCCCACTATATTTGATAACTACTGCAAGTTTGCTAAGTCATGTCAGGAATGCCAAAGCACGCCACCATGCCCAGAAGGCCACCAGTGCCATTACACCCCACTATCCCAAGTTGGCCATTTACCCAATGGGGCATAGATGTGGTGGGACCTTTACCGCCATCTTCATCAGGGTGCAAGTATATTTTAGCAGCCACAGACTACTTCTCTAGATGGGTGGAAGCCGTGGCACTAAGAGAAGTAATAGGGGAGCTAGTCGCCAGGTTCTTTCGTCAAAACGTAATATTCCGGTTCGGGGTCCCCAGCTGAATTATTTTCAACAACGGTAGCCATTTCAGAAATCAGAAGGTGTACAGGCTAGCCGACAAGTATAAAATTGATTGGAGGACATCATCCCCCAACAACCCACAGGCCAACGGACTTGTAGAGGCATTCAACAAGACCCTCTGCACCTTGCTAGCCAAGACCGTCAGCTCTAGTAAGAGAGACTAGGAAGAGAAAATGTACGAAGCACCATGGGCTGATCGTACAGTATACAAAACTCCAACCGGCTGTTCACCATTCTCCTTAGTATATGGGTCAGAGACAGTGGTGCCAATAGAATTGGAAGTGTCGTCAATGCGGGTCACGATACAACACGACCTGGCGAGTAGCAAACAAGCAAACATAGAAAGAAGACTAGAGGAGCTTGCTGAGCTCAAAGGAAGGCGCCTCTGGGCGCAACAGAACATTCAACTATACCAAGCTCGAATGGCCCGCGCTTTCAATAAGTTGGTCAAAGGGCAAGAATTCAAGAAAGGTGACCTAGTGATGGTCAAAAGAAGAGAAGTAATGGCCTCTAACCCCAAAGGAAGATGGTTGAAAACTAGGTGGGGCCGTATGTTGTCCACCGATTCAAAAAGTACATAGAAAAATACTATTTTTATATCCCAACAGAAATGTTTCTCATTCCTCATGATGGAACCACTAGTCGTAGCCCACGACCTTTGAGTCGGCCTGCCTAGGAGTGGTGGTGGGGTTCCCGTTGACGGTTTGTAAGCTAGTTTCCGTGGGTCCCCAGACTGTTACTGCAGAGTCCTGCACTGGCGGGAAAAAGTAGCTGGAGGCCTACCCTATGTCAGGGGTAGTGTGCGCACACGTGGTCAGAGGCACAGGACTGGCACTAACGAGTGTCACTCTGACTAGTTCTCGGTTTGGTACTTACTTTCTATGCTTCTTGTAGTCGAGTTAGACTCTGATTAGCAAGTTGCCTGAGACGCAGATTAAGTCGTCAGTGGACGCATCTGGTTTCTCTCTTCTAGTGGAGTTTCCTATCTCTTGTTCATGTGGTTGTTCGAGACTTTTCTTGTTGGTAGATTTAGATTTAGTTTCCAGCGTTGTTTCAGTTGAGCATTGATTTATTTTATATATTACTCTGCCTGCAGTTGCCTGTTTACTACTTTAGTTGCATGCTATTACTGCCTTGCTTGCCTACTTGCTTGGTTAGTTTGAGGTAGGGATCCGCGTGACCCCTACTGAGTCTGGCTGTGACTTACCCTCGTTTCTTTCAGGTGAGCGGTTGCAGCCCTCTGGCAGTGTTTCACGAGTTTTGGGCGATAGAGTCTAGTGTCGCCAGCTTTGTCCTAGACTACAGTGAGTGGGTGTGTCTGTACTTTTGCCGGGGTATGCCCCGTGTAGTTGTACCTTCTTTTGGACCTCTGGACTACTATACATATTTACCACTCTGATATAGTTATATTTTACTTCCGCACCTCAGTTAATTAATTGTTTAAATTAATACTACTTGGTTGTGATTTCCATTTCATAGGCAACCCTCGATACATCACTATTATCCCTTCCGAGGCCTCATCAGCCTTGTGGGAGCGGCCCCAGTTCTTGGTATCGGTATATCGGTATCCGGAGCTCTGGGTCGTCACACCTTTGATCCCTCCCAATGGGAGCTTGTTGGCACTCAAAATATCCTCGATGGCAGTCAAGCCTAAATGACAAGAATGATACGGCCCACTGAGGCAAAGAAGTCGAAGGAAACTAATACCCTAAAGCCTTCTTGAGCTGCCAGAACCTTAGGTCACCCAGTATGAACACCAAGGACTTCACCTCAGGAGAATCGAGAAGAATTTACAACAAACCGGTAGTGTTGTCAGGCCTGCCCAATGAACCGGTATCGACTCGGTCATGCTACATAAAAGATATCCATTGTCCGACCAAGGACAAAGATATACCTAGTGGTCCGCCACCTGAAAGAAAAGTCCTCCCGAGGTGATAGAACGTCTTTGGCCCTTTCAAAATAGGGGACCAAAGGCTCCATCAGTAGAAAACCTGGATGACATGGCACGGGTATGGCTTCTCAGCAAATTAGGTCCGTTAGTGACCAAATGACCGCCTAGTTAAGGTGAAAGCACCTCGGGTAGTATCCCACTCCCCGAGAAAGTCACAAACGCAAGTCAAGCCGAGCCCGCAGTAAGTACCATGGTGCCGAAGTCCGTGTCAGCAGAAAACGAGCATGTCTAGATTAAAGGAACACGAGGCTCCGAAAGTGGCCGCTTGGCGGCCTAAAAGCTTTATCAAGATTTCCCACCGTGGTCTTACAAGATCGTGGTGAGATGAAGGATCATAGTAACTCTCGGAGCCAGTCCATGGCCCACTGTCCGGCCCATGTCCAATGGACGCAATAGACAGGGTTAACCCGACACGGCCCCTAAACCGGCATGCCCACTTCTCCGGTGCCATCTTTCCCGACGCGTAAAACCAGCTTGATTCCTCTTCGGCGCATCGCCGAGCAGAGTCATGCCAATGAGTGATTATTTAAACCATTCATCTCCGAAGAAGAGAAGGGGGGAAGTCAAGGCAAGAAGTAAAAAAGAAAGAGAGAAGAGAAAGAGGCTTGGGGAAGAAGCAAGATTTCGGAGAGTGAGCCCGAGCTCCGTCGTCCTTCTCATGTCCACCCCGTCTGTCTGCAGAGACCACCAAGAGTCAGGGAGGAGAGTCGATTTTCGATACCCGATTTCACTGCCATTAACAGAGGTGGGTGGCGGAGTCTCGCTTGTGCCTTCTCCCACCCTCCTCTTAGAAAACTTCTTAGCGTGTGACTTTGATTAATCAGATAATTTAATTATTAATCGAATGCGAATTCAGATATCACACTATCCACTCTGTATCTGATTCATTTACGGATCTAACAAGCTATTACATAGTGCCTTCGTTCATTTCACTGTTGCGTCTCTCCCCAGTTCAACGTTGGAGGCCATTTGAGGGTTTTGCAGATAGCTAGCCGATCACCTGCTTCCAGCTAAGTGCAGTCATAAATTGGGGGAGAGGTGGGTGGTCCAACCAAAGAAATCTGAGGCTAGGTGGGTGACAGGTTAGCACCCTTTCTAACACACAGATCCAAGTGGAAAAATTGATTAAAATAAAATCACCAGAACACTTCAACAACCTGACCTTTTCATGCAATGACAAGTTGAGAACATGTAGAAACAATGGGAATCACGGAAGAAACCGAAGTACTATTTGTTCTGTGACCTTCGTGTGGGAGATACTGAGATTTGTACATTTTTTTTTGGGTGTTGGGGGTGGCAAAGAATCATTAGAAATTTAAGTACGTGTGAAACAAATGGTTGAGATCAAATTTGTGGATGTTCTAGAGTGGTGATACGTGAAAATTCAAGTCACTTTCATTGATATCTGAGGAGGATAAGATCAGCTCGATCCATATGAGGTCTATCTATTTCAAATTTAACACGACTCGTGATCCACGACGCGTTAGGCGGGTCCCGACAGTCGCAGCCCGCGACGGATGGCCAGGACGTACCATCCTTGGATTCGCCAAATAGAGAAAGTCTCGAGCTAGACGTAATGACTGCCGGATGACCTCCCGACGATTGAACGTTACCTCCCACGGCGACGATTCCTACCCCACTAAGGGCGAGCACGGCCCAGGGACATCGAGAGACCCGCCAGGGAATCCGCCTGTTCCGGGATAATCGTCCCTCAATGGGAAACTTCCCCCACTATTGTGGGGAACGCTACTCCACGACTGGCGCCCTTCCTTGTTAAGGGATGAGCGCCCCCCTCTAGGACAACCCCTTATAAAAGGGACTTCAACAGACGAAGCAGACGACGGTGAACTCCACCAAAAAATGCTCGCTAAGAGACAAACACGAGAGCTACTTTCCCTGCTACAGAGAGGTCACGACCGTCCGCTGAGAGAGAAATCCTCGTCTGAGAAACTTTACCGCCCAGCGAGCACTCCCCGAGTGGTCACTGGCGACGACGAGCACTCGTCCGGAAGGCCTACGGCTCTCCCAGAACTGCTACCGCGGCTCCTATCATTCTCTCTCTCCTCTATTCTTCTTTACTCTCTACTTGATCCCGTGCTAACTTAAGCATTAGATGGTTGTCCCCTCGGGTAACGCCCATGACTCATTCTGATGCCTTTCTTCCTGGTGTTTGTAAGTTTTCACGGGTGCCGAATGACTTTAACAAACAAATAAATAGAAAAGTATGATACAAAACGTAAGGACCAAATTCTATCCTCTACAATATCATCACCACCGTCATGCCATATCTCATTAGTCTAGGGTTCAGTAGGATTTGGAGGTTAACAAATCCCAACAACCCAAATGTATCCTGACATTTTTTAAACCACATGCCAACACGGCGTCCCAAGATTAACATAACTGGGCAAAAGATTTCCTTAGAGTGTTACATTTTAGTGCAAGTGTTTGACATGCAACACTGTGTAATTACATGCTTTTAACTCCTCAAACTAAGAACACCCTAATAATTTGCGTCACTTAAACAAGATAACCCACCAAGATTATTGGGTGATGTTGCGTCCTCTTCATCGCGAAACATGTATGATGAGAGCTTCCATGCATGATTCCTCGAGTTGTTAAATCGAGTGAGAACATGGGATTGGAAATACTTAATGGGTATGCCTAGTTTTTCATTAGTTTCCTCAGCTCCTAAAGAGAGAGTTTATTTCTGGAGATTTTAAAAATACTCGAAAAAATTAAAAGTTCTTGCGGCAAACATGGCACATGAGAGAGTCCATTCTGACATGCATAATTGATCAGCAACCTTGGAAAAGTCCAAGACAATTGCTAGACACAAGTGTGCACCGTACTTCTCCTCAATGCTGCTGCATGCCCAACATCAAACATTAACAAAGATGAAAGTGGAGAGAGTGGACCACATTCTTTTATCATGTCGAAGGTAGGATTCTAAAAATCTAAAGGTGAGCATGGCCATGCTTTATCTTTTGCCTCCTTCACAAACAAGATGTTTGCTTTCGCTGAGTGTGTTTCGCAATATGGATGTTCACATATTTCGCATTTACCCCACCCATCAGGAACAGAGCCTGTGCATATGTGGCAAGTTTTCTGTACTTCTTGTGTGTTGCTCATTTCTTTGCTAAGTTTTGAATATGAAAGTAAATACTGTTACTCTGAAATTTCGATACCGCTCTGACTACCGACTTGGCTCATGCACCATTCCTCAACCTGAATAGAAAGCGTTTTAAGTGCTATGTCATAGAACGGCGATGTTATCGACCTGCAAACACCTTGGCTACTAAACCAAGATATTTTGTACTCAGTTTTTGTAGTACGTTTATCCTGTGAATGTGTGTGGCTTTGCATTTCTGCGCTCACAAATAGCGATTGTTCGCCTAATCCTTTTTCTGACATTATAGCCAGTGCTTGTTCGTGAAAATCTTGCAGTGTCATTTCTTTTTGATGTTTTGAAGATGAAAGTAAAAAAGCACTAATAATTCGTGTTTCTTTTGTCTGCGGGTCGGAATTGGTATTCTGAATAGGCGCATGGTTAGATTATTGCAAGGTTAATAATGTCGGTTAGGCTTTGAGACAGCGCAATATCCCCTACCGCCTGTGAGTCTGAACGGAGCATGTTTAGCGCATTCATCATATCAGGCACTTTCTCCGGGTCAATCCCTTTGCCGTAGGTGTTGTTAACTGCTGTGGTGATGGCGACAACATTATGAGAAGCAACCGAGTTGTTTTCGTCCTCACCAGTAGCGAAACCACAATCTGCAATAAATTCTCCTTTGTCGTCAGTTCCCTGTATGTGGTGGTAGTGCGTTTCTACCCACTCCCCCTGTGTCATTCCGTTTTTTATTTCTTGTGGTGTCATTTTGTGTGGTTTTAAAAGTTAAATAATACCGTCCTCTTTCCTGTTCTGCCATCCGATGATTGTGGCAAATATACCTGCTACGATTACTCCTATTACGATTCCCATTCTGTGTAGATTAAATGCCCGACATAGCAGAGTGATGCTATCCAGACTGTGATGAAATATGTTATTGGTGTTCCCATGTGTTACATGCGTTACAGCCGCATCCCTGTTGGTTTGGTTAGAGTGATTTCAGTATTTTTATGGCTCTTTCGCTGTCGTTCATTATAGCCATGTGGCGTTTTCTGCCCATCTCCATCCAGCTCTTCATAAGGTCGTCAAAACTACCTGTTTCAGCATTATTACAGGTCTTGTAAGACCTGATAAGGGGACTTTGTCTTTTAATAATCAAAATATCACCCATTTACCCATCTATTTACGAGCCAGACTTGGCCTTGGTTATCTACCTCAAGAATCATCAATTTTTCGAGGACTCTCCACTTCCGATAATATCAGGGCAATATTAGAAATTATTGAAGATGATAAAGACATTATTGAACAGAAAACAGATAGTTTACTGCAGGAATTTTCTATCATTCACCTAAAAAATTCACCTTCCTAGGTTGGCTATTTTTCTAAGAATAGGATCCACATGGTTGACAAGTACAGAAAGTGTTGCTCCTGATCCTGCTCTAATCAACTCCTCTGTTAGAAGATCAACATATTGTTTATCCACTCCCAGTAATTTGCCAAGATATTGTATAGCTGGCTGGATCATTTTCTGGTAGTGTTGAGCCATGCCAGCAAGTGTAAGCCAAGAATAACTTTGGCTTACAAGGTTCATTCTCGATCATTTTGTTTGTATAATTCACATACATGAAACCAGTCCTTTGTGCACTATTTCTTGATTGTTGTCCATTGACAAGCCTACATTTTGAAGCCTCAATGAGATGAAAATCAAATGATCTGCTGATGTAGCTGCTTCTGTGAGCTGCTGCCAATGTTGCTTCTGTGAACTGCTACCACTGCTGTTCACTTGTTTTTGGCTGCTGCAAGGGTGTTGCTGCTGCTGATTATTATGTTGCTGCTTCACTTGTTGCTGCTACTGCCACTGAGCTGCTGCCCTTGTGTTGCTACTGCTATTGAGCTGCTGCTGTTGCTATTATGTTGCTGCTACACCATTGCTTTACTTGTTGCTGCTGCTTCCATTGAGCTGCCGCAGCAGCTATTCTTGTTAGCTGCTGCTGCTATTTTATTTGATGTGCTGTTGCAGCTATTTTAGTTAAGTAGGATAGAGTTTTATCAGCCCAAAGCCTTTAATCCAGTGCCCAGGGTGGACCCAGGCCAGAAATAACACCCCCCCCATTAATTTGAGAATTTAATCTTAGTTATGATTTAGATAAATTGCGCACTCTGTCTTTTGTCAAAAAAAAAATATGTATATTGCTCTAATTGAATGGTTCTATATAAGCTGGGCACGACCTTGGGTATCTTCCGCACTCGGGGCGTGACACATAGAGACAAAAGAATGGACTTGACAATCCCAGTGGGGTGTGTGAGTCAAGCCTGAAGCCAAGAGGAGAGATGGGTTGGCAACCCAAAAGGGGCATGCACAGGTCAAACCCAAAAGAAGGAAAGGATGGATTTGACAGCCCTAGTAGGGCGTGAGAGTCAAACTCGAAAGCCGATATGCAAGATGGATTGGCAGCCAGAACAAGACATGCATTGGCCAGACCCAAGAGATGAAAGGAGCGGATTCGACAGCCCTATTAGGACGTGAGAGTCAAACTCGAAAGTCGATATGCAAAATGAGTTGGCAGCCCGGAAGGCACATGCATAAGCTAGACTTGGTGGGACAAAAAGTAAGTGGATTAACGGTCTGAAAGAGACATGAGTTAAACCCGGAATCCGATAGGTGAGATGGGTTGGCAGCCCAAAAGAGGCATGTATAGGTCTAGCCCGATGGGACTAGAAGGACGGATTGGGTAGCTCGGAGAGACACTTGATCCAAACCTAGGAAGTCCAAAATATGGGTGGAGCTGACATGTCGAGAGATGTATGAGTCAACTCTTGAAAAGGAATGGATAGACTTGACAGTTCAATGGGACACGAGAGTCAAATCCTGAAGTGAAAATGTAAGTGAGGTTGACTAGCCAAAATACATGAGTCAACCTTGTAAGAAAAAGAGATGGATTTGACAGCCTAGATGGGGCATATGAATCAAATCCAAAGGTTTAAAATGCTGGTGATCCTGATGGGACAAAGCATGACAATGTTGGGATAATAGTCATAACGTCCTGGTGGGATTGGGTGTCGCACAAAGACATGGGAAATATAGCTAAGGCATCAGTATAATGTCCTTGCCATTATAGGGTGAAGTCACTGACTTAGGACTAACCCGTAAGACATGTTGAAAGAGGATTTTTTCTCCACATTACCAACCTCACCGCCCTTTCTGGTTTTTGCCGAGGTCGACCCCCTCTAGCTTTCTCCAGTGCGCCCTTACGGGCTTTCACATCGAGGGGTTGCCTATTTTTGCCCGAGGCACCCTTGCGAATTTTCACCCTAGCAGGGTTTGTCACCTTTTTGCCCTCCACTAACCATTGAAGGGTGACTAAGTCCGCCGGGGCATCAATATTTTTAACCCCATTTTTTATTTTTTTTTCTTTTTTAACCTTCAACGGGGAGAGGTATGTCCTGAGAGGATTGCTGTAGAAACTCTTGCAGTGGCGCATAATAGAGTTTCATGTGCTTGCAGTCCAGCGTGGACATCAACGCGATAGCATGCCAGCTCAATTTTCACAGGGACCACCGCCTCAGCTCCGTAGACCAAGGAGAATGGGGTACAACCTGTGGGGATTTTGTA
Source organism: Amorphophallus titanum (assembly GCA_024336825.1). Taxonomy (NCBI): domain Eukaryota; kingdom Viridiplantae; phylum Streptophyta; class Magnoliopsida; order Alismatales; family Araceae; genus Amorphophallus; species Amorphophallus titanum. The sequence continues at coordinate 125,502 of JANBPO010001280.1, forward strand.
GATAGTCCGATAGGCCCATAAGACTTCTTGGACCTTCTCGCCCCAATCACGTTTATGGCCACCCACTATCTTGGACAGTACTTTGCAGAGGGTTTTGATGAAGGCCTCGGCCTACTCATTGGCTTGGGGATGATAGACAGACGATGTTTTCCAGTCAATATGAAATTTAGATGCCAAAGCATAGACAGTCTTGTTTCTGAAAGGTGTGCCATTGTCCGAGATGATCCGAATGGGGGTGCTGAATCTGTATATGATATAGTGCCTTACGAACCGGGCTACTATTTCCCCTGAAACTTCTTGTAGTGGAACGGCTTCTGCCCATTTAGAGAAGTAATCAGTTGCAGCCAATATGAACTTGTGGCCTTGACGACGGTGGGAACTGTCCCACAATGTCCATGCCCCACTCCGCAAACAGCCAAGTAGGTGTGTTATGGCATGGCCACTTTGACAGACAGAGCGACGTTCGCGGATCTTGATCCCAACACCAAGAGGAATAAAATCCCCTTTATAATAACTCTCTCAAGCTCTCTCACCCCCAATACCTAGTTTCTCTAAGAGACTCTCTTGGTTCTCTCCCACTGGGGGATGCTACAACAGAGGGAAGAGGCTCTCAATTTATAGGAGGGAGAACCCTCATGTAGCTGCCATATTTATTACATGGGAGTTAAACTCCCATTGGATGAGAAGTGGAGACCCATTCCACCCCCCCACGTAACTGCATGCAAAATAGTTTTCTTGGTGGGAGTTTGTGGAAATGAGCCATTACACGAAAAATTATTCTTTTGGCTCATCTTTACAAGCTGCATCTAGTGCCAAACTTCACCACGATCGTCGTAATCACCAAGGCCCTAGTTGGGGCCACTTTAGGTTTTTTGCAAGTTGATTGATTCCAGGTAGTGTTTGAAGTTTTCTGAAGGGATAAACTTCATTAGCATGTCTGTGGGGTTCTCTACGGTAGAAATCTTCTGAACAGTTGCTGTACCCCGCAACATGACATCACGAACAAAGTGGTATCTTACATCAATGTGTTGGTTCTTTTATTATACATCTGATTCTTCGTCAGATGTATAGCACTCTGGCTATCAGTATACTGGAGTCATCTCCTGTACATGTCCCAGATTGTCGACCAAACCTCTCAACTACAAGGCTTCTTTTACTCCCTCTGACACTGCCATATACTCAGCCTTTGTTGTTGATAAAGCTACAGTAGATTGCAAAACAACCTTCCAACTAATAGCATAGCTTGAGAAAGTAAAGACATAACCTGCAAGGGATCTCCTCTTATCTAGATCACCAGCATAATCTGAATAAACATAGCCAACCCGTTTAATGCCATTATTGTTTTCTTTCTAAAATACTAGGCTCACATCTGAAGCACCTAAGAGGTAATGACGAATCCACTTCACAACTTCTCAGTTGATCATCCCAAGATTTCTCATGTACTTGCTAACCACACCAACATCATGAGAAATATCTGGTTGAGTACAAATCATAGTATACATAATGCTACCAATTACATTCACATATGGAACTTTAGCCATCAGTTTCATTTCATTTTTTGTCTTTGGTAAGCCTTCCGCAAATAATTTGAAGTGGGTTGCCAATGGTGTACTCACAGCTTTGCAATCTTTCATGCCAAATTGCTCTAACACTTTCACCACGTACTTTTTCTGTGGGAAGTACAACCTTCTAGTGTCATAGTATGTAAATTTCCATTTCCATAATTTTCTTTGTTGCTCCAAGATATTTCATCTCGAATTTAACATTCAACTGAAACTTTAAATGGTTAATTTCTGACATGTTCTTGGCAGTTATTAACATGCCATCTATGTACAACAACAAGTAAATAAACGAACCATATGGAAGTCTTTTATGATACACACAACTATCATAATCACTTCTGGAGTAACTATGACTCAGTCTAAGAGGATCAAATCTCTTATACCATTGTCTAGGTGATTGTTTATAGCCATATAAAGACTTGTTTAATAGGCATACACGATCTTCCTTACCAAGAACTATGAACCCTTTTGGTTGGTGCATGTAGATTTACTCCTCCAGCTCACCGTGTAAGAACGCTGTCTTAACATCCAATTGCTCTGACTCTAAATCAAGTAAAGCAACTATGGCAAGCATTACACAAATAGAAGTATATTTTACGACAGGAGAGAATACCTCATTGAAGTCAATACCTTCTCACTGTGTGAAACCCTTCGCCACCAATCGTGTCTTGAATCTAGCATATTCTACACTAGGACTTCCTTCCTTCCTCTTGAATTTCCATTTGCACCCCCACAATCTTCTAACCAGGTGGTATTTTCACCAGCTCCCATGTATTGTTTATATGTAGAGTCTCAATCTCCTCTTGCATGGTCAACTACCATTTAGAGGAGTCATCTGATGCAACTGCCTCCTTATAAGAACTTGCTTTTGCCCCCCTCCACATCATCTGCAATAAACAACAAAGTACTATGCCAGCATGACTATACTTGTTGGGTGGTTTGACCACCCTTCGCTCTCTGTTTGTTGCGATGTTGAACTGCCTTTGTGTGGCTTGTCGTTATGTTGTATTGGTCTCTGGCACATCAACTATCTCATCCGGGGCGTGTACTATCTCCTCTTGCACTGCACTTTTTGTTGAGAGCTTCACCTCTTGTTCTCTCTGCTTGTCGCTAACTTGATCTCCGCTTTTTGTTGTTGACTTCTTTCTTGCTCAAAGCGTTGCACACTCATCGAAGGTCACATCTCTCTTTATCATGATTTTGGGTGATTGAGGATTGGTACACCACACCCGATATGCCTTTACACCCTATGTTTGTGCATATCCAACGAACATGCACTTCTTTGCCTTGGGTTCCAACTTGTCACATGTGACATGAGCATATGCAAGACAATTGAAAATTTTGAGGTGGGAATAATCGGAAGGAGAGCTAGACCATATCTTCTCAGGAGTTTTCAACACTATGGCTGTGGATGGAAATGTATTCACCAAGTAACAAGCTGTGTTGACAGCTTCTGCCCAGAATGCCTTTAATAGACTTGCCCGAGACAATATACTCCTCACTCCTTCTAAAAGTGCCCTGTTCATCTGTTCTGTAATACCATTTTGTTGTGGTGTTCTTGTTGCAGTGCGATTTTGAACAATACCCTCATTCTTGATGAACTCATTAAACTCTTTCGAACATTACTCCATACCATTGTCAGTACGAAGGCATTTTCTTACCCGTATGTTTCTCAATCAACACCTTCCACTGCTTGAAAGTGATGAACACCTCATTCTTTTTCTTCAGAAAATATACCTAGACCTTTCTTGAGAAATCGTCAATAAAGGTCAATAAATAACTTGAACCACCCTTCGAGACAATTGGGGAAGGAACCCAAAGGTCAGAGATTCTGCGCCGCGATGCGTGCCTTCAAGGCCTCGAGATAACGGTCGAGTTCCGGCGCCGCGCCGAAGAACAATTCGCCTTCGAGATCGTAGATGATGAGCCCCGGGTCGACAGGATCGGTGGGCAGCCGCTCGCGCACCACGCGCTCGGGCGCCACCACCAGCTCGGAGGATTTCAGCTTCGCCGCACGCGGCACGAATAGCAGGATCGAGAGCACGACGCCAAGCAGTACGGCCGTGTCGAGATCGATCAGCACCGCCGCGAGCGCCGTCACCACAACGAGACCGGCATCGTAGCGGGAGGCTCGCAACGTATAGGCGAGCCGCTTGAAATCGACGAGCCGCGCGGCCGTGACAAGCAGCAGCCCGGCCAAGGCAGGCTTGGGGATATAGCGCAGCAGCGGCGCAATCAGCAGTACCGCGATGGCGACGGACAGCACGAACACGGTGACCTCGGGAACGGTGAGGTAGGCGCCCATTACGCCACCGCCAGGGATTCGCGGTGGATCCGCTGGCACACCGCGTGCGAGCACTTCCATTCCGGCTTGCACGGGGTGATGTGGCGCTCACGACCGTCAATGCAGATCTCGCAGAGGTCGTAGTTCTGGTTGTCCAGGGCCGCCTGGGTCGGCAGACCGCCGGCCGTGTCGCGGACCATGTCCGCGGGCTTGGCCATGCCGCAGTGGGTGTAGAGGTCCTTCTTCCACCACGTCCAGACGCGGCCGCGGTGGTCCGTGATGTCCGGGTGCTCCCGGCGCTCGATCTCGGCGAGTTCGGAACGGAGCGCCTGCCACTCGGAGACCATGGACTGCACACGGGTGACCGCGGGGTGGACCGCGGGAGCCGGCTTGCTCTCGGCGATGATGGCGTCGACGTCGCTCTTGAGGTAGTGGACACCGTGGCGGTTGACCACCCGGACCAGACGACCCAGCACGGTCAGGGTCCGGACGGAGAGACGGACGCCCGTCTCTCGGAAGATCTGGGCGACCTGGGATTCGGTGAGCAGCATGGGGGGATTCCTCTCGGAGTAGGGGAACTGCACTGACGAAGTGCGGCGGCCGTGCGAGACGGCCGCTCGCTTCGCTGCTACAGGTCCGCGGGCGGGTCAGCGCTCTTCACACTCACCGGGGTAACTGCACTTGGTGCCGTCACAGTGGCCCGTGTGGCAGTGCTGGGCCTGGTAGGGGTCACAGGTGCCCGACTCGCAGGGGGCGCACTTGCCGGCCCCGATGATGTCGATACCGCAGCAGACGCAGGCGGTGGCGTTGTCGATCTCGGAGACGGGCGCCTTCAGGGCCGCACGGGGGACCAGGGTGAAGCCGTGGCGCTCCCCGTGCAGGGAGCTCCCGCACCCGTCGCACGCGGACGTGCTGAACGTGTCGCGCTCACAGTCGCAGTCGTCCTCGCACGGCTTGCCGGCGTGGGAGCAGTCGGACCACTTGCCGGAGTGCAGGTGCCCGGGGGTGATGTCGTAGGTCTCGCAGGTCGCGTAGAACGCCTCACGGTCCCACTCTTCGGTGGCCCCGGACTCGTCACCGTTGACGGCGGCGATGGTGCAGTCGGTGCAGAACTTCGCGGCGACGAAGTTGCCGACGTTCAGGGCGTAGGCAAAGGGGTTCATGATGCTCTCCGTTCGGTTCGTTCTCGTTGTTCCTTGAGCTTGCCGGGTGTTGCGAACACCCGGCAAGGGCTCTTTGCGGTTCGTGATCGGTTCGTTATGCGACGTACAGGGGCAGGAGGGTGCAGAACGCGCCCCACACCAGGACCAGGGGCGACGCCCCCGCGGGGAGCACCCACATGGAGTCGTAGCGCCGCCAGAGGCGGTAGGCGTAGGCGGCCAGGCCGATGGCCGTGAGTAGGACCGTGGAGAGCATGGCGGCGACCAGGAAGGCCGCGTTCACTGCCTGGTACAGGGGCATCAGGCGTCCCGGGAGGACTTGCCGGCGGCGAGGACCAGGAAGGTAACGGCGCCGGCCACCCAGACCAGTCCGGCGATGAGTTCAGGCATGAAGACCATAGGGAGAGCTCCGTTCGCTTGGAGTTCAGGCGACAGGTCGGGTCACGGCGAGTCCGTGACCCTTTTCGTCGCAGAGGTGCATTAGCCCTCCGTGACGGGACCGGGGATCAGGGAGACGACGGCACCGGGCCAGTTGGCCCGGGCACGCCACAGTGCGTGGCCGACGTTCAGGCCCGCCATGGCGTCAGGGTTTGTTACGCTGCGCGGATGCGAATTTGGGTTTGGCTGTTCAATGCTTTTTTCGTTTGGTCGGCGGCGGGCGCGGCCTTGGATTTTAATTTTGCCGGCGAATCTGAAGGTTCAACGCCGTCCAAATTTGAAAGCGTGTTGCTCGGCGGCGGTGCGCCGCCCGTCTGGAAAATCGTGGCGGACGACGTGCCATCGGGATTTCAGGCGGTCGGCAGCAAGACGCCGTTGCTGAATCACAGCATGGTGCTGGCGCAAACGAGCGCGGACATGACGGATGAGCGTTATCCGATGTTCATTTATACGGGTGATGAATTTCGCGATTTCAAATTCAGCACGAAATTCAAGATCGTGAGCGGCATCACGGAGCAGATGGCGGGCGTCGTATTCCGTTTTCAAAACGCTTCCAATTTTTACGTCGTGCGGATCAGCGCGCTGGGCAAAAACATCGGCTTCTACAAAATGGTCAACGGCCAGATCGTCACGCCGGTCAAATTGGCGTTGACGATCGCGCCCGGCGACTGGCACACGCTGGAAGTGGATTGCGCGGGCAATTATATTGATTGCCTGGTGGACGGACAAAAAGCCTTGCCAACCATCACCGATAATTCGCCGCCGCCGGGCAAGATCGGCTTCTGGACGAAATCGGATTCCGTAACGCATTTCACCGACGCGACGTTGACTTACACGCCGCGCATTCCGGCGGGGCAACGGATGGTGGACACCATTCTGCAAAAAGAACCACGCATTCTCGACTTGCGGATCTATACACTCGATGGGGACCATTCCACGAAAGTCATCGCCGCCAAAGACAAGGCCGATCTCGGCGCGGCGGGTGCGGACGCGGAATGGCAAGCCATCCAAACCGGAAAAGTTTTTTTCGGGCGCGAAAAAGGCGCGGTCATCCTGACGCTGTCCTTGCGCGATCGCAACGGCGACAACATTGCGGCGATGCGTTTGAAATTGAAATCGTTCTTCGGCGAAACGCAGGACAGCGCTTTGACTCGCGCCACGATCATCCGCAAACAGTTGGAAGCGTTATGCCCGGATGACAGCCAGCTTGGACCGTGATTTGAACCGGCTTCAGTTCGTTTGATTCGTTTGAGCCGATGGCAGCGGCGCCGACGGCAATGAATCAGGCGTTTTCGCCATCGGCAAATCCACCGGATCAGCGCGGCGCACGCCGCCGACCACGACGACATCGCCAGTTTCATTCACCGCCAGTTGCGGACGACCGGTGAAATTGCTGTAAACCTCACGCTGCGTCACCGCGCCATCCGCCATCACCACGCAGTAACTGAACGTCTGTCCGCCGGTCTGCCACAAGACATGCAACCGGCTCAAACGATCCACTTTCGCTTCCGGCAAACCAAATGAAACCATCGGTCCGAGTGCGGCGACTTTGAAAACGTGCGCGTCCTCCGTGTCACTGACCTGCACATAAAGGCGCAACTGCTGTTTCAAATAGTTGGCTTCTTCCAAAGTGAATTTGCGCATCTCCGGCGCGCCGCCATTGGCCGAGGGCACGCCAAAATCCTGCGACCAAAATTTCACGCCCGTGACCACGTCGAAAATTTTTGGGCGGCTGGTGACCTGCGACGACCATTCTTTGACGCGCAATGTGGCGGTGACTTTGTAACGTCCCGGGCGGCTGATGCTGAAATAAGGCTGGATGTCCACGCGTTTGATTCCCATCTGCGACGATTCGAGGTCAAACGGACCGAACACGGGCACTTCCGCGTTTTTGACCACGATAAAACCATCGGCGGATTCCACGCTGAACGTCAACCACGCCGGGTCGTCGCCGAAATGCAAACGCTGGCCCGACGTGTTGGTGATCTTGACCGCCAGCACCACCGCTTCACACGGCAAAAATTCGTCCTGCGCCGAATCAATTTGAACCGCAATTTGAGCGGACGCGCGCAGCCAGACGGCGGAGGCGGATCGCAAGGTCGTGGAGGTCGTAGCCGAGATCGCGAAGAAGCGCCGCCGGCCCTATTCCGGAGAGCTGAAGAAGCTGGGGCGAGTTGATCGAGCCGCCGCTGACGACGATCTCGCGGCCGGCGCGGGCGACATGCGTTCGCCCGTTCTTCAGGTACTCCACGCCGACCGCGCGGCGGCCCTCGAAAAGGATGCGCGTGGCCAGCGCGTTGGTCTCGACGCGCAGGTTCCTCCGCTTCATGGCGGGCCGCAGGAAGGCGACAGATTTTCCATGGGGGGGATTCATTAGATTGGATCATAGTGGTAAGGGTTTTAGAATCTATATATATAACTACCATTGGGAGTCGACACTTGGCCACCATTCTCAACCCATCAAGTAAAGCTCTAGCCTCAGCCATTAGGTTCGTTCCCACTCCATAGTAGTATGAAAATCCATAAATGAACTCACCTCTGCATCCCCTAATGCACCCACCTCCTCCATAAGGTCCTGGGTTGCCTTTAGAGACTCCATCCACATTTAGAGCATAGCCATTAACCGGGCAATTCCACGTTATTATTTTTGGGATCTTTGTAGTGATAGTATAGGAAAACTCATACTGATCCAGAGCTGATTTTTCATCTGTTGAGGGAGCCTTGATGAATTTTCTCTGCTGCATTGAGTATGCCACCTGGCTTCTAATTTGTTGCTACAAAGTTCTGGTAGAATAGCCTTTATCTTCGTATTTGGTTTTACACTGGTTCTTCCAAATTTCCCATATGATATGTAACAGGGATAGAATTGCTACATAGCCATATGGGTTAGCAATATCCGCTGAATGAATGATATCCCAACATTTGACAGTGATAGAAGTGGAACCCCTGCACTAGGAGTCAAAGAGAACTCTGAAGTACCTCTATAAAGGTTTAGCAAGCTGACTTTCCAGAAACAAGTGATTTAAACTTTCTTCCTGATTATTTTCTTTGCAGCAAACACATTTGGAGGGGATGCTAATACCACAATCTCTTATTATGCTGTCCACTGGAACTGCCAAGTGGATAAGTCGCCAGCAAAACAATGAGGCCCTTGGTGAAATACTTGTGCCCCAGATCTTCTTAAGTGACTGTCTTGGATTGCCATGAGGGTGGAATGAATTATATGCCGACTTACATGAAAATTTACCATCATTAGTTGCTGCCCATACACACCGGTCCGGCCTTGGTTGGAGCTGCATAGAGTTAATAATCCCAACAAGGTGGTCCGAGATGTAAGACCAAACAACACAGCTTGGGTTTTGTTTAGCTTCCCATAGAGTGGCCTTTGGAGTATTTCCTTGAGGGTTTAGCACAGTTCCACACCAATTATCATTCAAAATGTCAATAGATTTTCCATCCATAGGAATCCAACATGTATTGTCTAGAACTAACTACTTAGCTTTACAGAAGACATCCCTTCGGACACCACCAGGGAATGGCTTGACAATGGTGCTAAGATGGCCTTTTATATATTTAGATGTGGCATATTTGGACCATAAGGATGAGCCCTGAATGATACCCCATATCTATTTTGCCACCATAGCTATTTGAATATGGTGCAGGCTCCTAATACCAAGGCCTCCTTCCTCAACTGGTTTAGTGATATTAGACCAAGAAACCCACTGGCGCTTTATACCATCCTTATGACTCCAAAAGAAATTGGCACACATTCTGTTTATAATGTCAATGATGGTAGAAGGCAGGCAAGAAGCACTGGCAGTGTATAAAGGAATGGATTGTAGTACTGAATTAATAAGGCATCTTCTACCTACTTGCGACAAGTATTTTGATTGCCAACTTTCCATTCTAGAACAAATCTTATCCAGTAAGTATTTGTAATGAGACACCCTTTTCCTGCCTTCAAAGAGAGGGACACCAAGATATGAGTTAAGCCCTGTTTTGTGCTGAAAACCTGTCATTTCTGATATTCTTTTGATAACTACAGTGGTTGTTTTTTGAGATACAATGAAGCTACTTTTGCTAACATTCACCTTCTGACCTGAGGACATTTCATAACTCCTGATGAAAGTCAACAATTTTCTGATATACTTGGACGTTCCATTTAAGAAAATTAGGGTGTCATCTGCATAGAGTAAGTGTATGCCCCAGCCTTAGCTCCCGCAGCCTGCTTCCTCCAACTTTGGCCCTTTGCGGCCTGCTTCCTCGACCTTCGGCCCTTGTAGCCTGCTTTCCTATCTTCGGCTCTTTGCAGCCCGCTTCCCGATATTGGCTCCCGCAGCCTACTTCCTCCAACTTCGGCTCCTGTAGCCTGCTTCCCCAAATTCGGCCCTCGCGGCCCACTTCACTTCGGCTCTTGTAGCCTGCTTCCCGAATCTGGCCTCCACGGCCTGCTTCCCTTTGGCCTCCACGACCGAATATGGTCTCCACGACCGAACATGGCCTCTACGGCCGAATCTGGCCCTCGCGGCCCGCTTCCCTTTTGGCCTCGGACTTCTTCCTAGCAGCAGCACGCGGCGATACGAGCAGACGGCGAGCGACCCCGGCCCCGTGCCCGTCAACCCTTGTCGCATGATCACTGGACCATTGATGTAGCCTGTTACCTCCCTGCGAGGAGTGGGCGTTTATTTGGTGATTGTATGTTATTGATATTGTACCAGTGAGCTTGTGACTTGGCCGGGTCTCTTCTCCCGCGCCCCGAGCGCGGAGGTACGCCTTCCGCATCCTCCTCGGTAGCATATACTTGCTTTACTAGTATGCTTTCATGTATGCCGCGAGAGAGTGTAGGCGCCTAGCTTGTTTTACTATCACCGCGAGGCAGTGAGCGAGAGTACCCCCGTGGCCCTAGTCGAGCGCCGAGCTTGAACTAGATCCCATCAGGTGTCCGTCGGCTCCTCAGCCGCTTAGATCCTCACGTTTCCCTCACAAGGGGCTATCGTGGAACTGAGTTCCTTGTTGAGAGACGCCTCTGCCCGGAGGAACGATACGGGGTCGGCCGCCCGGCTTACCTTGTCACGTGCGAGTGCTGGCCGCACTTGGTCGTCAGTATAGGTGTTAGTCAGTCATCGGTCGTGTCCCGCATCAGTGGCCCCTTGATTATGAGTGGTGGCCCTTCCATCCTCATCCCCCTTGTGGCCATGGTGATGCCCCTCGTGCCTCCCCGGACGTCTAGAACCATTACCTTCACCCCTGGTCCATCCTCCTCGGCACACCTTGTGCCTTGTGCCCCTCAGCCCCTTCACCGGTACAACCCCTGGCCGGTGCACCCTCGGCCCCTTTAGCCTTCTTGGCCGGTACGCCCTTGGGCTGACCCTTCTCCGGTACACTCCTAGCCCGGCACAGCTTCCCTAGCCGATGCAACCGTCCCTGTACCCCTTCACCGACACACCCATGCCACTCTCTACTTGGTACACCCTCAGCCCCTCAAAGCCTTCCCCGGTGCAGCCTCCCTAGCCCTCAGGGGCACACCTAATTCTCTTTTACCCGGTACGCCCTCAGTGCCATCCCCGACACAGTCTGTAGGCCTTCTTGCCCGACGCACCCCTAGCCAGTCTTGGAGAAATGTCCTATCTATCGTTTCTTTCGAGTTTTTTGAGGTTTTATCAAAGGTGTCATCGTCTGTGGATGTCCACCTCCAATTGTTGGGTTCTGCCACTCCATGTGGGCGTGTTCCCCGTATCTCCCTTACGCCCAGGACTAGGGGAGATGTTGCCGAATTTTTGTCGGAATTAATAACAATGCGTTAAAAGACCAAAGGAGACAACAAACAAATGGAACAATAAATAATAAAACACTTTAACTAAGGTAAGTGAACCATGGGTACCACAAAGAGATTTGGACTGGATAATGACTAAGTACCTCAAACACTCGTACTGGGAGAAAGAAGACCTTAAAAGAAGAAAAGAAGGAAGAGAAGAAGAAAGGAAGAAAAGAAAGGCCTTAAGATAATGAGGAGGAGTGGGCCCTCCAAGCCTTTCACCGGCGCAGGCTGCGTTCTCCTTCACCGGCACGCCTTCCAGTTCGCCCTTCGTCGGTACACCTCCTTCCCCGGTACACTAGCCAACCTCTCGCCAGCATGGCCATTCCCAAGCCCTTTGCCGGTGCACCCTTCAGAGCTTCGCCGGTACACCCTTGGACTCCTTGGCCGGTACACCCTTGCACTCTTTGGCCGGTACACTACCCTGCCCTCACCTACACGGACTTTGTCCCTTTACATGAACAAGCCTTGCACAAGCCTTACACAGACCATGCACTGACCTTGCCCTCTGCATATTCCCCATGTGTATCGACCTTGGCCCTCACGTGCATGGACTTTCATCTTAACCCCATGCATATGCACAGACTTGGTCCAAACATGCATGGAATTTGCCCAGCATTGCATGGACTTAACCCCAAACATGCATGGACTTTGCCCAACATTGCATGGACTTAACCCCAAACATGCATGCACTTCGCCCAGCATTGCATGGACTTAACCCCTAACATGCATGGACTTTGCCCAGCATTGCATAGACTTAACCCCAATCATGCACGGACCTTGCCCTTTGTTGTGTATGGATTGAATAGATCTAGAGGGGGGGTGAATAGATCTTTCTCCCTTTTTCAGATTTTGATTAAACTTATTCAAGAGCTACTTGAGATAACAAGAGAAGCTAAGACTTTGATGATCATTTGCATCTCAATACATCAAACGGAGCAACCCCTAAAGAGCCGGGTGGCGCAACGGCGGCCGGCGAAAACCCGAACGGATCGAAAATCCCCGAGGGCGAGCCTACTAGGGGCACCGAGTCCGTGGGTGAGTGTAGACGAGTGACGCGACTCATAGCGGGAGCGAAAACCCCGAGTACAAGCCTACGAGGGGCACGCGACCCGAGTCGGTACTCCGTCTCAGTTGGGACGACCGATTAGAGAGGAAGAACCCCGAGGCAAGCCTACTAGGGGCGCCCGTCTCACGGCCACCACGGAGTCCGTTAAGGACCGTGGATTTGAGTATGTCGGGGTTGACCCGGTTTAATGTCCATCCGGTCGTCCGTGGGGGGTTCGCCACCAATGGGCGGATCCCACGGGTTCGGAGTTATGGTCAAATGACACGAATGTTCCCTTCCCCGGGACCATCACAGCTCACTGTTAGGGGCGACTAAAACGGCGCGGCGAAAAACATACGCGGTTAATAGCCGGGTGCCGATATCTATAGGCATATATATATATATATATACACACACGTGTGTAGATGCTCACAGGTTAACGAAACTGATGTTTAAAGGGCTAACAAAGAAATATAGGGGCATCCTCTTTCCTTTCTGTCCATGGTCGAGAGCAGGAAGGGGTTAAAGGGGATGAGCCCAGGACGGCCCAAGGAAACACATACGAATTGATGACCCTGGCGGTGGGAAATCCCCAGCGCTTGGAGGGAATGGTCGCGGGGAGAGGGAAACAGTCACTGTAGCCCCATCTCACTGCAGGGGCATGCACGAAGTTGCAGAAAGCGGCTTGCGAGCAAGAGAGGACCTCATCCCGGCGCCGGCACTGTAGCACGGCGCCGGTTCAGAGGCCACAAGGGTCCTGCGCGCAGGATGAGACCCCACTCCGGCGCCGGCACTGTAGCACGGCGCCGGTTCGGGGCCACCGACCAGTAATGACTTCCGGGGGGGTGTCGAGATTACGCCGGAAATGAAATGACAGAGGGAAAGGGACGTACGGCACCGAATACCCGGTTTATTGATACAATCCAAGACACTATTCATGCCATAGACAGGGGATCAAGTATACATAGTATGGGGGCCGGCGTTGTCGCACGGTCACCCTCCATGGAACACATAGAGTTTACAGGAGAGAGAGAAAGAGGGAGATGGTGAGAGGGGAGGAATGACGGGCTCGTGTCATCGCCCCTTCCCCCCTCTCTCGCTTACATTGTATCGGAAGGAAGAAAAAACATGAAAGAAAACAAAGGGGGGAAATCCGATAGGGACAGGCCCACGGAGACCCACCTAAGGCACAGGGTCGGTGCTTCTTCTCCGGCACCGGTCGCTTCGAACAACAGACAGAACGAGGGCGATGGCCTCCTCCCTCCGCTACTCTCTCGGATCCGGGGATGGGTGGCTCGTCGGCTTGCTCTCCAAGTCTCCCCTCTCTATTCTATTGCCCTCCTCTCTCTTTTTTTTTATCGTCTGATCTTTCTCTTTGTTTTATAGGGTGAGGTTCCCCGGCGCCACAAATGGCGCACCGGGGAAGGACCTTGGGGCGCGCCGGGAAGGGGGCGCGTCGGGAAGGTGTTAGGCGCGCTGGAGAACGGGGCGCCATTTCTATCATGTGTCGATGGCGTTTGACGCCATTCCGACGGCGTTTGTTTGTCGAACGTCGGCCGACGAGCCCGGGGATGGTCCCGGACGCCGCGGTTCATGTTTCTTCGCGTCAGGGCTCCCGCAGGACCTTTGACGAAGCTTCCGGCTTGTCGAGCGGCTTGAGTCTGAACTTTGTGTGAGTTTTATTCGAGTGCGAGGGTCTTCCGTTGACGCGACCTCTGATACCGTGGCTCGTGCTTTCGGCCCGGCTCGACTCGCATTCCGAGCTTCCGTGTAGGAATGATATTTCGCCTAGATCGGCGATCATTCGGCCTCTGACGGGCCTTTCTTCGCAAGGAGCCAAACCCGTGCCAGGTATTCGGATCCTTCCATTGTTGAAACTTCTGGCCTCCGTTTGCGAAGGCCGTAGGAGCTTTCTCTGCTCAGGAGAGTCTTCGTTGGGGGCGGGGGATCGCCGGATGAATCACCGTCCTTGGTCGGACGGTGATGTGGGGTAGCGGTGTGACAGAGCCAACACCGGATCATTGGGCAGGCTTGATCGCTCTGCCGGTGGTTGATGAAGTCATGTCGACTCTCCTGAGGCGAGGCGCTGCTCCGGTCTCAAACGGCATCCCCTGGTGGTGAACCACCCATTGCTGGAAAGGTCTCCCTGTCCTCTTCGAAGGCGAGGTGATTTCGTCCCAATCCGAGGTCGGAGCTGCTCCCGGCGTCTGATCTCCCACGACTGCGCAGAACTGCTTCCTGAACCTGCTGCAGAGCTCTGCCACGACGAACCCCGGCGGAATCAGCCTCGGAGTTCTTCTACAAACTTCTTCTTCCCCCAGTCAGCTTTCAGAAGCCGAAAACAGGGCCTCATTTGGATCCTGGAGGAGGAAGTTACGAATTTTCTCCCGCCGGCACGCCAGGTCAGTGTTCAGGAGTCCCCTCCGACCACCCCCACTAAACTGTCCACTTCCTCAGTGACAAGGGGTTGCGGCAGGGGGACTCTGTGTCTTGTCTTCCTTTCGTCCTCGTGGCTCATGTGTTGAGTAGGGTGTGACAGAGAGCAGAGGTGATTGGTCGGATTAGGGGCTTCTAGTTGGGAGAAGCGGTCTTTCACTCATTTGTAGTATTTTGATGATACAATCCTTTTCCTGGCAGAGGATGAGTAGCAGCTTTTTGATGCCAGACTCTTGTTGGAGCTCTCAAAGGAGGTCACTGGTTTGAAGGTTAACTTCAACAAGAGCTTGCATGTTGGGATCAACATGGATGACATGGCTCTACAAAGGGCCGCTTGTATTCTGGACTGCCACTTAGGTGCTTTCCCTATCTCCTAGCTGGGTCTCCCTCTATGCCTAGACGCTTTGAGATGCACAAATTGGCTTCCTTTCATTCATAGATAGGTATGAGTCCAAACTGACTAGTTGGAAGGCTAGACTTTTGTCTTATGGGGGTAGGTTAGTTTATGTAGATCAGTGTTGGACAACTTACCTATCTATTTCCTCTCTATGTTTCGGATCCCCAAGTTTGTGGTGAAGAAGATAGAGTCCATTCAAGGGAGATTTTTTGTCACGGGAGTGGGGGGAAGTGCAGGGGATGGCATGATATTAATCGGGAAGGGTGGCTACCAGCAAGGAAGAGGGAGGCTGGGGGATCAAGGATGGTAGAGATTTTAATTTGGCTCTTTTGTGCAAATGGCTGTGGATTTTGGGGTCTGGAGATGAGGGGCTGTGGGCACAAGTTATCAGGCAGAGATACTATTGTTGGAGGGGAGTTTAGGACATTGACTCTTTAGCTTAACATCAGACTTCACCGATTTGGCGCGACATCTTGACTTGCAGGGATATTATCTCTTCTAGCATGCAGGTCCGACTAGGAAAAGGCGACCAATGTCTTTTCTAGAAGGACAAATGGTGCGACGATTTCATGTTGGAGGTTTCTTTCCCCAATTTCTTTGTTGTTTCTGTTGACCCTTTGGGGACTAAGCGTTTGGCTTTCAGCTTCCAGGAGGTACCCGAGCACCAACCTTTAGGAGGGACCTCAAGATCGACGAGATGGAGTAGCTTGAGGACCTCCTACTCTTTCTCCATGCCTACGCTCCACACTCCGATAGGGAGGATGCGTGGACTTGGAGGTGGGGTGAGGAGGGGTCATTCTTGGTGAGATCAACTTACTCCATCATCTCTGATGGAGGGGTACGTCACAGTCTCGCCTCTCATGTTTGGAGGCTGCAGAGCCCGTTGAAGGTGGAGCTACTCGCCTGGAGGATCTCTCATTGGATGGGAGGTTGTCCACTTGTGACAGGTTGATCTATTTTCTTTCGGGGATCCAGTCGATCAGTTGCCTTATGGATATGAGGATGAGACTATGATCCACCTGTTCGTGGGGTGTACCTATACACAGGTGGTGTGGGAGGGGGTCGCTAGAAGAGCCCGTTGTGTCCTAGGTTGTTCGCGAGAGGTGCACCTTTTCATTGCGACGTGGGGGAGGAGTTGGTCTGTCAGAGGAAATAGTATTATATGGTGGTTGATCCTACACATCACGCTATGGTCTTTGTGGGGTGAACGGAACAATAGAATCTTTAAGAGGGACATTAGAGCGGAGGCATTTCTTTCATCTTTCATTTGTGTTAGAGTGAGGGAATGGGTGGAGTTGTTTTGTAATGTGAATTCCCTTAGCTCCCCTCTTTTTGCTTTGTTGGGGGATTAGTTGGACGCACACGCTACTGGTGTTTTTCGTATAGGTTTTTTTGGGAGCTCATTGACTATACTTGTACATATGTAATACAATAGTGGTACTACTCAGTCCCTGTAATCCGTCCACGAAGTAGCAGAGAAGAGCAGTTCTGCTAAAACTCTTCCGTTTGACATAATGCATCCATGATAGACCGCCATGTGAACATAACGCACCATTGTCAGTCCATCATCTGACCTTATCCAATAGAAGATAAGAACAACAGGTGAAGCATTCAGACTTAGGACTCTGGCGAGTATAACGGATAGGAACAAGGGCGTTATAGTGAAAATATAATGGATGGAAGGTGATCCGTTATGGTAATGAAGATGTCCAGGTAGACGGTGGCTGGGACGATGAGGAAGTCGATGGAGGAGGTGATAGACTCGACCTTAAGGGGAATATATCAGACCAGGCTATGTGCATCATGTGATACGTATGACGGATGAACAAAGATCCGTTAAACGACAAAGATGCTGAATGAGATGGAAGGAGAGATGGTGGGCCTCCACTCAGAGAGCAGGTAACCGACTAGGATGAGGGCGTTATATGATGGGAATAACGGATGGGTATAAGTCTGTTGAATAATAGAGACGCTATATGAGGCACTGAATGAGACGGTGAGAAAGACGATGAGAGACGACGAGAGGACTATAACGGACCTTATGAGGTGCGTTATATGACTATAACGTGCCATTCATGATGGGTTTTGCACAAAAGGGTGATAAATGACACGAAAGTGCTTGCCTAGCAACAAAACAAGGATAAGACCCAACCAAGCAAGGCAATGACCCATGAAAGATGTTGTGTCCCTATGTTTTGATGATAGCAAATACTATCAGTCAATACAAATACTATCAGTCAACATGCTTACTTCAACGTGTCTGCTTCAATGATGTTTGCTTCATGGCTGTGTTTCCATGATAAGTCAATGTGTTTGCTCCATATGATGTTTGCTTATAGATTTAACTAAGTCCTTGCACATCTCCGTGTAATTCAAGCTCATCATGTTGTAGTCTGTGCACACTTCTTATAGTGTTAAAGTCCATGCAGTTTTAGTCTAAGGCAATTCATATACTCCGTGCATGTTTGCCTTAGTCCGTGCATAATTCTCCTCTGCACACTCTGTGTCCAAGCATGCTCTCGTCATTGCACAAGTGTGTTTAAGTCCATCCTCTTTCTCATTAAAGTCCAAGCAAGTTGCAATTCCTAGTGCTAGCACATCCAGCATAAGTCCATACATACTTTAGTCTCAGAAAAGAGACAAGTCAGTGCACGTTTCTGTAAACTCCATGCACACTGTCTTCATGTAGTCCGAGTAGGTTCTCAACTGCATTCGAACACGTTCTTCTGGCTTAGGCATGATAACACAGGTCTAAACCTTTTTCTGTACGTGTGCATGTTTCGAAACATTTCCATACCCCGTGCATGAACAGTGTTCTGTCTCCGTGCAGTTTTAAGTCTGAACACCTTCTGCACGCAAGCATATTTTGTAACATTTTCATACCCCGTGCAGGCCTCGCCTGACGGAGTCATACCCCATGCAGGTTTAGCCAGTTGTATTCGTACCTCGTGCACATTTCTAGGCTTAGCGTTCCTCGTGAACATCCTTCATACCTCGTGCACCTTTTTGTCTTCGCAACCACGTGCATGTTTTTCTTGGCAGAAAACATACCCCGTGCATATTTCCTTTGTGAGAACAAGAGGTTTTGGAAAATCATACCTCGTGCACCTTTTCTATTCTTCGTGCACTTTCTGGTAGAGCTGTTGAATACCCCGTGCACACTTCTCAAAAAACACTACCTCAGGGACTTTTTAAGTTGAACTAAGCATACCCCATGCACATCTCCTAATCCAGCATTGAACAGGTAACCCCGTGCTTGTTCTTACACTCTGTACCTCTCATCTACTTCGTGCATGCCCAGTGGAACTTTGTGCATAATCTAGTAAGCACCAACCCCGTGCAGGTTTTTGGTGATGCTCTGGTCCATGCACATTTGAGCTTCAACAAAAATTTAGTTCATGCAATTCCCTTAAACTACCCCGAGCATAACATGCTCATCTGTTAAGGCTACCCCATACATATTGTGTGGGGTTGCTGAACTATCTTCGTGTAGTTTTTATATCTTCTGCAACCTATACCTCGTGCTTATTTACATTGCACTTAACATGCCACTCTAAATACTAACTAAGTGTTGGTTTTATGACAGGTACTCCCCGTCCTCTTGGAGATTCAGTGATGAGGAATAGGAGCACGTGATCCGAGGTAGCAGTCCGTCAACGGGCTGGCCTTCGAGGGAGACCATGTCGGCGCCGAGTTTGACGCCGAGGAGGTGGCCGTTGCCGAAGTAGAGGTAGGGCTGGCCGTCGGTGTCGGTGAAGACCCAGGGGTCGATGGGGTAGGTCTTGAATTCCTTGCGGGTGATGAGCGGGCGGCCGAGGGCGTCCTTGAAGGGGCCGACGGGGGTTGAGGCGGTGGCGACGCCGATCTGGCCGTCGGCGACGAAGTAGAAATAATAGCGGCCGTTGCGCTCGGTGGCGGTGGGCGCCCAAGCCTTGATGTCGGCCCACTTGAGGTCGTGGGCGACGTCGAGGATCATCCTTTCTTTTTTCCAGTGGACGAGGTCGGGGGAGGACCAGACTGAGAAGTCGGTGGTGAGCCAGTGGTCCTTGTCGGAGGTCGGGTAAACGTAGTAGGTGTCGCCGAAGACGCGGATGTCGGGGTCGGCGGTGTAGCCGTCGAGGATGGGGGCGGGGGGCTGCTGCGCCGCCGCGCCGGCGGCGCAGCAGAGGAGGGAGGAGAGCATGGTGAGGAGGGTTGGACGGAGGTGCATCGGGGGAGGCTGGAGTTTGCTGAGGAGGGCGGGGTTAGAGGGCAGAGGCGGGGATAACTGAGGGGATTTTGGACTTCGCGACGAGGGTGGTAAACGAGAAGGTGGCATTACAGTAATGCGAGAGGGAGCGTCCAAAGCCAGGAGCCAAGCGCCAAGGGCGTAAATCCGCATGGCGCGGGAACTCCATGCCTTGACTCAAGCCTGGGCGCCTCGCTCAGGCGAGGCGCGCGGAGAGTTCGCGGGTGATTTGCCAGCGGAGGGGTTCGCCGCGGACGTAGCGTTCGAGTTCCTCGACCATGTAGCGGCCGAGGCGGCAGATTTCGCGGTCGTGGGAGCCGGCGATGTGCGGGGTGAGGACGAGGTTAGGGAGGCCGAATAGCGGGCTGTCCCGCGGGGGCGGCTCGGGGTGGCAGACGTCGAGCACGGCGGTGAGGTCGCGGCGTTCGCGGAGGGCGGCGACGAGTTCGTCCTCGGCGACGATGGCGCCACGGGCGGTGTTGATGAAGGTGGCGCCGCGGGGCATGGAGCGGAGGAGGGCGCCGGTGATCATGCGCCGGGTGGAGGGTTTGTCGGCGGCGTGCAGCGAGGTGACGTGGGAGCGTTGAAAAACTTCCTCCAGGGTGCCGCGGGTGACGCCGAGGCGGGAGGCCTCGTAGTCGTCGAGGTGGGGGTCGTAAACGACGCAGTCGAGGTCGAAGGGGCGGAGCAGCTCGATGACGCGGCGGGCGGTCATGCCGCAGCCGACGAGGCCGATGGTGCTGCGGAAGCCGCCGATCATGGGGCGGGTCTGGTCGCCCCAGGCGCCGCCGGTCTTGGCGTGGGCGGAGTAGGCCCAGAAGCCGCGCAGGCTGAGGAGAATGGCGCCGAGGGTGTATTCGGCGACGGGGATGGCGTTGGCGGCGTAGGCGCTGGTGAGGGTGATGTCGCGGTCCCAGAAGGCGTCGGTGGTGAAATAGCCCGTGCTGCCTGCCCCGTAGAAGACAGCCTTGAGGCGGGGGGCGTGGGCGAGGAGGGAGGCATCGAGTTTGGGCGCGCCCCAGCCGGAGAAGATGACGTCCACGTCGCGCAGCGTGGCGGGGTTGAGGAGGATGCTTTCACGGGTTTGCGCGGGGGCGACGATATGGACGTGACGGGCGATATCGCGGCGTTCGGTCTCACCGTAAATGAGCGGATAGGAAGCGGCTTCGAGGAGATAGAGTCCCTTGAGGAGGGCCATGATGGGAAAGGATTGAGAGTTGAGGGCAGAGCGTTGGAAACCGGAGGTGGAGGGGCGAGGACGCCGGAGGTTTACCATTTAGCAGGATGCGCCAATATCGCGCATCCCGCGGCGCCCGCGTGCTAGGATGGCACGGTTTTTCTTTGGCAAATTTCAGCCTTGCTTGCCGCGCCCGCTGCCTTGCCCTTCGTGCGTGCCTTGGCACGATCGGTGCATAGCCAAACTCGGTGCCTTGCGAAAAAGTCGATGCCTTGCGCTTTTCCTCCAACTTCCCTTCCTCCCATTTTCCACTTCCTTCCATTTTTCACCCGCCGGATGGCGCTCCCGGCATGACGTGCTAATTTATCCTCATGGCCAGCCCGCTCAAATGTGACCTTTGCGACAACCAGGCGACCGTGCACCTCACGCAGATCGTGAACAACAAGGTCAAGCGAATCGAGAGAAGCCATAGTTGTCAAATGTCTAGTCGAGTCTTATTGTAATTTTCTATTTTTCTTGAGTCTATGATGTAAGAGTGTTAAGAGTCAAGGATCTTGTGTACTTTGACATTATTATTATGGAATAAAGTGAAGTTTGGAAAAATTTACTTGGGTAATTACTTTTGTGTGATTATCTTGCGCTCTGATTTCTTGCTTGCGAGAGGCTTACCATGTCGGCTGTTTACGTTCCCAAAATTTCTTTCGCTGTATTAAAAGCTCGGGGCATGACAGGCACCCTCCGAGCACCCGCCAGATACGACGAGCACATCTAGAGACTCCACTCCGGTTCCCAGGCTTGACTACTCCACTCTCACGCTCTCTCATCATCTCCATTTCTTGTTGTTCTTTGCCTTGCCACGGTCCTTACTTAAGTATCGGAGGGTTGTCCCCTGGGGTAACACCCAGGACTCCTTCTGACGCCTTCTTCTTAGTGTTTGCAGGCTTCCATAGGTGGCTAGATGTCCTTCCCCAATAAAACAAATCTTAAAAGTGTAGTACGAGTTTGGGAGACCATTTTTCCACCTCTACACTTTTTGGCGCCATCTGTGGAAAGGATATAAAAAGCCATGGCACCCCGAAAAAGCTAGCGCAACACCAGTAACCGTGGCCAAGGATCCCACCAGGCCCCAAGTTCCTAATGAGGGTCCCAGGAGGTGTCCTCATCTATGCGACCACAATGTGGCACTGCTGCGGGTGAGCTGGCAGAGGTGTGCTGACAACTCTAGGCCCTGACAAAGCTCTACCAAGGCCTCCTCAACTAGCCTACGAGGTAGCATCGCGCTCCAACTGAGCTGCCCTAGAATGGAGGGGCTCCAACCATGGCAGAGTCTCGCCCAGTACGAGAGCTCTCCCACGCTTCTGTTGTACAAGCCCATCGTTTGCATAGCCCGCCCGCACCATGGCCTTGCAGCCCGCTCCACTCCAACCTAGAGATGGCTCAGCAGTTGCGACGCTACAAAGAGGTAGAACATGAGCTAGAAGGCAAAGTCCAATACCTGGACGATGTTCTACACACCGCAAGAACTCTAGGGCTCATCAACGACAACATCAAATTCCATGCCCCCTTCTCCAAGGATATCATGGAGGCCCCATTCCTCTAAAGTTCCAACTATCGTCATTAAACCCCTACAATGGTGCCACCGATGCGGCCGACCACATGCATAGCTTCGACTCAAACCTACTATTCCACTAGGCCTCGGACTCCATGAAATGTTTGGCGTTTGTCATCGCCCTCTAGAAGAACACTCAGACTTGGTTCGAGTCTTTACAGGCCGAGACCGTTACCTCCTTCCAACAGTTAAAGAAGCTATTCAAGGATAACTTCATGGGCTACCGAAAGGAAGCCAAGTTAGTGGTAAGTCTGCTCGCCATCAGACAGGGGCGCGAAGAGACGATGACATGTCCCATTTTCGGGTAGAAGCTCTCTGCATCCCCCACCCGGACGTCATCATCGCCACCACCGCCCTAACACAGGGAACTCGGTACTCCATCCTCTAACGCTCGCTCAGGATGGAAACCCTTACGATCTTGATGGACATCCCCGCCCTAGCCCAGAAGCATGCCAGTTGTGAGGAGAACACTGCGGCACTGGGCCGCACGGCTGGGACAAGTCAACTCGGTCGGAAGAGACCCACCGACTCCCCGTAGGAGGGGCATA
The DNA here is from genome assembly GCA_024336825.1 of Amorphophallus titanum. Lineage (NCBI taxonomy): Eukaryota > Viridiplantae > Streptophyta > Magnoliopsida > Alismatales > Araceae > Amorphophallus > Amorphophallus titanum. Next base: position 148,204 of record JANBPO010001280.1, read on the forward strand.
GCAAATGAGGGTGGCGTGACCGAGAATGCCACGACCGCCTAGAGGCCATAGAGAGGGGCCAGTATCGAGATTACACGCCCTTGATGCCTCCTCCTGAGCAGATCCTCATGGAGATCTAGGAGGAGCCCTACCTTCGTTGGCCTCCGAAGATGGAGTCCACTCCCCCTATCTAGATGCCATGTTTGACTCTTTTTGGATTTTTAATTAATTGCACAAGTATGTAATTGACCTAAACACATATGCATGATCAATCATGAAAGCAAGGTAGATAAACTGAAGCAGTTAAGCTCAAGAAGATTCATGCATTTCAATCAAGAAGAGAATCACTAGGTGTATGATAATCACTTCAAAACACATTTGTCTAAATCACCACAATCACAGCAGCATGAATTTCATTCAGTTCTGATTCACAGCAGCATGAAGTTCATTCAGTTCTGATTCAATTGATTAGATTAGAAACAATACACAATCTTCAGAACTGACCTGAAGGACGACATTCACAGCCTGTCGCCCGGTACGGCGCTGGACGGCACGAATTACAGGGACTGGTGATGCCGCGCCCGCAACGACAACACGGCTTCACGCTGCTGGAATTGCTCTTCGTGCTCGTCATCGTGGCGCTGCTCGCGAGCCTGGCCGCCGCCGCTGGCGCGCCGGCTGGCGCGCGAGAATGGCGTAGCTCTGTCGGACATCGCCGGTTCCGGCCCTCGCGGGCGTGTTGTGCGGGCGGATGTCGAGCTTTAGGTTCTCGGCGACTTCAACTTCGAGGCGCGCTCCGCGGGACTGCTCCCATCCCGGCAGCAAGCACAGCCCGTCGGACTTCACGACCATCGCGAGCGCGCGGCGCATGTACCACTCCCACGGTTGCGGCTGGCCGCTCGTGTTCTCGTCCTCGGAGTTGGCTAGGTTGAGGACTTCGAAGCCCCGAGCGGCCAGTTCTTTTTCTGCGGCGTGGAACGCCGGGTAGTTGAAGTTTTCGATTCCCGTCATTGGGCCAGCGACGTAGACGATCATGAGGTCAGCTCCTTCTTCTTGGTGTGGCACTCGTGGTCGCAAGTGACGTTGACGTTTTCGGGATGTGTGAGAGTGCACGCGTCGCATTTGCCCCACGCGCACCAGCAGAGAATGAGTCGATTACCGTCCCTTCCCGGCATCAGACGACGCCCGGTGGTACTGGTGAGACGTAGACATCGGTGACGCGCGGACGCGCCATAAGCTCATCGATGCGTTCCCGCATTGCCGCGGCCAGCTCGTCGCCGAGCGGTTGCCGGACCGTCTCCTGCCAGACCTGGTAGTCCATGACATCCGGCGTGTGCGGAGGGAGTTGCCGGAGGGCGTACTTCGCCTGCCGGATCCGCGGCGAGTCGACCTTCTCCGCATGGTCCGGCGCGTACACCACCCACGATGCATCCTGTGTTGCGTGCACGAACGGGTAGACCGGGTAGACGACTTCACCAGTTGCGGTCTCGAATACCTGCTCGCCGTAATGCCAGTGCGCGATCGCAGCCGCGCGGTCGTCGAACGTGAAGATGACCATGTCTGGCCGGCCGAGTTTCTGCAGTTCGTAGCTCATGACGCGAGCCCCAACGCTCCGAGCACCTGTTCGAGTTCAGACCCGACACAGCGGCGCTCGGCGAGCGCGCGGACGGTTGCTTTGTCTTCGGGTGAGTTGGCGAACAGTCGGGATTCTGGCGGCTGCATCGGGTGTGTTTTCGGTGCTTCGTCGCGCATGTGGTTCCAGCAGAGCGTCGCTGAGCCGCGGAGCACGGTATTCGGGTAGTTCGTGATCGAGGTGTGCCGCGGTCGCATGGGCTTCTCGCACACGGCGCAGGTCGGCAGGTTCCGTCTGGTGCTCATGCTTCGATGCCTTCCAACTGCTGCGCTGTCGACGGGACGTCGCGAACTGGAGCGGTGCGCGGCTTGGCTGACGCGCGGCGCTTCGATTTCTTAGAGACGCGTTGCGGACGAGTCACGAGGGCTCCCAGCACGTCGAACATGACGAGGGTGATGAACGGCGCAGCACCCTTGCCGAGCGCGCCGGTCCAGGCTTGGTAGTTCGCCAGGTGAGTGTGAGATTCGACGTAGAGGAAGTTGCCTACGGCCGACATGCTCGTGAAGACGATCGCGATGACCGTGAACCAGAACGCTGCCTTGATGCGCCCTCGGGACTTCATCGCCAGCGACGCCATCGACAAGGTAGCGATCGGGACGTCAAGCGCGACAGGAACGGTCCATGACAGCACCGCAGGGAGGATGAACCACTTCGCGATGAAAAGCTGCCCAGACCAGCTCATGAGCATGCCGGATATGCCCGAAGACACGACGCACAGCACGATGGCGCGGTACACCCAGATGTTGTCGGCGTTGATGCGTGCGCCGGCACCAGTGCGGCGGGACGGCCGGGTCTTACGTTCTGGCATTGCGGGTTCCTGTCTGCAAGGAATGGGTGTGGTGGCGCGGATGACCGGATCCGCGCCACCACAGTCGGGAAGAGCGGGTTACGGGCGGCCGAAGTAGATCGGCTGGTCGAGGCCCTTGTGGCCGGGTGAGGCGATGACGGAAGGGCTCGCGTCGGTGGCTTCCTTCGACTCGGTCGCGGGCTTGCCGTAGCGGATTTCGTCAACGATGTCGGCGAATGCCGCATCCAGGACTTCCTGCGGTCGCTCGAGCACGTAGCCGAGAAGGAGGTCGGGGCCGTTCAGGCGGTAGCGGAACCGTGCCCAAACCCAGTAGATCGGGCCACCGACGAACGGTCGGAGGGCGAGCTTGATCTGGTCAGGGATGTCGACGTCGTCCTTCTGGCCAGCCTTCGCGGTGATGGTCTCCTTGTAGTGGAGCTTCGTCTCGCCGTCCTTCATCCGCTCACCGCGCTCGTACTGCACCGAGCGGTGAGCAGTGAAGTGCTGCGCCATGTCGAGCAGGCTGGCTGAGGCGGGCTCGCGCACATCGGTTGCGCGGAGCTCGATGAACTCGGCGAAGTCGATTGGCGCGAGCCATTTCCCGTCGGATTCTTCCCACGCCTTCCACGGGTTGGACTTGTCCAGGACGAGCTGCAGGCGGTGCTGCTCCCACTCGGGTTCACCGTGCATGTCGTTGGCGTCGATGATGCCGACGACCGTCGCGCGCGGCGGGTCGGCCCACACTTCGGACTTGTCGCCAGCGTGGTTCTCGAAGTACTGCACGAAAGAGGCGGCGTCACCGACGATGCGGTTGGCCTTGACGAGCTGAGGCCGTTCCTGCGCATCCTCAATCTCGTGAGTGCCGTCACCGTTGAAGATGACGTACTTCTTCTGCGGGTCGAGAATGCGTGGCTCGGTGGCGCGCTCGGCGAGGTGCGCGATGACGCCGGCTTCGGTCTGGGTGTCGCTCATGATGCGGGTGGCTCCTTGATTTCGCCGGTTGCCAGGTCGGCTCCGGTCTCACGGATGAGGGTCTCGTCAAAGAGAGGAGTGGAACCGGGGTCCGTGCGGGAGAGACGGTTGTTCCGGTCGACGTACGCGAGTGAGGGGACACGATCGCGCTCGGGGTTCTTGACGGTGATCTTGTCTGTGACAGACACGACGGTGTCGGAGCCGTTGACCGGCTTGACCTCGAGCGTGTAGGTCAGACGACCGGCTTTGCCGGTGTCTCGGACGTGCTGCACGAGCTCGGCGAGGGCTTCGCCGAGCTCGACGTTCGCGTCGGGACGGATGGTGGCGAACTGAGAAGCGAACTCGGGGGAGTCCGCTGGTTCACCGGTTTGGGCGGCCATGCTTTCCTTTCGTGGGGTTAGCGCGCCCAGGCAGGGCGCGGGGTGTTCAGTTCGAGTAGCCAGTCGGCGAAGTTGCGGTGGTCGATGCGGCCTCCGGGGATTTCGACCCATCCCCACCGGAACTCGCCGATGTCGGTGAGGGTGAAGATCGCGACCTGGCGGCCGGTGCGTTGGACGCTGTAGCCGTTCTCCTGCGTCAGGACGTCGTAGCCGGCAGAGACCAGGTGCTGGATGATGCGTCGTTCGCCGTCGATGTAGGCCGTCGCATCACCGAAGTTCCCTCGCGCGGCACTTTCGGCGCGGAGTTCTTGCTCGTTCATGCGACGCTCCTGAACTCGTCGAACAGCGCTTTGCGATCGAACGACTCCGGGATTGGCTGTTTGAGTGCCCACGCCCACCCGCGCGCGAACGCGCAGTACGTGCACAGGTACATGCGCAGCGGCCGGCGAACGTCCGTCGCGACCCCGTTGCTGCCCGGGAACGCTTTCAACTCCAGCGTGTGGTCGCCGACGCGAATCCCGGTGCACAGTGGTGACCAGTGCGCGTCGCACGGTCGTTCCTTCGCGGCCACGCGCGGGATGAGGGTCGGAGTTCTCATGCCGCCCACCTCTCACGCTCGGCCGGACTGAGCACCGCGACGCAATCGATGCAGAGATTGCGCGCGGCCCGCGGATTACGCACGATGCGGAAGTGACCGCACCGAGAGCACGCGCGCTCCCACTTCAGGTGCCCGTTCTCACGGATGGGACGCAGGTTCGCCGACGGCGCGAGGGGAACTGTCGCGATCATGACCGTCTCCACAGGAGGGTGATGGTCCAGGTCTTGTCGATCGGCCAGCAGTTGATGATGCCGTCGGGGTTGAGCAGCACGTAGGGCTCTTCGAAGAGTCGTCCTTTGTCGATCGAGATGACTTTGCCTTCGAGCACGCTCGCGCCGACGGTGGCGCGGATACGATCGCGCTTCCGGACATCGGTGAGTGGGATGACTTGCTCTGTCATGGTCGCCTCCGCGCGGGAACGGGGTGAGCGATGCGCATGATTCCGACGATCACGATGACGACACCGAGGATGGTGAAGGGCGTGATCTGGCCGACCCAGATCCATGCGGATGCGATCCACATCGCCGCGCCGAGTCCGGTGAAGAGGAAGATGCCGGGAGAGCGGCGACGTGTGCGCTTCCTGCGCGGGTTGGGGATGCTCACCAGCCGAACTCCTTCCGCAGCTCTGCGAGCAGCGCTAGGCCAAGCTCGGTGATGTCGAAGACGCGCTCCGGGTCTGGGTGCTGAGGGTCGGCTGGCGGCACGACGCGGAAGTAGCCGTCCTCGCAGAGTTCGCCAGCACGCTTTCGGGGCGAGTCCCACGCGACCTTCTTCCAGCCGAGGTTCGCGACGTTGTTCCGGTACAGCTCGTTCAGTTCCGAACCCATCCACGTGTGCTGGTGCACCAGCTCGAGCACACCGAGCGCCGTGACGGAGCGGTTACGCTGCGACCGGTCGGCGGCCAGGTGCGATTGCACTGGGTCTGTCTCCCGCACGCGGGGTGCGTCCTGGTATGCGATCAGGTCGGCTTCGGTGTCGAAGAGCGTGGGAACGGGGCCGTTGTCGAGCAGCGTCACAGTGCACCCCCAGAGGTAGTCATTTATTGAATAGAGTTATTAGGCCTTTGACAAAAGGCAAAGGGTCAACATGGGGGAGAACTGAGGTTGACCTGAGCTCACATAAGGTAGACCTAGATAGTAAAGAGGCAGACCTAGACAGGCTAAGATAGACCTTGATAGGAAAATAAGGTGGACCTTGGAAGACAAAGGTGGACCTGGATAAGAAAATAAGGTGGACCTTAGAAGACTAAGGTAGATCTAGATAGGAAAATAAGGTAGACCTGGACGGGCTAAGGCTGACCCTGATAGGAAAATAAGGTAGACCTGGATGGGCTAAGACAGACCCTGACAGGAAAATAAGGTAGACCTAGACAGGCAGACCTTGCAAGAATAAGGTCATGACTTCTACATGTGCACAGACTTTACTTGATGTAGAATGTGATTGTGCACTAACCTTATGCCTATTGCTAACACATGGGCACGGACTTACTCAGCATATTACAACATGTGCACAGACCCAAAGCATGCATAGACCTATATATGCATAGACTTATACATATGCATAAGCCTTATGCTCAAAGTATATGAGGTCCACCGACCTTATCTATGTATAAGGCAAATGTCCATCGACCTTATTCATGCACAAGGCAAATGTGCAACGACCTTATCTATGCACAAGGCAAATGTGCATCGACCTTGTACATGCACAGGGCAAATGTGCATCGACCTTATACATGCACAAGGCAAATGTGCATCGACCTTGTTCATGCACAAGACAAATGTGCACCAACCTTATCTATGCACAAGGTAAATGTGCATCGACCCTGTACATGCACAAGGCAAATGTGCATCGACCTTGTATATGAACAAGGCAAATGTGCATGGACCTTGTATATGAACAAGGTAAATGTGCATCGACCTTATCTATGCACAAGGCAAATGTGCATCAACTTTGTCCATGCACAAGGCAAATGTGCACCTACCTTATCTATGCATAAGGTAAATGTGCATCGACCTTGTATATGAACAAGGCAAATGTGCGTCGACCATGTATATGAACAAGGTAAATGTGCATCGACCTTATCTATGCATAAGGCAAATGTGCATCGACCTTATCTATGCGCAAGGCAAATATGCATCGACCTTGTACATGCACAAAGTAAATGTGCACCCTTATCTATGCACAAGACAAATGTGCATCGACCTTGTACATGCACAAGGCAAATGTGCATCAACATGCATCTACCCTAGTGTGAAACATGCATTGACCCTATATGTAAACATGCATCAACCTACATCTACCCTGGTGTGAAACATGCATTGACCCTATATGCAAACATGCATCGACCTGCACAAATCAAGAGGAATGGTAGGGAAGAGGGTGCAGATAACTAGGTTGGTGCTGGAGTAGAGGTGAAGCCAGTGCAGGGTGAGAAAGGAGTAATTCAGTGGCGTCGCCACCGATATGAGGCAATTGGAGGGTGAATCGGTGGCGTCGCCACCGATTCAGCAAAACAGAGGGAGGGAGTTGGTGGCATCGCCACCGATACGAAGCAAGTGGAGGGTGAATCAGTGGCGTCGCCATCGATTCAACAAAATAGAGGGAGGGAGTTGATGGCGTCGCCACCGACTCACACAGGGCTTCGTCGGATGGGCTCTCCAGAGAGGAATTCAACTCAATGGCCCCCTCAGGGGGGGGTCATCTAAAGGGATATTTGATCAAACCTTGAAGTGTTTTTAGAGTTTGGATTAGATTGCATTTAAATTCCTTATGTTCGTTTGTACATTTATTCTGTATTTTTTAATGGCTGTGCGAGGTTCATACTCCAACACAATCATGTAGCTCTTGAGTTCATCAATTGGAGACAAAGGGGCTCTGAGACATGTAGAAAAGAAACATCAGTGCACACTTCAAATTGAAATCAGTGATGAAATCCTGAAGAAAATTGGGCAGCATCTCCCCATGATAGGGAATGCTCAATTCAACAAGTTGGCTCACACACGGGGAGACCAGTGTATAGCCATGAAAAGTTGAGAAATCCAATGATGGTTGTCTCTTAACCAGGGATCAACACTTAAGGTGGTGAGGGCACGAGACGCGTCACTCGACGGAGCACTCGAGCCACGTCAGCATCCCTATGGCTCGGCGACTACGGCACAGATACGGCACAGCTTGGGTGATCTATCATCACTTTTAGGCCATTTGGGCTTTTGTTTGGTCCCTGCGTGGACTAGTGTGTGTGTGTGCGGGCGTCGTCCCGTGTGTGTGTTGGAGCGTCGTCTCCGTGTTGGGGATTTATCCCCGAGTGAAGTCTCACCGGGTTTGGTGAGGGGTGGACGTAGGGAGCCCGTCGTGGTCCTGAACCACCTTAAAAATCCTGTGTCTTATGGTTTGCATTTGTGGATGTGTGCTTAATAATGTTATATGTTTATCCTGATCGTGTGTGAATGGTGAGATTGAGAGAATTGATCTATCTTATTCAAGTTAAATCTTCAATCTCATCAAAGTGGTTATTTCCGTTGCATAAGTATTTTAATTTATCATCATTCGTAGGGGACAATTCAACCCCCCTTCTTATCTACTCGCCTACCCAGGGACCCAACACTTTTTCCTGTTGAGACTGTTTTAAGCTCTTACTGTTCTACGGAAAAACTTGGTGGAAGATCCTTCCACTTCGGAGCACCATGGCTTGCGGCTTTGGTTGCAGCTCGACGGGGTTAGGTATGGGTTTTAGCAGGGGTTTAAGTGGGGGAGGGATAGTTGGTGGAGCAGGGGTGATAACGGGTGTAGGGATCCTACTGAGGGGTTTGTTTGGGAGAGGGGGTGGTGGAGTGGACGGTGCCTGGGATGGAGGGTGGATGATAAGAGGTTTGGAAGGTGGAGGTGGAGGTGTGGAGGTAGATGGGACCTCAGACGGGCGGTGGATAATGAGAGGTTTCGAGGGTAGGGGTGGAGGTGTGGAGATGGATGTGGCCTCAGACAGGCGGTGGATAATTAGAGGTTTTGAGGGTAAGGGCGAAGGTATGGTGGAGGTGATGGTGGGGTAGATGGCCGATGTAAGATGAGGGGTTTTGAAGGTGTAGGTAGAAGTGTGGTGGAGGGCTGGACCAGGGGGGAACTGGTGATGAGGGAGTGGATAAGAGGGCACGATGGTTGTGGGAAGAAATGAGGTCCATTTAGGGGTTGTGACATGGTTCGTGGAAGAAGAGGTGATGACCAGATGAGGCAAGGGAGTTGGCTAGGAACGTGATGGGCGGCAAGAACAGAGGTACCCTCCGTATGGCAACCTTGCCCTCTTCTAACTGCCGGGAAGGAAGAGATGGGGTTAATTTGGTGGTTGGGTTATTGGTGCTCCGGGAGTGGATTGTGAATGATCCCCATGTTTGGTTGTTGCTGTGGGGGCTACTGAGGCTATTGTTGTTGCTAAGGTTGTCGTTGTTGTTGTTGCTGCTGGGGTTGTTGTTATTGTTGCAGTTTGGGGGGAGGTCTCCTGGCCTTCAAAGTGGTGACACATCGTCTCATTTCATACCAATCGATTATGCCTTCATCATTCATATCATAAACGTAATATCTGAAATGAAAGCAGTTTCCCACTGTATGGCCTGACTGCCTATGAAAAACATAATATCTGGAAGTGTCTACATTCGGTGGCAATATGGGTCTTTCTTTAGGCAGGATGAGTGAATTAGCAGCCATGAGAGCATTAAAGATGTCCGGTAGTGATCTCGACAATGGTGGGTAATGAGCTCTCTTCGGGCCAATCACCCTTCTCTGTTGTTGTGAAGGGTCGTAATTTCCCGGGGGTGGAACTTGATGGTATTGAGGTGGTGGTTGCCGTTGTTGTTAGGGGCGAAAGGGTTGAGGCATATTGTCCTGAGGGAAATTATTTTGTGGGGGAGGACGGTAGGGTTGCTGACCTTGTTGGTTCAGTCGGAAAGTGAGTTGTAGGGTTTGTGGAGGCCTGGGGTTGACCAACTGATTGGGGGTGGCAACCGCACTCACCTGCTCATTTGTGGCGACCCCTTCCATCATTCCACCTTGGACACTAGTCTTTGGCTTCCTAAACACCCTGGGCTTTGGCGGTTCGAACATGTGCATGAGAGGGGAATCTTTCAGCTGTATTTGGATATATCAGGCCCTCTCATAAGTTCTTCCATCGTGGTAAGCTTGTTCATAGCCAGGATATGTCTAAACTGGGGTCTGGCATTAGACACAATCATTTTAACCTGCTTCGGCTCTAAGAGGGTGTCCCTTATTCTTTCTGCCAAAGCCCTTCACCTATCAGCATATTGGACAAAATCTTCGTCCGTCCTCATCTTTTCAGTCACCAAATCTGTAATAGAAAGGGATGGGTCGACCCGGTCCTGATACTTCTGAAGGAATTTTCTTTGGACCACGTCAAAGTTCTTGGCCTCGCTGGGTTCTAAGGCATAGTCCAGCCCCATTCCTCCCCTCCTCCACCCTTGTTCCAGCCCTTCCACACCTCCTACCATCCCCCTCTGGGATTCCCTACCCCTCCCATCACCATTAGCAACCTCCACCACTCCCCCACTTGAGCTTGGGAGGCTATCCCTACTGTCCAGTTCATCATCCAAAGAACCTGAAGACTGCAGAAGACACTGCGATGCCATACGGATGTTCCAGAAGGTGCAAGAGCTATCCCTGGAAGCGTCTCCAAGTCATCTTCGTAACGGCAATTGTCTCATCCCGTTCTGAGCTCGTGACTGTCTGAGAGAGGCGATCTACTCCGACTGCGCAGAATGGTCTGGCTCAGCTTCTAGAGATGGATTGCAACAATCGCCAAATCGTCCCATCTGAAGATCTGGAGGCATAAATCGACTGAGACCTTCCTCTATGTGTCTCCCTCCTCCTCCAATAAGCGGAGCTCCGTTTGGCCACCGGGACGATTTCTTCTCCTTTTTCTCCCTAGAGTGCACAGTTATGTCCTCCCTAGGACAGAACTGACACCCTATCAGTGTTCAGATTGCTGCGGTCTGCTCTGACATCATCTGGCACCCCCGTGGGTCTCACCTTGAAGGCAGCTCATAGACGGTTCCAACGCCACTGACCGTGCACAATTCAGAGTTCGGGACTATTTGTGGTGGTGTCATCTTCCAGATACTGCAGTGCTGAGAAGGTCCGAGCTAGAGAACAGAGTCCCTGATTCCAGCTTCACCGCGACCGTCAATGACTTCCCCGGCTCCTGCCAAAATTTCTGCATGCTCCTAGACCAATCCACGAAATTTTGGTGCTGGTCTTGCTAGCAACGAAGCTCGGGAGCATCTGGAAGAATTCCTGCATCGATAGTCTGTACCCTGTTCCTGAGAAGGGACAGAACCGACCCCGTCATCGTGTGAAGCTCTATTCTTCATCTTTCCCCTCCCCGCTTGGCCGGCTGAAGGCCCCTCCCTGTGCGGAGGTAGTTTTGGTTGTAATTCACTTAACCCCCACCCCAAGATCCCCCTCCTGTGTGAGGCGTAGTGTTGTAACTACTTGAACAGGTCGAAGCCTCCCCGCCACGGCGTGGGTAAGCCCCACACTTCCCCGCGCGCCCGCGTCTCCGAGCGGGACCAATTTCTTCAAATCGGTCGAGTAAGTGCTCTCTCCCTTTCTCTAATTATAGTACTTTTCATTCCATATTAGCTCATAGCTACGCTGGCCGATGAGAGAGAGTGCCCAATCTCGCAAGTCCCAGACATCGAGTAACCACCGTGGGAGTGAGTGTTACCCGTGCCCTCGGCATCTGGTCAGCCACTAGGATAGGACTCGTCATACCCCTTTGGGACACCCTCTGGTCTTTCTGGCCCTCTACCAGCAAGGGACCAGCCCTTACATCCTCCACTCGGTATCGCCGAGTTACCCACGGGTTTGGGGTGAGTGCCGGGTGAGTTGGCCACCGATTTTGGCCCGTTCACGGTGCGAATTGTGCTTGCAAGATAGGTCCAAGGTCGTGTCACATCACCGGTTCTGTCTGCTCTCTGGAACAGGGGACAGATAGCCAAAGTCGGTGCCACTGCGACCTCTACGTAACTCCGTTGTTGATGAAACTAGTGGCAAAACCTCCCAGGTTGGCCCAGGTGGACGCCTGATTTTTGTAGGGATTTTTGGTTGGCAGCGATGGTCGGGGCAGAGTCATGAATAGGGCCTCTGCTTTCTGGTTCTGACAGCTTCTGAGTCACTACAGTAGGAAGGCGAGGCCACCACAGTCTCTCCCAAGCTCTGAATTAGGTGAGGTCAGAGTCGTTAGATTCATGGAGGACTCCTCTTCAAACGGAGACCCACAGTGTTGCCGACAGAGGTCAGAGTAGACGGCAAGGTCTCAAACAGTGAATGGGTATCAGGTCAGTCCCAAAGGGAATTGATCTGCACACCCGAGGGAGCTAATTAAGAACTCACTGTTCTGGGGTCCAAGCGGAGAGTGATGTGACACCACTAGGGAGCATGCAGAAACTAGAGCGAAGTTCCTTGGACCTACTTCGCAAACATACGTACAAGAGCAAGGAATCCTCGTGAATTGCCAAACCATCAAGGCGCACATGATCCTCGGGGTGACTCGGCGATGCCGAGTGGAGGTAATGGAACAAGTCCCTTGCTGGTAGAGGGCCAGCAGGGTTAAGGTTGCCCTCCCGAGGGTGAGATCATTGCTTACGAGAAGCATTAGGATGATACCACACTAGCCCAATGCTATATGCTTGCCTCTATGAGAAATGAGTTACAGAGGCAACATGAAAAGATGGATGCCAGATCCATTTTGTTTCACCTTCAGGAGCTCTTTGGAGCTCAAAGTCAAACAGAAAGATATGAGATATCTAAGAGTCTGTTCAGGGCAAGAATGTCTGAGGGAACATTTGTACAGACACATGTTCTCAAGATGATTGAGTGGATTGAAAGATTGACAGAATTGGGATTCGACATGAATAAGGATCTTTGTGTTGATCTAAGTTTACAATCTCTCCCTAGTTCATTTTCACAGTTCGTCGTCAACTTCAACATGAACAAGATAGAATGCTCTCTGACAGAGCTTCTAAACATGTTAAAGACTACTGAGAGCACCATGAACAATGGGAAAGGTCTTGTGATACTTGTTGGTAAGGCCAACAAGAAGAGAAATTTTTAGCAAGCCTTTAATAAAGGAAAGGCAAAGAAGAATGGCAAAAAGTAAAGGCTGCAAAGTGCCATAAGGATGGCGATTGGAAGAGGAATTGCAAGTTGTACCTTGCAGAGAAAGTAAAGTAGAAGCTTGGAGAAGCTTCAGGTATGTTCATGATTGACCTAAACTTGTCATATAGATCCACATCATGGGTATCAGATACTAGATATACATCTCATATCTGCAATGATTTGCAGGTTCTGACAAGTAGTAGGTAGCTGAACAGAGGAGAGGTTGATCTTCGACTAGGAAATGGAGCAAGAGTTGCTGCACTTGTAGTCGAGAGTGCAACCTCAAGTTTTCTTCAGGAGTTACTTTAGAATTGACAGACTGTTATTATGTTCCATCTATAATTAAGAACATTATTTCCATATCATGCTTGAATAAATGTGGATTTATTGTGAGCTTTGGGAATAAAACATGTTCTTTATTATTAAATGGTGAATTGTTTGCTGGTGGGAGCTTAATTAATAGTTTGTTCTTACTAGATGTGGATACTCCTGTGATGTGTGTGGATGAACCTCTTAAGAGGAAGAGGGATGATGTAAATCAAGCATACCTTTGGCATTGTAAGCTTGGTCATATTAGTGAGGAAAGATTGAAAAGGTTGTGTAAAGATGGATATATTGATCCATTTGATTATGAATCATTTGCAACCTGTGAATCTTGCCTCATGGGAAAAATGACCAACTCTCCATTTACTGGACATGGAGAGAGAGCTGGTGAGTTATTAGAACTCATACATTCTGATTTATGTGGACCTATGTCCACCCATTCCAAAGGGGGTTACTCATACTTCATTACTTTCACTGATGATTTCTCTAGGTATGGATATGTGTACTTAATGAAATACAAATATGAAGCCTTTGAGAAATTTGTGGAGTTCAAGAATGAAGTAGAGAAATAAATAGGAAAGTGTATTAAAACTCTTCGATCTAATCGAGGAGGGGAATACATGAGTACGAAATTTACACAATACTTCAAGGATAATGGTATATTATCCCAGTGGACTCCTCCTTACACACCTCAGCTGAATGGTGTGACTAAAAGGAGGAATCATACATTATTAGATATGGTACAATCTATGATGTGCTTTACTAGATTGCCCTTGTCACTTTGGGACTATGCCATAGACACTGCTACTCAATTATTAAACAAAGTTCCTTCTAAGTCAGTGCCTTCCACTCCATATGAGATATGGAAAGGAAAGAAACCAAACCATAAGTATGTTATGGTCTGGGGTTGTCCTGCCCATGTTAAAAGGCACAATCCTGATAAACTGGCATCCAAGACTGAGAGATGCAAGTTTGTGGGATATCCTAAGGAAACTTATGGATATTACTTCTACCAGCCTTGCGATCGAAGGGTGTTTGTAGCTAAGCGGGCTATGTTCCTAGCGGATGAGTATATCCTTGAAGGAAATAGTGAGAATATGGCAGAACTAGAAGAGGTTCTAGAATCACAGACTGAAATTGCATCATCTCAGGAACCAGTTCAGGATGGCACACAAACTATGCGTAGGTCTGGCCATGTACCTGTCCAACCAGATAGATATATGGGACATATCCCTAGTGGTGGGGACAAGGCACATTATAATGAGGATGATAATCCTAAGACCTATGAGGAGGCAATAAGTGGTATTGACTCCTGGAGATGGCAAGAGGCCATGAAATCGGAGATGGACTGATGTAGGGTTGGCCAGAGTTGTGAAGAGATGAGAATTGATTCCACTAGGAGTGGGCATGCATTGGAACACCTTTTCTTATTTTATTTTATTTTATTTTTTTCTTTTATGCAAGACTAATACAAGCACCTAGACACTCTACAGGGCAATGTTGGAATGCAGACTCGACTATAAGCCTAAACTTAACCCAATTTCTAGTACGCGGCGGAGACTATAATCTGAAGATCTGACTCGATGCAAGGGGCTACCTTCTGGATAGGCGTAACCTAACCTTTCAGTAACGTCTTTTGATATACTGGAGTATTGGGATGCAAGGCAATTTAAAACACTTTTTTTTCTTTTGAAAATAGTGACTACCCTAGACTCAAACCGGCTCTGATACCAATTTGATGTGGGACGACTATGAGACTCGACATGGACGGGTTACGACCTTGGACTCTAAAGATTGACACGGCTAGCAAGATGACGCAACCAGCAACGACACTACCACGTGGCACCAAACGAGCTCCAAAAGAGGCGATGTGCCTCAAACAAGGAGCGCTAACTCACGGTCATCCCCATCGAGGGAAGCGTGACGATCTGCATGGTTGAGTAACCGGCGTTGAGTCTTGGGTGATCGACTCACTCTCGCGCTCAGAACGAGTCGCGGGATGGGTCTCGCACTCACAACTCACAGCCGTGATGTATCACGAGCTAGCTAAGAAACTAACCTACTCACAAGTAGTGGCATCAAGAGTGTATACTAACTATGCAAAGTGACAAAAAGGGGGAGGCGGGTGTACCTCCACGCTCAGGGCGTGGGGAAGACGTCCTGGCCGAGATCCGTGACTCCCGATACAACAATGATTATTAATTACAAAGTGCTTCAACAGCCCACTCCACGCAGGGAGGTAACAGGCAACATGTGGGGTTCGGGAGCACCAATCTCGGGTTGACGGGTCAGCAAGGCGGCGGTTCCGGGCGACGGTGGGGCGGCGACTCCGAATCTACAGTTTCTGACTGGTAGGACAGCGCACATGGGCGTCCAAAGGGACGCCGGTCTCCTAGAGGCTTCTGGATACGGAGGTTCACCGGGACATTGGCGAAGGGTCCCAGGTCGACCCCTGGGAGCGGTGGTCGCTGATTCTTCCCCGACGTAGTTTTTCTGGCTTTTACCGTTGACCCCTTTTTGCAGGCCAACCTTGGGACAGATCTGGACAGTCCTGCACACTCCGGCAAGATCGGCCGCCATGACCAGCCCGGACGTCGGATCGAAGCGAGACCAACGCCGTTGCAAAGAGGACTCGAAGATCTTTGACCTATGGGAGTTTCAAATCCGTCCAACGGTGGAACTAGAAATGACAGCTTCTGCAAAGTGACTGAGTTCTCTGGCCCAAAATATAGAACACACAGGGCAGAATAGAAGCTGCCTGTTTATGGGGATGGACTGAAGATCTGATGGAGGTTCTAGGGCTTGGGGATTTTTGTGGAGGTATAAGGGAGAGTGGTGGTCACGCACATAGGTCTTTTGTAGAATTCTGACCACGTTTTGGGGGTGAGAAAATTCGTCTACCACTGGCTATCACACTAGTCTGCTCACAGGCAGATTGTGGGGGTGAAGAACAACGGACTAGGAAGGGCCCTAAACGAGTTCTGATCTGGGTGAAAATTGAACTGGGAATGGCCTATGATGCGGGGAACCTACCCCCAAACTTTTGTTACGATCCAACGGTCTGATATCTCGTACCAGCCCAAAAACCGAGCTGCTATCCAGGAACTCTGAATTGCAGGGCAGCAAAGAGAGTTGAGGCTACGGTGGCTTGATGGCGGCACGGATGGCGGCGGCGGCGGTGGTGAACATTGGAAGCAGCAAGAGGAGGAGTAGAGGTGGGAGATATACCACGGATCTTAGGGTTTCAGTCCTAGATCTGAAAGAGAGAGGGAGGAAGAAGGAGGAAGAAGATGAACTAGCAAGGGGGAGAGAGAGGGGGTGCACACATGGCCATATTCTCCATAATAGTTCTTCATTAGTTCTTCCACAAAAATACAAGAGACCTTAAATACTCAAACTCTAGATCTAGATCAAAGGACATCCACTAACACCAAAAGACATCCACTAACATTTGGTCAAGGGTAGGTGGGGGACAAGCATGGGGAACAAGGAGGGGACACCCCCCTTTAAGGGTAGGTGGGGGACAAGCATGGGGGACAAGGAGGGGACCATCCTCCACTCGGCATCGCCGAGTCACCCCGGGTTTTGGGTTGAGTGTCGGGTGAGTTGGCCACCGATATCGGCCCGTTCGAGTTGCGAATTGTGCTTGCTTGCCTAGGTCCGAGGTCGTGTCACATCAGTTAATCATCCTTAATCTAATTTTTGCAGTGTCACTACAATGTTTCTACAATACTGCTATAGTATTGATGACTTCGCCATCTTAGATTAAGGATATTTTATAAACTTAAAGAAAAATATTTTATAATTTTTTTTCATCTTTCATCATTTATTTTCATATGCATATGTATATGTATATATATTTCTGAGTTGCTATAAGATAGATCAAGGATAATTAAGGAGTGTCGATGGAGGACACTAGGAGCACAAACCAAAAGATAGCAAGGAAAGTTATAAGCTTCTCCATGGAACCTTTTAACGACTACAGTGATTTTATGTTATGGCTACAGCATGTGAAGAACATCCAAATGTGGGAAAGGCTGGTGAGAGAATTCTCAATGACAAGATTGAGAAACTAGAGAAGCTATCAGCTGAGGCATGACATGATATACAAAACATTGCGAATAGCACAATACAATTGGTCTTGGCAGATAACACACTTTTGGAGGTGATTGGCTTAGATAATTTAGCAACAATCTAGAAAAAGTTGGAGAGTAGATATAAGTCCTAGTCATTAACAAACTGGTTGTTTCTCAACAAGAAACTATATGGCTTGAAGATGGAGTAGGGAGCACGTCTGGAGGCTCATCTAGATGAGTATAACAAGATTTGATGGATGTGCTTAACTTGGATATGAAGATTGATGATGAGAACAAGACACTTCTCTTGTTTGCATCATTGCTTGTATCGTATGATGATATTATGACTACAGTTTCGTTTAGAAAAGATACTCTTAAGAGATGATGCAGTAACTTCATTGCTTATGAATGAGTCGCAATAGAGGAGTCAAGTCAGGGTCATCTTTTGGTTACAAGCGAAGGTCAAGGGAGATCAGATGAGAGATAGGAGTCTAGAAAGGGTAGTGATCATTATAAGTCATGAGTTCGTCAGACATTGATGCGGGACGGACACGGGAGCCGACTCGACGTGATGCGGACCTCAGACTCTACATGCGGACACGACCAGCAACGCGCCGATATGAGGGGCTTGTGGCTCGACACTAAGAGACCCTAGGGCTATACGTCGCTAACAGAATGTAAGCTCACTCGTCGTCCCTTTAGCGAGGGAAACGCGGATCGTGCGCGATTGAGGAACCGGCAGAGTTCAAGGGTAGTCCGACTCAACTCCGGACTCGGATCGAGTCACGGGACGGGTCACTCTCTTACTCACAGCGGTGACATGGACACACGGGCTAGTATCCTACACTCTCGCAGCGGCATACGACCATATACTAGACTAGCAAATGAACGCCAAGAAGTCTAGACCATTACCTCCACGCACCTGGCGTGGCGAAGACAACCCCTGCCGATTTACAGACTCCTGGTTAAACAATTTTGCAGCAGTACAAATGTTTGACCCACTCCACGTAGGGAGGTAAAAGGTCACAAGTGGGGCCCGAAAATCATGCGAATCAGGTTGACGGGCAGCATCTTGGTGTCGCCTCCATCGGTGCCTAACTCAGATTTAAGAGTTGTCCATACAGTGCGATCAATGGGGGCGTGGGGCCCATGAGCCACTCTATCCTCCGGGTCTGCTGGGGTGGATCCCACGATGATGGGAGGCCTAGTGGCGCACATCCACAGACGGTGGTCGGGCGGGAGTCACCGGTCGGAGGCCGATCGACTCCGAACTCCAAGGCTTGGAGTTGCTGCCCACGGACCTGTCGCTTCTGTTTTCTGGCGTGCGCCTAGGTGAGAATCACCGCTGTGACCAACCCCGACGTCGGATCGATGTGAGACTGGCGCCGTTGGAAAGCTACTTCGAAGCACTTCGATCTAAGGCCAGAGAGAAAATTTTGATCTGCATGGATCTGGCCTTTATCCTTTTTTGAAGCTGCTGCTGGACAGTGGCCAGAATCTGAGAGTAGCAGGGAGATTTCCTGAGAACCGCTGTTGGCTATGGGGTAAACCTCAGATCTGGAGTTTGGTCTCTTCAGGAAAGTTGTATAGATAGATGTTAGGAAGACGAGGGTATTTTGTTTGTGAGATTTTAGGGAGATTTCGATTTGTTATTGATTTTCTAAAGGCTAGTGAATATTTCACAATCTAGATAATGATGTGAAATAGTTGATTCTTTGCCAAGAGGAGTTTCAATAACTAAATCTATCCATTCAGGTTCATTAGGTAGTGAATCGGTGAACTTTTTAGAAATAAAGGAATACGATGCCCTAGTGTCAAATAAAACATAAGCAGACTTTGAATAAATTGTTAGTGTACCTTCTACTAGTCCGCCTTCATTGTCTTGTTCTGCTTCCATAACAGCATGGAGACGAGCATTCCTTGTTACTAGATGCTTTCCATCTCCTGGTAATTCCTTCATCATCGGGCAATCTAGGATCCGGTGATCTCGGCTTCCACAACGGAGACAGGCTCCCAGTTTTCTCCAACATTCTTTCGCCTTGTGTCTGGTCTTATCGTAATGTTTACACACCACGTTGGATGGGGTGGTGATGGACAATGGCTTGGACGTCTTCTTTAGCTTTTTATCGTGCGAAGACTCTCCTCCATTACCGGGTCTCCTCCTGTTGTTAAAGCTTGGCTTATAGTTGCTAGAACCAGTAACGTTTCTTTCCCACCCACGGATCTTGTCAGACAATTCTGTGGCGTCTTCAAGCAACTGTGCTCGCCTTACCATCTCAGAATAAATTTATATATCTAGCAGAGCCAGCTGGGTAATGTACTGGGGCTTAAGCCCATTCAGAAACATTTTGGCTTTCATTTTCTCTGTGCTAACTAGATGCTTGGCATACCGAGATAACCGTGAGAACTGTGCCTCGTATTCTGGCACCGATAATGATCGTTGCTTAAGAGTGGCAAATTCAGAGACTTTCTTTTCTTGGACTCTATCCGAAAAATACTTTCTATTGAAGTGTTCAATGAACTCTTCCCAAGTTACTTATTCTGGGTCAATAGTTGCTTCGATAGACTCCCACCAGCAGCGGGCGTCTTTCTCTAACTGAAATGTAGCTAATAAGACCTTCTCCTGGTCCGTACATTGCATAACCCTAAATATCCGCTCGATTTCCTGGATCTAATGTTCGACATCGTCCGAGTCCATGGATCCTGTGAACTTCGGGGGATTCATGTTCTTAAAACTTTGGTGGAGATTCCCCGCTCCACACTGTGCACCTCCCTGTGCAACTCGTTGTAGGGCTTGGGTGAGGCCCTGGACGGTCCTCTACATATCGCGCCGTTGGGCACGTTCTGCGGCCATTGTCCTACAATAATTAAATAACTATTAGATCACGATTATTTTCTAAGGATTATATTAACTTAGCCCTTGGTTCTACCCACTCTCACAGGGTAAAAGGTTAAACCTATCCTTAGACTTGGGTTTCCTAGGAATTGAATATCCTAGGCTCTGATATCACCAAAGACTGTCGCGTCCCGAGCGCGGAAGATTACCTAGAGGTGTCGCGACGAGTCTATATCATTCATGCCAATCAGAGCGTAGTGTATTCGACACAAAGATAGAGCGCACAATATAGCAAATAAACCTAACCCTTTATTTATTCATAACCATCCTTATTACATTATCCAAATATTATGACCCAAATAAGAAGAAAATTACAAGATTGACTCAAGAACTATAAAGATAGACCAGACTATTGAACTCTAGACACTTGGATAGCTCTATAACTTCACTCTTGCTCTTCCCCATCCGTGTTTGGTTCATCCTCATCAGTCTTACCTGAAAAATAGGGGAAAACCTATATGAGCGAAAGCTCAGTACGTGCTAAACCTCAAGTACTAGCATGCTTAAAGTGAATTACCAATTATCATGGAATGCAACAAGCTATGCATGTTCGCATGAAACGACCCTATAGAGAGAATGTATAATCTTGAAATCAAGAGTTGATATCAATAGTCATATGATGAACAAGTAAGTCAAGCATGTATTCATGATAATGTTGTCAAGACATTCAAGTAAGTAATATATATAGATATCAAGTCATGAATTGGCTATCAACTTTAAGCAAGTAACAAGTATATACCCTTTTGTGGGTCACGCAATTCATGTCATGTCAAGTCAAGTCATGTCATTTTGATTCAAGAACTCGTAGAATGTCTCAATAAAAATAAGTACTTTGGTGCAATGCCACACCGTGATCATTCAACTCTCTCGGACACAAGTACTTTCGGGCGCTCCTCCCAAGACCAGATCGGGCCCTATAAATGCCAGGCATTGAACATGTAGTTCGACATCCACTATTGTTATAGCCAATATAGAGTAGAGCATGACCATTATAACACCCAAAATATTAAAGAATCATGATGTGCATCATCAAAGCAGCATTCAAACGATATGCGGTTCATAATGAGCCGTCTAAACGTTACGTGCGGTCAAGGGTGAACCGTATATATCAGCACATTAGGCGAAGGATGTGCGGCCCATCATAGACCGCACTAGTTTGTGCGGTCTATCGAACGACCGCACAACCCCTGGGGCATTCAAAAATAAAATGCCCTTTTCCCCTCCCCCTCTCCACCGTAACCGACGGAGGGGAGGAGAGGCGAAAGGGCCACGACCGAAACACCAACGCCCCACTCTCCCATTCCCTCCCCTTCAATCCCTCAATCACCCTCTCTCCCTCTCTCACACACCCACCATGCGGACTAAGAGCTTGGCCCACCGCCCACCATCATCAACCGGGGAGGAGGAGGGTTCGCCGTCGACGCCGATGGACGAAGGATCGCCCGTCGCCACCGCCGTCCCCGTCGTGGAAGAGGGAGCACCGTCCTCGCCCGCGGCCGTGGAGGAGGGTGACACACCGCCGGCGGAGGGGGAAGCCGCCGTGCCATCGATGTCTGAACGGGTGGCCCGGGACCCCGAGGTAGGCCGAAAACCCATCCCCGTCACTTCTTTTTCAGTTAAATGATGCTCAGGGGGGCTTAGAACCATGTTTAGGGGCCGGTTGGGGTCTTCCCGCCGGTGGGGGAGGGCTGCCACCGTCGTCGGGGAAGACGACGGTTGTGTGGTTCTCAGGAAACCGCACAAACCTGGACATGCGGCCCTCATCAGGCCGCACAAACTTATGCAGCCCAGGGTTGGCCGCACAAACACTGAAAACAGACATAGGAAGTGCGGGCCATAGATGGCCGCACAAGGACATGCGGCCTACATCAGGCCGCACAAACAGTTGTGCGGTCCATGGGGACCGTAAAAAGCCAACGAACCGACATAGGATGGGCGGTCGATGATGGGCCGTCCAACCCTAATGTGGCCCAGGAGTGGCCACACAACCCCTGGCAAACAACAAACAAAAGCGGTCCATATAGGACCGTACAAACCTCATGCGGTCCAGGACTAGCCGCTCAACCCTGAGAAACCTTGCTTTGTCTTCTTTTTTTGGTTATTATTATTATTATTATCACCATTATTACCGTTATTACTCTCCTCTTATTAAATGGATAAATGCAGGGGAAGCGCAGGACCCGCATCTCCTGGCTGTAGGTTCGGGCAGTGTACCTAGCACTGTCGGACTTCCAGCGGGAGCGGCTAGCTGCCATGGGGTTCGCCCCATTCCTGAGCATGGAGGTGTGTCGCTTCAACACACCTCTGCTCTACGCTCTGCACAACCGCTGGGACCCGGTGAGTCGCATGTTCCTTTTCCCGTGGGGGCACATGGTCCCTACGTTGGAGGACGTGGCCAAGCTTACTGGCCTATGCGTGCATGGGCTACCGGTTAGCGGGACCACTTTTCCCGACTACCGGGAGATGGCTCGGGAGTTGCTGGGCCTTGAGCTTCGGCGTCCTGAGAGGCAGTCTACCCTCCTCCCACGGGCTAGTCTTCAGGACAGCCTCGGGCTGAGACAGGCGGGCATTACAGTCTGCGAGGAGCCGGAGCAGCATCTTCAGCGGCTCGTGGACTTGGCCAGAGCGAGAGTAGCAGCGAAGCCAGGAGCGGAGGCGGACCGGGTGTTGAGGCGGTTTCTGATGCTGCTATTCGGGCGCCTTCTTTTCTCGACTCGCGTGGATTCGATGAGCTGCCGCTTCCTCCCGTTCCTCGAGGAGCTCGACCACGTCGGCGACTACGCGTGGGGAGCGGTAGTTCTAGCCTTTCTGTTCGACTCGCTGAGCTCGACAGCACGTCGGACGATGCTCGGGGGCTTCTCCCCCTTACTCTAGGTACGACTCTGACCCTAGCTTGGTTTTTATGACTTCTAAATGCTTTCTAAATGCTGACACGCTATTATGATGCAGGTTTGGGCCTATGTGTACCTTCGTGTACTAGGCAGAGGGGAGGAGACCCGTCCTGGGCTTCTCCCTATCGCTCAGAGGTGGACCGCACCTCGTGAGACGGGCTCCCTACGACGACAGGTCCGGGAGCTCCAGGATGACATCGACGCTCTGTCGTACGCTTCGGTACGCCTCTAAACTCAGACTCTCTAATTGAATGCATTTCTACATGATTATGATGCTGATGCAGTTCATTGATTTAATTCTTTTGCTTGAGGGGCCTCCATATAATTTTTTTTCATGTTTCTTCATTTTGTGAACAGTGTCAAGAATTACAGAATGGACTCTCACGTTGGCCGCATTCCATTGGCGTGCAGATGCTCTCGCAGGCCTCTCCCTCTCTGGCATGGTAGCAGGCGATGCAGATGGCAGGTTGAGCAGGTGCATGATGGCCACTCCGAAATGGTCATTGGCGTGCAGGAGCTTGAAGAATGCAACAGCAGGCAATGAGTGCTTGCGGGATCGCATAGGCAGGGCAGCAGTGACAGGCGAGCAGTAGGTCTGGTGTTCGTAGGCTCAACAACGGCTGAGCAAGTCTCCCACAGAAGCTTCGACGAGTGCAGGCCACGGCAGCAGGGCACGATGTAGATCCTGGCAAGAGATGGCAGGCGATCTTGGGCAGTGGCCCCCTCAGACGGTAACCCAATCGACTGGCAGCAACTGTGGTGGTGTGCGAGCATGGGGATCTAGGAGCGCATGATAACATCGCTTGCAGGTGATCGAAGATGACTGGCTCTCACGGCAGCGGCGACAAGGCATGGGGATGCGGCAAGTGCAGGTGGTGGGGGGTTGGACGTGGGCACCATGGCTCTTATAAACACCGTCACAGCACTCCCCCCTGGGGACAGACCTCTCACCCCCTCTCTGATCTCCTCCTCTTTCCCTCTCCCGTCTTCTCCTCTCTTTCTCTTCCCCTCCGGGCCTCCCCCTTCACTTCTCCTCCGCTCCCTCCTCTTCCTCTCCTCTCTCACCACTCCTCTTCACACTGTTGCGGTGCCCCTATTCAAAACAGGGGCACCGAACGGCTTCTTCGATCCCCCCCACTCCTCTTTTCTCTTCTTTCTCCCCCCACACACACGCAGCACTGTTGTAGCTCTCCCCCCTTCTCTTTTAACTCCCGACCCCTCTCTCTATCTTATGTCTTCACTCCCCCTCTCTCTGCTCCCATCACCGGCAGCAGGGGACAGCATCTCCCCCCCCCTTCTCCACAGCTGATCTCTCTCACTCTCTTACACTCCTCTCTTGCCTCACTCCCTCTCTTTCTCTCCCCCCCCCCCCTTCCTGCTCTCCTTTCTCCTCCACACCTCTGATTGCACCACACTACCACCACCGTTGCAGCAGCCCTCCGCCGGCATCCGCACCACGTCGAGTCCTCTTCTCCATGCACACACACGTCATGTCGGTCTCTCTCCTGCTTACCCTCTCTCTCCTACGCGAGCACCGTGCCATGCACGTCCTTCACTCTCCTCTCCGATCTCACCTCTCTCTCACGCACTCCCCCTCTATCCGATCTCACTTCTCTATCTCTCTCCCTCTTTCTCTTTCTAACTCACACACACACACCTGCATGCACTGGCAGCGTCGACACCCCGCTTCTCCCCTCACCCCAGCTACCGTCTCCCTCTCCCTGCACTCTCACAGCACACACACACTCACTGCACACACACACTCCTTCACACCTCCTCCCCCCTTGGTGATCCCCATCCCCTCTCTCTTTCTGTCTAACTCCGCCTGCACGCCCCCATCTCTTCTCTTCTTCTCCTGCTTCCTGCACACACAGCCATTGCTGGCCTCCGCCTCCTCTCCCATTCCCTTTCCCCTCCCCCGCCTCTGCGCATACGCACGTCTCGTCCGTCTCTCCTCCTCTCTCTACTCACACGGCCTCTCCCTCTCCCTCCTCTCCCTCTCCACCTCACACACACTCGCGCACACACACCGCTTCTCTTCCCACCTCCCACTCTCTGTCTCTCGCCTCTCCCTTTACACACACACACGGCTCTCACCCCCCCGTTCTCTATTCTCTCTTTCCCTCTCTAACTCGCACACACACATGCACACACGTTAATTTTTTTTCTTTCTCTTCTATTTTTTATCCTCCCCGCTTCTATTTCTATTTCCCTCTCTACGTCTCTTTCTCTTTCTTCTTTCTCTCTCTCTTTCTTCTATCTCTCTAACCCCTCCAAAGATGGTGTAAGACGGAAGGCATCGACTCCAAGTTGAGCGGAGATCAAAGGTTCAAGGAGACGACGTCACCCCGGCAACACGGCCGCATTATCCTTGCCCCTTATCTTCCTCGGTGTTATTTAGGATTTATTTTTATTTGGGATTATAACTTTTATTTTTGCACTTCATGCGGTAAATCTTACCATTTAATTAGTGAAAATTATGTATTAGGTCATTGACACTCATGTCCGAGGGGGCTACCTGGCGGTGCCCACGACGTTCGGATCTATGCCACCAGCTGTGGGACTGCCCAACTGCTTGGGCCTCGTCTTCGTCGACTTGCTGAAGGTCGACAACCAAGATCAGGGCGCTGCCACAAAGACCCTACTGAAGCCTAAGAACGAGAAGAAGAACCCGAAGAAGAAAGCTGCCCCAGTGGTCGTCGCTTGTTTCGTCCACCATGTAGAGAGGGGGGAGGCAATCCCCGCTGTTGCCAAGAGGGGAAGAGGAAACAATCGGAGGAGCTGGTACACTACTACAAGCCGTTGCCTTTTGAACTCAGGAAAGACGATGATGGTTGGAAGCATCAGGGTGAACCTCAATGGTCACCCCAGGGATGTCCGACTGGACAGGGTTGTCCCAACGATTCAAACCAACAACGAGTTCCAGGTGCTAGCCACTAGGAGGGCCAATTGGGAAGCTGATAAAAGGAAGCCGCTGGCACCCAAGCCGGTAAAATTTAAGCAAGTCTGGATGCTGAAGAGAATTCAGAGCTGGGCACCAGCTAGAGAAGAAAATGTCGCTGTTGTCCACCCCAGGGCCGAGGGCAGAAGATGTTAGAAAGGAAAAGAGGATGTTACTACTATCCACCCTTTTGTTGAAAAGAGAAGCTGCCAGTCAAGGGGTCCAGTCACTGCCGCCTCTCACCTCAGGAGGAGGGGCGAAGATTTTCAAAAGAAAGTTGGAAGAAGAATGGAGGAGGTTGTCTCTGCTGCTATCCTAAAGAGACCCAGGGCTTGCGCTAGACAGGCCGATGTATTCAGATACTCTAAGTCAGAGTACTTAGCCGCTCAAGTCTCGAGGCTGGTTTATCAGCTAAAGACTCAAGAGAGACTATTACCCAGGTCAGGGTTGCAAGAGCACAGTCAGGAAGAGATGAACCAGGTGATTCAAGATTATTTTTATTGCCTAGGGAACTCCTCCCTAGGGCAACAAAGACTATCCCGTGCCTTGGGCACTGTGGAGGAAGAGGAAGAAGCTCCAGAAGAAATAATGTTAGGAGTCTCGTCCTCAGATTCCAGTGACTGTGAAGCCAGCCGCGGGGCCAAATATGAGAAAGATATCCCGCATAGGGAAGAAAAAGAAGAAAGAATGTCTGTATTTGACCGTCTGACATTTCCTGGTCGGGTCAAGAGAAGAATTCGCAGGCAGAAAGGGAAAATGTAGATTTTTGCTTGCAATATGACCGGCGTCGTCGGAAGATATGACATGCTGCCAAGTCAGCCAGAGGAATTAACTAGACTGGCACACAGGCCGGGCACAGTCACAAGAAGAAGCCAAGCAGTGAAAGATAAGATAGCAACTGCTGATCAAGGCAACCTCTTGGCCAGCAATGAAGCCCGGAGGATCACCATGATGACAGTAAATGTGGTGACTGCAGAAGAAGAGGACAATCTTCTCATAGACCCCGCTGAAGGGACTTTGGGAGAGATGCAGATCCCAACAACCCTGGATCCCATGATCTAGATGATGTTTAGAAGATACCAGCAAGAAATTGACTCTCTCAGGAGACATTTGAATGAGAAAAATGAACAGACACCTGTTTCTAAGCAGGCCGAGCCAGCGGGGCAGACTTCCAGCTCAGCGGAGGTGGCCGTCCCACATGTTCCTTATCAGAATGACAAGGGAAAGGCGCTAACTCAACCTCTCCCACAGCAGGTGGCAGCCCAACCCTCTGTGTCTCAAACGCAGCCTGCCATGCCAGCACCTCAGCCAACTCTACATACAACGGTCGTGACGACCCTTTTTAGCCATTAGTAGGCACATTTCTTTCCAGAGCCGGTAGATCCAGCTATGGCGAATAAGCTGATGATAGAAAAGATCATCGAGATGAAGCTGTCTGAGAAAGTCGGGGACGATTTCGGTACTTATGATGTCTACAAGGTACCATACCCTGTGCATTATGCTCCCAAGAGACTACCACCCGGCATCAGCAAGCCGCCTGTTGTTCCCTATGTTTTGATGTTAGCAAACACCATGAGTCAATAAGGTTATGCTTTACAATATTTCAAAGTTTCTATTTGAGCATTTCTCTTGTTAGAAGCAAAATAACGTACGAGGATGTCTGTTCTATAGTTCGAGCATGTTGTTGATCTTCAAACACTTCTTAGTCATGTCTTGCATACCCCGTGCATATCTTGTTTAACCCTCCTAATAGAAATTTCATCCTTGAAATTTAAACGGAAGGATAAGGAGAAACATGCAAGAGATTATACCTCACTGGAATAAGAAAGGAAAAAGTTGACGCATTTCATCTTCACGCTCCCAAGTTGCTTCATTCCCTGAGTGACGTTGCATACAACCTTAACCAGAGGAATTACCTTATTTCTCAATCGCTGCTCACGGTGATCTTCAATTCTAACGGGGCACTCTGGAGTAGATAAATCCGCAGTCACTTCAGGCCAAACTGAACTATCGAGCACGTGAGATGCATCAGAAACATATTTCCTCAATTGAGACACGTGGAACACATCATGGATAGCTTGCATTGCCACTGGCAGCTGAAGATGATAAGCCACTTGGCCCACACATTCCAAAATAGGAAACGGACCAACATAACGCGAACTAAGCTTTCCACGCTTCCCAAATCTCATAACGCCTTTCATCGGAGATACTTTTACAAACACCATATCTCCAGGCTCGAACTATAGTGGCCGCCTGCGCTGATCTGCATAACTTTTCTATCGACTCTGAGCTATCAACATTTTTTTCTGATTCAGATGAATTACATCAGCACACTACTGAACCATATCAGGTCCTGTCAACAATCTGTCACCGACTTCAAACCAGTTCAAAGGAGTATGACAAGGATGACCATACAATGCCTCATACGGTGCCATACCGATGCTAGAGTGATAACTGTTATTATAAGTAAATTCAACAAGTGTCAAATGCTGACTCCACGAACCCTGCCAATCAAGGCAACACGATCGCAGCATATCTTCTAAAGTCTGAATTGTCCTCTCTGACTGACCATCAGACTGCGGATGATATGCTGAACTGAAAGCTAACTATGTGCCCAACGCTTTTTGAAAATTGCGCCAGAAGCCAGAGGTAAAATGTGGCTCACGATCTGACAAAAGTGAAATAGGAATTCTATGCAACGGCACAATCTTTTCAATGTAAAGCTCGGCTAATTTCTACACACTCCAGGCAACTTTAATCGGCAACAATCTAGCTGCCTTTGTCAAGCGATCAACCAACAGTCAGATACCATCGAAACCTTGAGAAGTCCGAGGTAAACCTACAACAAAATCTGTCGTAACATGATCCCATTTTCACATTGGAATTTCTAACGACTGAAGCATTCCACAACACTTTTGATGTTCAGCTTTTACCTGTTGGTATGTCAAGCACTTAGAGACAAATACAGCCACATCTCTTTTCATACCTAGCCACCAGAACTGCCTTTTCAAATTCTGATACATCTTGGTAGTGCCGGGGTGAATAGCAAAACGGGATCCATGGGCTTCACTCAGAATTGCATACCTCAATTCATCAACAGCTGGAACATAAAGCCTGCCACGAAAGCTGACAACCAACTCATCATCAAACTCAATGTCATGCATCATTACAATGCGGGACAAATCAGAATCTGCCTGCTGAGCTTCCTTAATCTGCTGATAAAGAGCTGAAGTCATCATAAGACTGGCACACACAGCTATCATTGGATCAGGAGGAATGTCCACACTGAAAGTTTCACGAGGAAACTATTCCCACAATTTCCATTCACGAATCAGCAAATGACTAATTTGCACTTTCCTGCTCAGAGCATCAGCCACAACATTCATTTTACCTGGCTGATAGGAGAGAGTAAAATCATAATCCTTCATATATCCCATCCATCGACGCTGCCTGAGATTCAGATCTTTTTGAGAGAACACATACTGTAAACTCTGATGATCAGTAAAGATCTCAAAATTTTCACCATACAGATAGTGTCTCTAGATTTTTAGTGCAAAAGTCACCGCTGCAAGCTCCAGATCATGTGTTGGATAATTCTCTTCGTGTTGTTTTAACTGCCGGGATGCATAAGCGATAACTTTACTATGTTGCATCAGCACTGCACCCAGACCTACTCGAGAAGCATCCGTGCAAACCATGAATCCACCCGAGCCCGAAGGTAACACCAGCACTAGAGAAGAAGTGAGAAGCCTTTTCAGTTCAACAAAGCTCTACTCACACTGATCTGACCAGATAAATGGTACATCTTTATATGTCAGTCTAGCCATCAGTGCGGCAATCCGTGTAAAATCTTGAATGAATCTCCGATAATAGCCATCAAAACCTAGAAAACTCCTGATCTCTGTCATGGTCCTCGGTCTCTGCCATTGAAGGATAGCCTCAATCTTAGCTGGATCCACTGCAACTCCGTCACCAAAAATCACATGGCCCAGAAAATGAATTTCCTGAAGCCAGAACTCACACTTACTGATTTTTGCATAGAGCTCGTAGTCTTGCAGAGTCTGTAATATAATCCTTATATGTTGTACATGCTCTTCTTCAGAAGGAGAATAAATAAGAATATCATCGACAAAGATCACCACGAAGCGGTCTAGGTAAGGACGGAACACAAGCTGCATCAGGTCCATAAAGGCTGCAGGAGCATTGGTTAGCCCAAATGGCATAACCAAAAACTCAAAATGACCGTAACGCATGCTAAATGTAGTCTTTTCCACATCTCATTCTCTAATTCTCAGCTGAAAATAACCTGAACGAAGATCAATCCAAGAAAAGACAGAAGCAGACTGCAACTGATCAAACAAATCATCAATCCTGGGCAGAGGATACTTGCTCTTGATAGTCACCTGATTCAACTGCCTATAATCTATACATAGCCTCAGGCTTCCATCTTTCTTTTTAACAAATAGAACAGGAGCACCCCACGGAGAAAAGCTGGGACGAATGTAGCCTTTTTCCAATAATTCTAACAGTTGTGCTCGCAATTCCTTCAATTCAGCTGGAGTCATCTGGTATGGTGCCTTTGCTAAAGGTGCCATACCTGGAATCAACTCAATCACCATTTCTATTTCTCGCTGCGGAGGTAAGCCTGGTAACTCATCAGGGAACACATTAGGGAACTCACAAACAACAGGAATAGCACTGATATCCTACCGTGGTGCCTCAACAGCAACCACTGAAGCTAAGAATCCCTGACAACCTGCATTAAGCAATCTACAGGCTCGAATAGCAGAAATAATCAAGCGAGAAGAACGAAATCAAATACCTTGAAAATAAAAGGCTGGTTTCCCATGTGGCTGAAAATCGACTTTCTTGGATTTGTAATAAACCACGACTCCATATTGTTCCAACTAATCCATGCCCAGAATAATATCATAATCGGCCAACTGCAAAGCATATAACCTCGCTGACAACTACTGATTATTCATCACAATAGGAGTCTCCTCTAGACAGAGAGGAGTAAACATAAAATCCCCAGAAGGCATTTCAACAAGCAACTCACAAGTCATCTCCGATGTCGGCTCCTCAATATAGGCAATAAAGTCTTCAAAAATAAATGATTGAGAAGCACCTGAATCAAAAAGAACATGAGCTGCATGACCATAAATCATGATCGTACCTTCCACGAGATGGGATGCCACCGCTTCAGCGTGAGTAATATGAGAAACCTTCCCTTTCTGCTATTTGCTAGCTGCGAAAGACCGCTGAGAAGAAGTTGAAGCTTGAGGATAGAATTGCTGAGACTGAGGTGGTGGAGGAGGTCTGAACTGAGATGGCTGTGGTTGAGAAAACTGAGAAAACTGCACCGATTTTGGCCTCAGTGGACAATCTCGAACCACATGTCCCAACTGATCACAGCGAAAACAAACCACCGGCATCGAACAAGGCTTGCCTGGGTGGCTCCCACCACATCTCAGACACTGCCTCGGCTGACTAGTTGCTGATCCCTGACGCTGTTGGAAAGAAGGTACAGTCTGCTAAACAGTGCCAAAAGATGCCTGTTGATCAAACCTCTTCCTGAACTTCTTGAACATCCGCTTGGACTTGGGTTTAGAAAAAGAAACGCCACTAGCAGCGGGCACAACCGATGGAACTCCTGCCACAGACGGCTGACTGACCTGTTAAAACTGCACACTGGGCTGAACTGACGCCGCTTGAGTACTCCCTTGGGATCTGGCCATGTCAAGCTCCAGCGCCGTAGCTGCTTGATATGTTACGTCCATCTCTACCACTCGAGTTGCAATCAACGGCTGCCTCAGCTCTACTTTTAAGCCCCGCAGGAATTGCTCAATCTTTAGACCTTCATTGGCAAGAATATGGGGTGCTTAACGACCCAATTCCATAAATTTATTGTGATATTGCAGCACAGTCATGTGACCTTGAGCCAGTTCCATAAATTGATGCATCTTATCCATTCTGAGGTAAGCTGGACTGTAGGTGCGCTCGAAGGCTGTGACAAACTCCCTCTATGTGATCTGACGAAGAGGATGGGAACGAAAAGTAACCTCCCACTCCGTTGTCCACCACGCGAGCGCTGCTCCCTGAAGTTGAAATGTGGCTAGCATCACTTTTTCATCCTCTGTGCATTCCATAGAATGGAAAACATGCTCAGTCGCATCCAACCACACTCTGACTGCATCAGGATCTGCCTACCCTTTGTAAGTCGGTGGGTGGAACAACAAAAAATTCTTTCAATGCCCTGCCATGGCCACCTAGAGGCAAATCAGCTTGAGGAACAGGATCAGCTTGAGCTGGTGCTGACACATTAACCGGAGGAGGAAAGGTGCCACTTTCCTCCCGAGGAACACGTGCCCTTCTATGAGGTGGCATTTTGATCTAAAAGGAAACACACAATAACAGAAAACCCATCAGTAATCATGGAAAACATCCTAAGCCAACAGTAGTAGACTCAAATGGACTTGTTCTGGATTGGTACAATTTTGATTCCTTATACATAACCTCAACACCGCTTTGATACCAACTATAACGACCCGGAGATCCGGATACCGGTAAACCGATACCAAGAACTCGGGGAAGCCACCCAAGAGGCTGATGAGGCCCCGTAAGGGTTGGAGGGTTCTCGGTATTCTGATTGAAGCCGGATATCTTGATTGCCTGGACCTTCTAAATGTAGGGAGTCAGATATAGAGTCTTGAATATTTTGAGGGGCATGATGTTGACAGCGGCGCCAGCATCCACTAGAATACAGTTTACTTCATGCCCATTGATTTTTCCCTTCATGTAGAGGGGTCGATTATGGCACGGAGGAGAGAGTAGTAAGTCTTTCTCCGTGAAGGTGACAGTGGCCGTGAAAGCCTCGCGGCTTTCATTTCCACCGCATGTGCTTCATAGACTTTCGGCTCTTGAAGTATCTTGATGAGGGTTTCTCTCAAATCTTTACTCCAAGCTATGGCTTCCCAGATTGTGATGCTGGCAGGGAAGTGCTTCATCTGGCAGAGAACCTTTTGGTCAGCTTGAGCTCGAGCGTCCTCCAGTGATGGTAGCATGTCTGGCTGGATCTGCTGTAAGTTGCCGCTCCACTCCTCGTCTGGGAGTTGCACCGCCTTGCCCTTGTTACTGCAATCAGGTTGACTCTGGCCACCCACAGACTCTTGGAAGAGAGAGGCCAATGATGACTCTTTAGAGGGAGGCTGAAGGGCTGGCCCATCCTTGCCAGACGGCCATACTTGCTTTGTAGGATAGGTCAAAACTGGTGCTGGAACTGGGGTGCTGGCGACAATCTCCTCAGTGCCAGCCGGGTCGAAGATGCTGGGTTGCCCTCGGATCTCCACTGGCGGGATCGGGGCGGATCGTTCTCTTCGGAGGAGGAGGACCCGTTCGGGGTCGAAGGGAGACGGGCGAACAGGCGGCTCAGGGACTCTTCCACGGCCTCTGCCACGTCCACGACCGCGGCCTCGGCCACGACCGGTATGTTCTGGAGTTGGTTGTAGTCTGAGTGGAGCCGTAGCCCTTTGTATGGTTCTGGATGCCACTGGCTCGCCTCACCCGGAGGCGTTGATGTTATGTGGAGGTGGAATAGCCACCATGTTGCAGGTGCAGCTGTAAAGCATCTATTCCAGCTGTTCCACTGTGATCTCTTTGTCCTTATAGAACAAGGAGAGCTCTTCTGGAATGCGAAGGGTTTCACCTTCCTTGACTTTTTGGATCATTTCTTGGACCCAGTCTCTGAGGCGAGCTCGTTTCTGCATGTCTTCCCATGGGATGTAACTATCCAGTGGGATAGGCCCAGTAGGGCGGAGAGGAATGTATTCTTCCAAGTTGTCAATGAGTCACTGTAGCCTCTGGAGAGGCATTAGCTCTGCTGGACATTGCAAAGCAGTCGCTTGTTCGGCTTGTTTCTTGAGCTACCTCTTGAGATTCTTCCTTCTGTTCCTCTCTTGTTTCTTGGTGATGGCCGTCTCCAGGGAAGTAGGAGGAGGGGGCACTGGAACTGGAGCTGACGGGTCCGTGTGGGGATGCCGTCGTGCCGATGGGTTTGCAGGGCGAGGTCGGTGACTTCTCTTTGCCCGGATCTCAATCCAAGCACCTTCCGATTGTTGTAGTTGGAAGGTGGCGTTGATCGCCTGTTCGATGACCTCGAGTGGTAGTTCCTGGTAAGTTAGGATGCTGAGATTGGCATCCGAAGACGTAGGCACGATTTGATGCCTTAACCGCAGTGGCTGTGGGAATCTACCACGAATCGACTGACTTGTACTGGCGTCCAAGGACATGTGCGCAGTTTGATGCCTTAACCATGATGACTGTGAGAATCTACCACGAACTGGCTGACTTGTACTAGCGTCCAAGGACGTGTGCATAGTTTGATGCCTTAACCACGGCGGCAAGGGAGGCTTCTCCCGTTGAGCCGACGTATTGGTATTGGCGTATGAAGACGTATGCGCGATTTGATGCCTTAGTTACGGTGGTGAGGGAGGCTTCTACTGTTGAGCTGATGTACTAGTGCTAGTATCCGGAGACATGTGCGCTGTTTGATGCCTTATCCGGGGTGGCTAGGAAGACTTCTGCTGAGGAGTGGTCCAGGGAGCATGACCAACATCTTGCTTCCTAGCCTGACCCTTGTAGTCTGGCAGAGGGCAGGGTCGGGTGACACCTGACGACATCTTGGGGCCTTGCTACCCCTGGTGGCTATCTTGATCTAGCGCCGGGTGGCCTTTGTGATGGCGGACCCGACTTGCGAGCTGTTGGGAGGATCTGGTCCAGTGGAGTTGAGGCCTCGCTCAACTTTTGCTTCCCCTTCCTATCCTCGAGCATCGAAGACATGAGTTCCCCTTGTTTTCCCCTTCGCCTGGGGGCGAACAGGGCATCGAACGGTGTTTTGGGGCCGTTCTTGCTGTTCTCAATTTTTTGGCATGAAAATAGTCCTAACAGGAGCCATTTTCGTGGCGCGGTCTCGCGACAGACCGCTTATTCTTGTGAGCGGTCAGAGCAATACCGTCCCAGATGATTAGACGGCCCAAGGCAGACTGCCTAACAGTTGAACGGCCAACTGGTGACTATTTTGGAGTCACTATTTTGTCGGCAGGTGTAGTGGTCGTGCTACAGATCGCCACACCCTGCGTGGCCTAGAGTGCGACCGTGTTTTTCCTGGGGGCCGACACGACCCCCGAGGGTAGGTTTTGACAATGGCGAGATTTTCTACTGTCTTCGCGGTCACATGGTGACTGTCTAGGTTTTGCACGGTCCTTTGGTGGACTGTGTATATCTTGAACGGCCTAGAGGGGACCGTTCTGCTTTCCGTGTCTTTGGGTGGCTAAGCGGTCTAGCATTAGACCATTTATCTCCTCAAGCGGCCATGTATTGGACCGTTTATCCTTCAAACGGTCCTAGGATGTCTGTTTGGTTTCTCGAGCAGTCCAGAGTTTAGCAGTCCCACGAGAGACCATTTATCTCTGAGGCGGTCCCAAGAGGGACCGTGTATGCATTACACGGTCTAGGACTGACCGTGTACTATTTTTGTCAAACGGTTCGTGTAGTGCCGTCTCAGTCCCTAAGGCGGTCCATAGGCAGACCGTTTGTCTCTTGGGCGCCCAGGAAGGACCGCCTATTGGGTTCCGTGCTTACCATGGCTGTTTAAGCATCATGTTGGTCGCCGATCGACCCGGTTGTGACCTAGTGGTCGACCTTCAGTCTCGTGAATGTCCCAGACACTGTGGTACCCATGTTCATGGTTTCAGGGGCGTTCAGAGATGTCGAGTTGCCTCGTTTAGTGTGTCCCCATGATTTCAGACCTAGAGATTAGACCAGATTGATGGCTCAGTGTTGTCACGCGCAACGGTTCTGACCCCGAGTCTCGTTACTCAAGGACCGTTGGATTTAGTAGGTCTACTGGGCTGCCCAGAGTCTGGTGGCGTCGTGCCACCTGTTACTCCGCGTTTCACGCGATGGGTGCGTGCGTGATCTTCAGTGTTCACGTTTTGTGAGCCCCCACTAGTCGTAGCTTTCCTGCGCATGCGGGTGCAGACCCACTTGGGAGTGGTGGAGAGCATAACCCGAGTGAGACGATTTTTAGGCTGGTTACCATAGGGCCCCTTACCTTTGCAGCCATAGTCCGGCTGGGGGAAAAATCAGCTAGAGGATCCGACCTAGAGCAGATGGTCTGTGTGTGCACGCGTAGTTGGGGGCAGAGGACACGTGCTGATGAGCGCGACCCCAACTAGTCCTTGTTGTGTTCCTTGTTACTGTACTGTGTCTTAGCCTCCGCCTGGGACATCGTAGGCAGGCACCTGAGGTGTGGATTAAGTCGTCAGTGGATGGATCTGGCCTTGCTTTGGGTGGACGGTACTCCCGTCACATGATGTGAGTTGTCGTGTCGCGGTTTCCATTTTTCGTCTGCGAGACGAGATTTTGTGTGTAGTTTTGGGACCGTTCCCGCAGTCGAGGTCTGGGATTTTCGGTGAGCGTCACCGAGGGCTTTCCCTAGATAGCGTTGTGTTCACGATGGCGAGGTGGTGACTGTGTTTTTGGATCGCGTGGTTTTGGCTTGGGCCCTGTTTGTGAGGACAGGCCTCCGCGACAGAGGTGTCGTGACATTTTCCTAGTAGCGTGGCTAGGGCGATTTGTGTCTGGTGGTCCCCCGATCGTGGAGTCAGGATATCGGGTGCGTGACTTGGTTGTCCCCCGATGGGAGATCGGGTTGTGTTTTTCGGTACTGTAGGAGTAGCTGTAGAGCCGAGATTTTACCAACCGCCGTAGGTTACTGTTCCTACTGTTACTATTGTTCTTTCTGTAGTTACTACTTTTTGTACCACCGTCGTTCTCGGTTGGGGTTCCGCAGGATCCCTACTGAGCCAGTGATAGGAGGCTCACCCTTGGTTTTCAGGTGCAGAGGCTCTTCCTCGAGGTTCGAGGGCGTTGCGTGGAGGTTCCTAGTTGCCAGCTTGCCGGGTCGAGTGTTCACTTGGCATGTGGTACGTTTTACTACTTTAGACTGTACTTTCTGTTGGACTGGACTCTGTTGTGGCCATATAAAAGGAGAGAAACAAAAAAAAAATACATCATAGTCTTGGATATCCATGGGGGGTCCAAGTTTATCAGTGCATATGTGTGCACAAGTCCTCTAAAAGATTATTCCCAGGGAACCACAAAAGCTTGTTCCTTTTGATGCAAACATAGTTGGCAAAGGCATCATGAGCTGGCTGGCTTCCTTCCACCGGAATATGACACCAGTTAGCATGAACAGGATAATACAAATGAGTTCTAGAGTATCCTGTATAATTATTTATTAGAGATGATCATAACCTCATAACCTTCAAATAAGATTCCTGAATCACTTGAATTTCTTTGGCGACAACTGCCGTTGTCATGCACGCTCTTGGCAGTTCCCCTCAACTCTAAGCGACCCGATACCATGAAATTCTGAGCAAGTGGCCTTCCAGCTCTTGCCTCTTTCTACCCTCCAGTCTCCCTCTGACTCTTAAAGTATTCCACCCTGTGTTGACTTAACCATCGGAGAGTTCTACCGGGGTACCTCATCCCCAGACGAGAACTTCTCTCTCTCTCTCTCGCTCGCTCAAAAGCCGATCTCTGACTACCCGACTCTCGACGCTCCACCCCCAGCTCCAGAAAATGTCATGGATAATTTGCCTCAATGCCCGGCCTAACCTCAAGGAGCTCCGCTCGCCCTTGTAGGCACTCTCTTGCTAGGTCCCTCCTTACAAATTGAACTGTACTCAACAAGAAGGAATTTGAAGTGTTTATGGGCATATAAACCATGCATTGGATTTGACACCAAGCATGATCTGTAGAGTTCATCGTTGCCTTCTCATGGCCTCCATGCTTGCGATGACACTCGTGAGACACTCGAGTTCGACTCCAGCCGCCTAATGAGTTAGCGAGCTGAATTGCCAATAAACTAATTGATATTTCGCCGGCGGAAGGGTACGAGTACTCGTCTTTGCAATACTGTTTGGTTGATTCAAGTTTCATTTTTTTTCCTATGTCCATCGGTTGATTAGAGTTGGTAGGAGACGGTGTTCGGCCAATTTTCACAAAACTGAGACCATTCCGAGAGCCGTCTTCTCTTTTCTTTCTCTATTTGCAATGTTTTCTCCATCTCCCCCGTATATTATATATTAAGCTGAGACCATTCCAGCAGGGCACGTCAGAAACCATGAATTTTTCCAAAGAGGAAAGCATCTCTGTTTAAATTAAGTAAGCAAAAATTGGTGGAAGTGTACTGGAAGTACGTAGTCGCCGGTGGGATTTTCTTCATGGACTGGGTAAAAACATACAAGAAGAGTACGTAGTGTCGATTGTTTATAAGTCCTTGGGTGGGCAAGACTGGGTCCATTCGGTGGCATCCATCCACACCCACCTCTTTCAAACGTCATCGCCGGCTGCCACTCCATGAATTTAGCTGCCGGCCACTGTGCATCGCCGGCTGCCACTGTGCATGACGCTGCTAACTTTTATTAGCAAGCCCTTCCATCACCCATGGCCATCAATTTGCTGCAGGACCTTAATTTATACACTACGCCATCCTAACATTAATCCCCAACTCTCTCATCAGATCTCTAGCTAGTGAGAATAATGGAGCTTCTTCCAACATGCACACCCTCCTTGCTCAGGCTTTGTTTCTGGTTATGGTGCTGTCCATGCGCCATCCTTCTCCCGTGCATGGACTCCACATTACAGACCGCCGGGGTTGCTGCTGCTGCTTCGGCATCCGGTGGTGGTGGTCTTCCTGCCAACCAGACCGACCGGCTCTCTCTGCTCGCCTTCAAAGACGCCGTCTTTGGCGATCCCACCGGAGCTCTGAGGTCCTGGAACGACAGCCTCCACTATTGCCAGTGGAGGGGGGTCCTGTGCAGTGCCCGCCGACACCCTCAGCGGGTAACGGCCTTGAACCTCACGTACCTCAGCTTGAGCGGCGTCATCTCTCCATCCCTAGCCAACCTCACCTTCCTCAGGGAGATAGACCTCAGCAACAACCAGCTACGGGGCGCCATCCCTCCTCAACTCGGGGGTCTGTCTCGGCTGAGGGTTCTGATTCTGAGCAACAACTCCTTCAGCGGGAGGATCCCGTCCAACTTGAGCAGCTGTTCAGAACTCGTCATCCTCAGCTTATATAGCAATCGCCTCATGGGGGAGATCCCCGTTGCTCTTGCCAGCCTTCCCAAACTCGTGTATCTGGACGTTGAATCCAACCAGATTACTGGACTCCACTAATGGTAGGTGGTGAAACCAACTCCCTTGCCACTCCAGGCAACACGACCTCAACATGTCCTCCAAAGTCTAGATGGTCCTCTCTGACTGATCGTCTGACTGAGGATGATATGTCGAGCTAAAAGCTAACTTGGTGCCTAGAGCCTTCTCAAAACTCCTCTGGAAACTAGATGTGAAACACAGATCTTGATCGGATACAATGAAAATGGGAATCCCATGCAAGCGTACGATCTGCTGCACATACAAACATGCCAGCTTGGGCACACTCCAGCTGACTCTGATCGGTAACAACTGAGCCGTCTTAGTCAGTCGATCCATAAGCAACCAAATGTTGTCATGCCCACTTGGAGTCCTCGACAATCCCACCACAAAATCAGTGGTCATGTGGTCCCATTTCCACGTGGGAGCCTCCAAGGGCTGAAGCACACCTCCTGGTCGCTGATGCTCCGCCTTCACCTACTGACAGGTCAGGCATCTGGCCACGAACTCGGCAACATCTCTCTTCATGCCAGGCCACCAGAACTGCCTCCGCAAGTTCTGATACATATTCATCGCACCCGGGTGTACGATGTACCTGCTCCCATGAGCCTCACCCAACATCGCACGATGAACCTACTCCTCGGCTGGGACATACAGCCTACCACAGAACCTCACAGCATCGTCCTCGTCGAGCACCACATCAGCCAAAGCCAAAACCCAGGGTAACTCAGGGTCCGAGTGCTGAGCCTCTGTCATCTAACAACGGATAGCAGGGGTGACAGTCAGACTCGCAAGCACTACTAACCCTGGCTCTCGGGGAATCTTGAGCCTGAAAGACACTTCGGGCACTTGTTCCTAGAGCCTCCACTTTCTCAACATCAAGGCGCTGACTGTGACCTTCTCACTCAAGGCATCAGCGATGACATTCATCCTACCTGGCTGATAAGACAGGGTGAAGTCATAATCCTTCATATACTCCATCCAATGCCTCTGCCTGAGGTTCAGGTCCTTCTGAGTAAACACATACCTCAGACTCTGATGGTCAGTGAACACCTTGAACTTCTCAACGTATAGATAATGCCTCCAAATCTTCAACGCGAAGATCACAGCCACTAACTCCAGGTCATGGGTAGGGTAGTTCTCCTCATGTGGCTTCAGCTGTCGCGAAGCATACGCCACTACTCTACCGTGCTGCATCAACACAGCACCCAATCTGACCCCGGAAGCATCTGTACACACCACGAAACCTCCCGATCTAGAAGGTAAAACCAACACCGGAGCCGAGGTGAGCAATCTCTTCAGCTCCATAAAGCTACGCTCACACTCATCAATCCAGACGAAAGGCACATCCTTCCACGTCAGTCTGGTCATCGGGGCTACAATGCGAGAAAAATCCTGGATAAACCTCTGATAATATCCAGCAAGCCCCAAGAAACTCTGGATCTCGATCACATACCTCGACCTCGGCCACTGCATCACTACCTCGACCTTGGCGGGGTCCACGAAAATACCATCACCAAAGATCACGTGCCTCAAAAACTGCACCTCACGAAGCCAAAACTCACACTTGCTAAGCTTCGCATACAACTGGTGATCTCGCAACGTCTGTAGCACCACACCCAAATGGTACGCGTGCTCCTTGGCAGATCGCGAATAAACAAGGATGTCATCCATAAACACGACCATAAACTAGTTCAAATAGGGACTGAACACCCTCTATATCAAGTCCATGAAGGCTGCGGGGGCATTGGTGAGCCCAAACGGCATCACTAGGAACTCATAATGCTCGTACCTCATACTGAGTGCAGACTTCTCCACATCAGACTCGTGAATCCTCAGCTGATAGTAACTGGACCGCAAATCAATCCTCGAGAATACCCGAGCAGACTGAAGCTGGTCAAACAAATCATCTATCTGCGGCAACGGATACTTGTTCTTAATGGTCACTTCATTCAGCTGGCGGTAGTCAATGCACAACCTCAGACTACCGTTCTTCTTCTTGATGAAGAGGACTGGAGCACCCTAAGGGGAAAAGCTGGGACGAATGTACCCCTTGGCTAGCAACTCCTGCAACTGCGCCCTCAACTCTCTCAACTTAGCGGGAGCCATATGGTAGGGAGCCTTCGCCAAGGGTCCCATACCAGGCACAATCTCGATCACAAAATCGATCTCCCGCTGGGGAGGCAACCCAGGCAAATCCTCGGGAAACACATCATTTTTTGACACACACTTGTACATATGACTTTATGTTAGTGAAAAAAATGGAATGAAAATCTTTCTTGTCATTTTTCTTTTTTTTTGTGAAACTGGAAATGGAAATGCATGAATGTATG
This sequence comes from Amorphophallus titanum, assembly GCA_024336825.1. NCBI lineage: Eukaryota > Viridiplantae > Streptophyta > Magnoliopsida > Alismatales > Araceae > Amorphophallus > Amorphophallus titanum. Next base: position 189,395 of record JANBPO010001280.1, read on the forward strand.
TGAATGTGAATGGAAGCAGAGTGAGATGGAGAAAGAATGGTAGGTTTGACCAAAAAAAAAGGGAAAGAGCTAGTTGAAATCTGCAGGAAAAAATTGTGTAACGGTCTAATATAGACCCTCCAAGGTTCTGTAATAGTTGGGGATTGAACCACTAGAGCAACAGTCGGGAGGGCGGTGGATGAAGGGACATAACGATCCAATGTTGGAGCGCCAGAGGGCTCTGGCGGTCCTACGATAAATTGTTAGAGAAAAAACTGTGTAATCCGAGAAGGACTCTCCCGTGAGAGCCCAAACCCGAGGCAAAGAGGCTCTAATCTGCACTAGAACTCTCCTAGGCCTAGGATAAGACTACCCAACCCAAATCCTAACACTCCTATACCAAAATCAAGCCTTTATAAGTAGGATCAAACCCAGAATTCGCAGCTCATCTCAATTCTCTGCTACAAGCCTTGGAAACTTCATTCAAAACACTCAAGAATACCATGAAGAGGAGCTTTGGAGCCATTGTCATGGAGGAGATGGCCTACACTGGACCTAAGGCAGCTAGAAAGGAACATGGGGAGCTGCAGAGATTGACCTCCACCCCAAGCACCTAAGCTCAAGTCCTTCAAGAGAGGTAAGTTGTGAATTTTATTCAAAAGTTCATTAATTTTTCTGCACTTTCATTCTTCTTATGACCTTCCTCTCTTCTTCCTTTCTTTTTCTCTTTTCTCTAGCTTCTTCCTGGCCCGAGGTGTTACTCTAACCTAAAGTGGGTGGCTCCCATGATCAAAGAGCTTCCTTTAGAGGTCCTCCAAATCCTAAGGGCATGGCACCTTCAACCTTTAGTTGTCTTAGCCAAAAATTTTCAGAAATTATCCTTGGATTGGGCAAGTATTTCTGCCCTTGTAGAGTTATGGCATCCACAAACACACACCTTCATCTTCCCTCCCTTTGAAGCTACAGTCCTATTAGAGGAGATAGAGACATACCTATCCCTTCCTAAGACCAAAGTGGGGGATGAAGACCTAGTGTGCCACATAGTTGAGCCTATTGACCCATCACTTATTCTAGGGGACTTCATACACAGCCCAAAGGATGTTAGGATCATGATCAGCCCTCGCCATATCCATTTGATACCGATGGCTCAATGGATAACTACTTATTGCAAGAATAAGAGCGGTAGATTTGAAGCCATAGCCAAAGCTACATCAGTTTGCTTGTACGGGGTCTTTCTTTTCTCCACCACCGACCACCTCTTAGATATCTAAAACCTTAGCATCATTAGTGGACTGTGGCGAGGATTATCCATTCCTCAAGCGATCCTTTCATACCTTTATGAAGGGCTTAGCTCAGCTTACCTAGGAGGACCTCTCTTTGGCTCGATGATTATCCTTGAGTGTTGGATGGGAGTGAGAATCAAATTCTTACCCAAGGAGGATTTGACTTCAGCTAGTCGGATCTTTGGGAGCCACCCTCTATTCTTTATTGGAGACGCATTTAGATTTTCTCCACAGGTTGAATGCCGGATGGCGGACAAGAAGACACATGATGCTTGGCGTTTTTACCTTAACACATTGCCAATAGAGAAGTTCATGATGCGACCACTAGTTCTTTGGAGCACCATTCTCAGAGTACCACGGCGACCAGGCCTAGATCTATAGCTAGTGGGGGACACTATCATGGAGATCTACAACCCTCACCAGTGCTATCTTCAAATCGGACTACCCCGTACCATAGTTCCTGCACTTTCACATTTCCCTCCCCTTCAAGCTAGAAAGATGGGGACCGAGTAGGACGGGAGAGTAGTTCGGAGCGCGCTGACCTTGTGGGAAGTTAGCAAGATGCACCCTTGGCAAGGAGACATGGAAGAAGACGATGAGGAACGTCGTGCTTATGTGAAAGAACGGCTAAGATCCGTCCTCTCGTAGACAAAGCAATGAATGTAATTTGAAATTTGTTCTTGATGTATTGAAATCATATTTTATCAACCAATTAATGCACAATGAGTTCAGTTAAATGAAGTAAAAGATTTGATTTTGAAACAAATGCAATTGGTAGCACAATTGAGCTCAAATTAGGTAAAAATAGAGTTTCTGATTGTATCCTTGCAGGAGGGGTAGTAGAAGAGCATCTGTTCGTACTTCCCAGCAGCTTCTAGTTCGTCTCCCAGTTGTCAGATCGTGTTCAACGATCCCTCCCGGCCGTCGCCTCAGCTTGTCCAGGACTCCAATGACTATGGTGGCCGTCACCTACAGTCCCCTCCCTGTCGCCACCCATGCACGGGTGGGTTACTTGGCAGTGTCGATCACTTTCGATAGCTTTCCTCCTATCGTTGGATCACCCTACTTCTTGGGTGTGGTCCCCGTGGTGGCCCCACCGCCACCCCCAGCTCCTGTTTCCTCTGGTGCCACCAGGGCGCCATGCCAGCTACCAATCCCGATAGCCTGGCCGAGCGTCAGGCTCGGCTCTCCTGCAACCGGTGCCTGTAGGGGTCCCGGACCAGTCCCAGCCTGGGCAAGCATTAGTCCCCGAGCCCAGTCTCGACTGGCTTCCGATGCCAGCATTGGGTCCCAGGTTCTGGTCTCCAGTCTTGCAGTTCACTCGGGCCTCCAGCCCTGATCCCTGGCCAAGCCGACTTCCAGTGTGGGTCTCCACCCTATGGTGTTCGGCTCCTCAACACTCTGCTCGGGCCGTCAATCCCGAGCTCCCACTGAGCCAGCTCCCCACGCGGGCCTCCTAGCCCGAGGGCAGGGCTCCCCAGCACCCCGTTCGGGCCTCCCGACCCGAACCGCAGAAGCGTGATCGCCTCGCCCGGGTCCCCAACCCCTGGTACGAGGCATCCTAGCATCCAGACCAGATGTACAACTCTAAGGTTTCCCGCGGATGATGTCTGTTACGAGTGGTCCGCGTCAGGCTCCAGATCTCTCAGCTCTACCTTGGGGGCATTCCTCCGGTAATCTGATAATGCCGATCCCCAGCACGGGTCTGCCTTTGTGGGACGCGGTGACCTCGGCACGGACTAAGCGCCCTCTGTCACGCCTTCCGGTCCTGCCAACTCCTAGTTCAGGCTCAAGGCCTCGGGTCACCGGCATCCCGGTACCTCCTGCAGTGACAACTTCGGGCGCGAACACGTCGCAGCAAGCGTCCGCAACACTACTGTCAGCTAGGGCGAAGGCCTACACTCGAGCCACCCAGCCGCCGGCCTTCACTATAGACTTTGTGTGTCGGGGGCCTATCCCGGTGTTCCCGATGAATGGCCCTGTGCCACTAGCACCCACAGGATGGGTTTTCTCGGCCTACCACCTTAGAGCGAAGTCATCTTTCGCTCCCCAGAAGAAGCACCATCGTAGCCGTAAAGGCAAGCGACCTATTGCCACCACCAGCAACTCCGGCAAGATCATTCTTGTCGGAGACTTACAGATTCGCCTAGATAGGGGCGAACCCATTATTCCTCCAGAACGGATCGTCCCTACGGTCCCCATCACCAACCGCTTTAGTCTCCTACGTCGAACGTGGGAAGACAAGGCAGAACTTAAGCGGGCGGACGCTTCGGCAACGGCCCAAAAGCACCAGTGCTAGTTCAGTATCCAAGCTCCCAAGTCCCATCGGAGGAACAAGGACGAGGGAGACCAGTAGTCAGACTTGAGAAGGATCTGGGTCACCCCGGAGGAAGCTCAAGCTATCCGGAGAGCACGCCTTAGCAACCCCTTTCGGGCACTAAGGCGTCACGCCAAGCAAGGTGCGACTGACCCCGCAGCCACGCCATCTGGCGGCGCCCAACCCTTCATCACCTCTCACACAGATAGGCGAAAACAAAGACGGGCTCATTCTGGGCCCCACCAACATCCAGCCCCAAGCTCTCCTCAGGCAGACGCTATGATGGAGACTCCTCCGCAGCGTACCTCGATCTTTGATAGGCTGGGGACACCTGTCTGCCCCAAGAGGCGCTCCCAGAAAAGGAGGACGGTCCGGCTCCTCAACGACGCAGCCAGGGTGTTCGCGTGTTATATTGCTGGACACCAACCTGAGATTCAGACTAACGATCTGAACCTACCTATATCTCACCTCAAGAGGCCTCGTCACCTGCCTCCGTCGCCGGCTCCAGTCGGCCACATCGGCACTTCTGCCGGACCTCAGGCATCTACACAAGCGGAAGAAGTTCCCACCGAGGAGCGTACCGCCCCTGTCTATGCCGAGCCGATCAACAATGATCCTCCCACCGATGAAGTCCAAGAGGTGACTCTTGAGACTCTTATGAAGGAGAACTAGCACTTGAAGGCCCTCCTGCAAGATTTACTTCAAATCATTATCTGTTTGAATGCATCATGCTTGATCATCTTTTAAATTCTTGTTTTCATCTGCCTGCTTGCTTGTTGTATTTTCCTATATTCTTCATTATTTTCCTTAGTTGATTAAAGGCTTGGTCCCTTGAACCTTTATCAAGGTCAAAAAGGACATCCCCTTGCTTATCGAGCAAGGGGCCAAGTTGAACAGATTAACTAACCTATTTGCTGAGGTGTGACACGCAGGGGTAAAGTGGAGCAACTAACAAGTACATAAGTGCACAAAGAACAAACTCAGGTAACAAACATGCCTTTCATTTCATAATCATATATGAATGTGTGTACAAAAGTATAGGAGGTGGTGTACAAAGGTAATCTCTCTAGCTCTCTCCACCACCCCCCTCTCTCCTACTCTCTGCCTCTCTTCTCTCATCCTAGTCCTTAGCTTGGGCCAATGGTGGTCCCATCGACCCCTGACTGGCGGCTGATCTCCTGGTCTATGCTCATGCCTCCGCCTCGTTCCTCTGTTGAGTAGAGGAACCCACTAGGTAGCTGGTGCTGGAGTAGGCGCCCGGGCATCCCTCACGTTGTGCTCGCTCCCAACCTCTCCAGTAGTGCTCCTCCACTGCTCTCGCATGCTCCTCGGCCACACCAAGGTGGATCCTCATCTCAGACAGCTCTCGCTCACGCTCGAGCCGCTCCTCTCACTCTCGCAGTCGCTCCTCCCTCTCACGGGCGCACTCCCTCCTCTCCACCTCGACGAGGATGTGTAACTCCACCACCTCTCGAGGGAGCACCTCTGTCTCCCGTTGCCTCCTCTCCTCCTCTAGCTCAGTAACCCATTGGGCGCGGATCGTGAGCTCGGTGCCCGGTAAGGCCGCCCGAGTAAGTGCATCCTGTAGCTCCTCTATCTACATTTTCAACACATTTTTATGAGCATATTGTTGCATTTTGAAAAAAAAGATAGACTATTAATGGCAATGCTTGAATATCATTTTAACTTAGGCGTGCTACTAAGTCATGCTCCGCTACCTCGGCGCGCGCTACTGCTCCTGTAAATCGCTCCTGCAAGGAAGCAACCTTGGCGATCTGATCCCTCATGCTCGAAGAGGCACCTCTTGCCCCTCCAGTTGTCGCTCCCTACTGGGCACACTACATTGATTTAGATTTTCAGTTGCTAATCGCCAAAATTTTGGAATAGTTGATAGCATATAGACAATGCATACTCACCAGGGTCTCTAAGTCTGCCCGCGTGATCATGAGCTAGGCCTCAAGACTATGCAGCTAGACTTGCATGTCCATCACCACTGCATCTCGTGGATCCTGCATTCATCACATGTTAGTCAAAAGCATTCATCACATGATAGTCAAAGCATATAGGACTAAACTTAAACCATAGCATGCATGCATTCATACATACCCCTACTGGCCTCATCTGAGGCTGGCTGGCGTAAGTCTAGCAGTATCTCTACAAGTATGCCGTATTGTCCTACGCGTGAGAGATGACTAGGGTACCACCCCTCTGTCAGTCCGCGTACTGCACCGAGAACTTCAATCACTAGTCAGTCAAAATAGTGCGTCCTTGGGTCTTCCTCCCTATCCCGTAAGGCTCCACGATGTCCACCCACTCCTGGTGGAGACCAAGCGTCCTCATCGCTAGCCTGAGCCTCAGGGGCTCGATCTCGTTCAGGCAGTGAAGCCAGACTTCACACCCGAACAAGTGTCAGCCCGTTGTAACCCATGGCTAGCACTCGTCGGTCATGCCTAGGTAAGGCCACCACACAACCTGCATGCACATATGTCATTATCATCATATTATGAGAGGCAGGAAATAGAAGAGCAAATGCATTATAATTACATACGTACCAAGGAGGCAGCGTAGTGGCGGAACTCTCACCTGAGAACCTGTAGCTCGTAGGAATGGGACGCGCCAGTTATCCACGGTAGCCAACATCGTGCCAAAGGGTACACATCTGCATCTGTGGGTCGGGGGCTGACTCGATCCATAGGCATGTACAAATGGCTCTACACCTACATTAACAAAGTATTAGCACCATCATATAAGCATAAGCATAATCATTATCATTAACATAAAGCATGCATATCAAGCATAAGCATAAACATTAAGCATAATTCTAGAAAAAAAATTGCATACCTCAAGGAAAGGTTAAAAGTCACTGACAGTCATCTCTCGACCTGTCCCTATGGACAGGTCGGATCCTAGCCATCAAGGAAGTCCGGTGCTGGGTAGAGATGTTAGCTGCATTCCGCATCTACTGGGCGGCTCTTCTTAGGGATGCAAGAGTGGCTCGAACTTTATGGCCGCCAGCTGATCAGCTACACCTTGGCCAAGGAACTTCCTTCTATTCACATACTTCAAGAGCAGGATTACTCACTGCATCTAGTCTTCCATGGGGCAGCCAAAAGTCAGCAATGTGCGGGAGAGGTGCTCTACCAGACCTCTCAGTTGCACATAAGTCAAGTCCGAGGGGGTTGTTACAGTCTGTCACAATGTCTCCAGATACTGCCATACTAGGTTACTTGACGACTGCAAACCAAGCGATGGCGTATCAGGAAGGTGAAACTCTACTCGACTATCGACTGCAACCCAGATGTTGTCGCTCGGTTCGGAAGACGATGACAACATGTCCTATAGGGCACCCACACTAGAGCCAATTTTAGTGACTAGCACAGTAGAGGGAGTCTCGATACTGGTGATGTCTCTCCCAACTTCTGGCAACGGAGCTGCGCTCTGAGCTTCGATGATGGAGGATGTCTGACCTTCATCCCCAGCTTGACCAGCTTCTACCAGTGCCGACTCTACGACAAGGGTTAAAGCCATGGAGACCCCAGCTGCTTCTTCCACAATCTCTCCCACTTCTATCCTAGAAATGTCATTTCCTCTCGGGAGTAATTCTCCGCCAACAATGAGCGACTGGGGTTCCAAAGCCGCAATCGGCTGAACAGGTCCGACAATTGCCCCTGGCGCCTCCAAGCTTGCTACTGTAATGTAATCTTTGGGGTATCGCAGAGCTATAGGCCGCAGGACAGGCGAAAATGTCACCTGGTCTACACCCAAGAATGGAAGAGGTATCTTCGCGGCGATGGCTGGGTCACTTCGGCCTATATAGTGGAAGCCTTCAAGAAAAGATAGATATGACATGCTTCAGAGGTCTAACATAAAGACTAATGAGAAGAGCCATGAGACAAAAGTTGTGGGGGATCTCTTACCTCTGCCGGCACCAAACTTAAAGCTCCAGCAGTGGAGACCACCATCTCCGTCAGCCCGGCCCCCACCCCTATAAAGGGACCAGGCAGCCCAAAGCTACTCCATGCCAGCTGGGGCGAGCTGAAGGTGGTGTAATCACTCTCGTAAGCAGAAGACGCCCCAGCATCTTTGGTTTCTGTCTCCACGGGGGGAAACTCCTCATCACTGGAACCGTCGTTGTAGTCTACCTGCTCTGCTGAAAAAGAGCTTTATGTTGGTGCCAGACTCTCCCCCTTAGGGACGGACGGTTCTTCAGCTTCATGACTCACGGGAGGAGTATCTCCCTTAATAGAGAGCCACTCGGTCGATTCCATAACAGGAGCGGCAGTTAAATGAACTTCGGGAGTGGGCTCACTCCCTGGAACGATCTCCTGCCCAACAGGAGCTCCTTTAGTAGCCCCGACAACAGGAGGCGAAGGTGCTCGGACCTCAACTGAAGCTCAAATGAAGAACATTCATGTAAGCTGAAGGCATGATAGGCTGTGGGAAGCCTATGAATAAATCATAGATTACCTTCCATTTCATGGCTAGGTGTCGGAGAGAGTAGATCCCCCTCGACGAGAGCTATGGGCACTCCCCTCTCTCTCTCTCCAACTATTGTAGAAGCTGCTGCCTCTTGCGCAACCACTATAGTAGGAGTGGCAGTAACTGTAAAGAAAGAATTAGCTAATGCGGCTAAAGCAGAAATGGAGTGCAAAAGAAGGAAGAATATACCTTCCGTAGTAGGCGTCTACACATGAGAAGCCTTGAATTCTTCAAATGACACAACAGGTGGGGGAACGATTGCCAATTTCGACTCTGTAGTCTTCTTTCGGCGGGCCTGTGTCACCCTAATAACCACCCCCTTTGCCTTGCTGATGGCCTCCCTCACCTGAGACCTTGTTCGCTTTCGCGAATCACCGGGAGGCAATGGTGTCGTAGTCGGAGCTGCCTTGGGAATCTTGAAGTATGTCAGCTTCCGAGCTCTTATTATCAACTCCCTCATGTGTCAGGTCTCCTCCAAAGTGAGTCAGACTGCATACTGATGTGAAACGAACCTCGGACCTACACAAGCAAGCACAAGCGCGAACCAAATGGGCCGAAGTCGGCGGCCAACTCACACGGCACTCACCCGAACCCGTGGGTGACTCGGCGATGCCGAGGGGAGGAGTTCGTAGATCTTCGAATGATCTTCACAACGGCGCCCATTTTGCGTCGATCCAACATCGGGTCTGATCGTAGCAATTATTCTCACCGGGTCGCGTAGTTCTGAAACTACAGAATAGGTTCGGGATAGCACTTAGCAACACCTCACAAATCAGGTCGCCTCACCTTCCACAAGACGATCTAGCGCTATCCCCTCCAAGGGATCCTCCCTCTTCACAACGGTACCACTCCCAACCTGATCGGTCGCCCAATCGGAGCGTGGTCCCCGCGGTCGTCAGTACGCGCCGTCTGGCCAGCATCGAATAGCAACATGTCGGCACTACCGGAGCTGCCCAAAATGCTGTCCGTCAACCCGAGCCCGATATTCCCGGGTCCCAGGTGTTACCTGTTACCTCCCTACGTGGAGTGGGTATAATTTTTGTGCTATAATTGATAATTATTTATACCAGGAATATGGGTCTTGGTCAGGATCGTCTTCCCCACGTGCGGAGCGTGGATGTATCGCCTCTACCTCCCTCGGTATTTGCTTACTTTGTATATGTTTATTTGCCGCTACTAGTGAGTGATAGGATATCTAGCTCGATAAATATTTATCACCGCTGTGAGAGTGAGAGCGCAACCTATCCCGTGACCCGATCCGGGCACGAAGGAGTGTTGACCACCCTAACTCATTGTCAGTTTCTCAACTGCGCAGATCCACACGCTTCTCTAGCTAGGGATGAGTCGCGAGCTTACCTAGAGTCTCAGGTTCACTTCCAAATTGGTCTCGAGTCGCATCTCATCCCGCATCAAATTGGTATCAGAGCAAAATCGAGTCTAGGGTAGTCATCACAGCACGGTCTAAGTCTAGGGAAGTCTTGTCCAAGGTGTTGTATTCATTCCTGTATCCAGTATATCAAAAGACGTTACTGGAAAGATAGGTTAAGCCTATTTGGAAGGTAGCCTCCTTGTATGAGTTGGATCTTCGGATCAATACCTCCGCCACATACTGGATATTGGTTAGAGTCTAGAGTTGTCTCGCATTCATCTAGCTCCATCACATGTCCACCATGTAGCATTCCCATAGTTTCCAATGGACTCCAAGTCACCCAGGCAATATCACTGGTTGCATGACACCCATGGGCATGGCAACAATCTTCTCTACTTCCGTAGGCCCGAAGCCTCAAACTTTTATGGCTTCAAGATCCTGAGCGACTACCTACATTGGGAAATCGCCATGGATAAATACTTTGATTGTTACCCCATGTCCGAGGCCATGCAATTCCCTTTTGCCAAGGAGAGGCTTCTTCACGAAGCTGCCGAGAAGTGGGGATGCTGTGAACGCATGAGGGACATTACGAGGCAATGGCCCATCGAGTCATGGTGAGAAATGAATATGGAGCTTAGGAGGGTCTACCTGCCCCACCCGGTCACCTCCAACTAGCCCCACTTAGTCACCTCCCATCAGGAAGGTCTTAGTCGGAGGCAAAGAGTCCCACATGTAGAAGAGTCGAGGTCCAAGACTAGGCCTAGCGATTATGGGCGAAGTCACCATGAAGCCCCCACCCCAAGTCCCACCTTTGTCGAACTCTTGCAAATCTTTTCGGATCGGTTGGATAAGAGGTGTGCTTATATTGAGTCCCTAATTTCGCCTTGCCCACCTCCGAGACAGGACGAACCCAAGCCCGAGCCTAAGGAGGTAGTGGCCAGTATTCACAACGCGGTGCCATCCCAACGTCCTCTCCCCATCATAGAGGACATTCTTTCCCCACCCATGAGAGATCCTTTGCCACAAGCCTCACCTTCTGATCTTTATTTGGAGTCACCTTAGCCAGAGCCACCCGTGCTTCTATCGGGGAAGCTAATCATCGATGAGCCACTTCTTAGCTGGCTTAAGAAAGACTTGGTGCCTAAAGCCCCTTGCTATCCATCCATGGACCCTGCACTACAAGTAGTGCCCGTCAACTCATTCCACATAATGTTCTGGTCTTGTCACCATGCTGATACATTGGAAGACCTTATTAAGGGATTAGATTGGCAGTTGAAGTTGACGCACATGTTGACCCCAGGCTTCGACCGGCCCAAAGATCGTGACTTCACGCATCCCGCATTGGGGTCCATTACCTCTATGTGCACCGTGGGTCATGTCACCACGGAGGTTCTTTTATTCTTCCACATGCCGACCGAGCCTAACTCCATACCACTTATCCCGAGGGAGTAATCTGAGGGGGTTGTGTCCGCTCAGACGTGTCCCAGCAAATAGAAAAAGAAAAAGAGCGATACAAGAAATGGCGAGCCCTCCTTCAAGAGCTCGCCTCTTCGACGACATCAGTTGATACTTGGTCCTGGACCTCGGGCGCACCCCCATGAACGGTCGCAGGAGGTGGGGGATCGTCAGTCAGGTTGACCAACTCCCTCTCCATTGTGTTCGGATCCTCTTCGCCAGGGTCCTCTTTCCCAAGCCCCTCCTCGCCATCACTGGCTGTTGGCCCGAACGACATTAGCGGAGGTGACAAGGTCGGAACCGAGACGCCCAAGTTATCAGCTGTAACTTGGAGAGTAGCCAACCATCCTTCATGAAAGCCACGGTCTCTGGCTAGACCGTAGACCATGATGACTGCCGCGTTTAACTTGTCCTAGTACTCCGAGGACAAATGGAAACATTCCACGGCCTCCAGCCCGATGGTGACCATCGCCGCCTTCAACCTCTTAGCTTGGGCCTCTGCCTCCTAGGCCCTTTCTTCGGCTACGTTCACCAGGGCACTCAGCCCAACCACCTAAGCATCCACCACGTCGGCCCACTTGATCGCCTCACAGAGAGGCCCTTCTAGTGTCCGAGCCTAAACTCAGAAGACATCCCGACCCTACTCAGCCTCTGCCATGGTTTTCCCCTAGGACTACAGGTGCCCTTGAAGCTCGGTGCACTGGGCCTCCAATTCCTTCCACACGTCCTGGCTCTGCGTCAGCGGTTGAGCAACCCCAAAAAAGTGATACCCCCACAAGCTGAAGGCCCTGGCCACCGAGCATAGATTCTTGGCTGCCATGTTGTACAATTCCCCATGAGCCTCGAGAGCAAAGACCCCGACACGCCCTTGTCCATCAGGACGTAGGCCTCTCACTAGCCAGAAACAACCCATGGAATCTCCTCTAGAATTAGGTAGTGGACGGCCATGTCAGGGCAAGGAGACTTGCCCTTGTCAGATGCCTCCCCGGTAGGGACTAGGGAAGGAGCCCCAATCTGTGGAGAGCAAGCTGAGGCAGATGGAATGGGAGCTGGCACTTCAGCTGGTGTCGGGGCCGAAAGTGTCACAGACTGAGGAGGAGGTGGTGTTCGACCGCGAGCTCCGGCAGTGAACCTCTTCCTCTTCCCCTGACGACGTTGGCTATCCAGCACCACTACCACATCCAAATCCACCTGACAGTGCTGTCTGTCGGACATTGGGGAAGCCTCAACAGGTGTGCTCGACACACTCTCAGAAACTTCATGTTGACTAACTGCATGAGTACCTGAGCCGTTGCTAGGCACAGGCACAGTAGGCTGTGATACAAGAAACGAGGGCAAGCACTCCATCGAAAGTGCTACTGTGAGAGGATACAGCAAACGCCCCAGCTCAAAGGCAACCGCCTCCCAGGGAGCGGCGACGGTCACCTGGTCGGTGCCAGGCTCTATGTGATCGATAGGGCGAGGGGTGAACACCGACAGCTCGACCATCTCATATCACAGCTCCGACGACTCCAGCACCCCTACAGAGCAACATTAAGAAGATCAGTCCAACGAATGACAAAGGGGCAAAAGAGATAATGAAGTTAGTACCATGGGGCAGTGGGTGGCTTAACCCTAGCTCCTAGAGTACCGCCGGGGTCAGCCTGGTGTCGGCATCACCGAGGGGGTGGCGAAGAAGGGATTTAATTGCCCTGGCCTCCTCGGCGGTTGGCGTGGGTAGCCTGTCAGCCCTAGGAGGGTGGGAACTCACAACGAAACTCCAATCACGCAGGTTGCCGCTACCTCCTACCTTTATAATAAGAATATAGCATTCAGACCAGTGCTTAATGTTAGAAACCATGGAAGTGACGCGGATAATGCTTCTGTCCTTCTTGGGCTGAAAATAAAAGGATGACATATTAGTAGGGCAACACTGAAGGTTGTAAAACTACCAGAAAAGGAAGACGTTGGCTGCAACTGAGGCCTAGTTATAGACGTATACAAAACCACACAGGATGTGCTAGGAGTTGGGGGAATGGTCCCCTGGGTATCCACCATAGTGGTGAAGGACCAACTCGAAGAACGGATGCATAGGGAGACGAAAGCCTGCTCGGAAAGACTCAATAGGGACCCTAATGCTATCCGAAATGTGACTCCAAAGGCTATCGTTAGAAGTCAGGAAGACGATATTGAAATCGGTGAGGATCTAAAAGGCCTCACGTAGGCCATGGACTACCCTATAAGTGACCAACTGTGGAGAGTAGGGATGACTAGGACCGATGCCCGAAGTGCTCGGGACACCGACATGACTTACTCCCTCGTGGAGGACGTAGGGCCGACGTAAAGAATCCGCCTGCAAGGTGCCATGGGTCCCGAAGGCAGAGAAAGAAGGAAGGATCCTCACCAGGGAAGGAGGAAGATGCTCAGAGTAATTGACACCTGCGATGAATATCAGAGGGGCGAATAGGGCTCCTCAAACAACCTTGCAAGTGATATATATGATTTTTGAAGGTAAAGCGATCACTTTGAAACCACACGAGAGGAAAAGGTGCCTATCACCATTAAGGTACGGCCACCAAACTCAGGCGTCCATTCGCGCCCATGCTCCCAAATAGAAATGGTTGAGTCATGATCGCAGTGACTCTCCCTGCCACCTCAGCCAGCAATGTCTTGTGCACCAAGAAGCCAAACAGGAGGACGATCCCACCAGCCTGTTGATACGAGAAAGTTCTCCTAGAAGCTTCCACTTGACAGACCCTCCAGAATTCCCTCTCAGGCCCTGAAAGTGCTTAGTACTTGAGAAAGGGGGGCTTGTGAGGAGGGTAAAATTGGTATGGCCAGTGAAAGAGCCATCGACGCTAGGCCCACATCGGCCCAAGGTCTGCGTTACGCACAATGGGCCCCCGACGACTGTGGCCCATGATGGGCAACCCAAGAAGACTGACCATCGGATTCGCCAATCGACTATGGGCATCAACCCAGACACATCCGATGCCAGATTACCCTCTGGTGACCAAACATTACTCTAGTCATCATCGGCCTCATCTCCAATAAAGGTGAGCACGCGTATGGGTGCCATAAGACCCACCTAAAAGCCACCCGACTCCAGAGGAATGGACCCTCAACGGGAAACTCCCCATGATCGCAGGGAGGCACTACCCCATGACTCACGCCCTTCCCTACTAAGGGATAGGCCTCCATGGCCAGAATGACCCCTACAAAAGGACCACTGACCAGACTCGAGGGGGACACACAGTAACACAAGAGATATACAAGAGCAGACACGCTAAGAGAGGAAAATAGCAAGCTAGACTCCCCTATGCTTTGCTACTCTGATCTACTTCTAAGCATTCCTCTAGCTTTGCAGACGCCTTTCGAGCATTCGTCGTATTGGGCGAGCACACCACCGGAAGACAAACCATCACTCCAGGCTCGACCGGCTAACCCCCCTTTCTCTCCCGTCTCTAATGCCTCTTGGTTCCCACTCCGTGAAGTTCTGACTTAAGCATCGAAGGGTTGTCCCCTAGGGTAATGCCCAGGTTTCCTTCTGAAGCTGTTTCTTTGGTGTTTACAGGCTTTCACGGGTGGCCGGCTGATCTCCCCCCCTAACAAATAAATACTAAAAGTATGGTACGGGATTCGAAAGACCATTTTCTTGCCTCTACAACCAATTCTGCTGCATGACATACTCGCCTAGGTCACAAAAAATAGGATAGAATGGCTAAATATTAGCTTGAGAAGGCATGTTTGGCTCACTCGCTAAGGTTAACTTGTCGGTATGTGAGCCAGGTTTGGCTGAGAAAGTATGCCGAAAGTCCATTAGAACCTCAGAATCATAAGATCTAGCCCATCCTGACATCTCCGGCCCAATGAGTCTTTAGGCTCGGCATGATTGGTCTAATTTCCTCATTAGTCGCAATACGAGCACCATGGACGCAAATATTTATTGGATCAGTTCTAATTACTATACGAGGAAAAGAATGTATGACAGCAATTGACTATTTTTTACACATCGCAACACAATAGTGTTGCTGAGAGAAGGAATAAAATATTACTATTTATGGTTAGATCGATGATGATGTAAGTCAACTCCCAATATCTTTCTCGAGAGATGCCAAAGTGATTGTCGCCTACATCCTTAACCACAACCCTTTCTTGACAAGATGTCATTTTATTTGAGAAAGAAGTTCCTAGCCTTAACGTAGTGGAAGAAGTCTTGATCTTCCTTAAGTGGAAAGAATAGACTGATGACTTGCATCCTCCAGTGAAAATTGGGAATGTGTTCCAGGCCACGTGACTGATCATTATGCGATTGATCACCACCTTACTGATCACCACATGATTGATCATCATGTGACTGATCATCACATGTTCACCAAAAAATTGCAGGGATGATCAGCCTAGTGGGAGTACCCCATTGGAAGTGCACGCCTAGTGGGAGTGCACCACTAGATAATCAAGACTTTACATGTCACAACAAGTGTGGAAGCCCTCAGTTCTAACCTCACGGATGATGTGGAGCCTAGGTGTGTCTAGAAGGCTCTAGCATTATTGTCTAGGAATGACAGGGAAGCTATCATGATTTTGGTTCTATGGCATAGAATGAGGTATAGGTTGGGTAAGGTGAGCTATGTGCTCAGAGTGAAGTTAGTGCATAATCGCTTAGAAAGGTTCCCGAGTTTAGCTTTTAGAGTGATTTAGACTACAAAACTCACCACCCATTTGTAGATATTTTTATGTGAATGATGATGTGTGTGATGTGAAGTGAATATGGATGATATGAAAGTGAAAGTAACGTGAGCAAGTGATGCACTAACACAAGCAATCAGCAGTATAGAACATGTGGGCATGTCATAATGGTAGAAATAAACCAAGGAATAAAGAAAAACACATGCTAGGGCATGGAGCAAAGTTTTGGTCAGAATTAGGTCAATGCTTATCCATGTCTACTGCACTTAAGGTCCATGCTCATTTCAGGCCACTGCATAATAGGTTGCATACATAAACTCTTCATCGAATAGATTGTGTGCACACCAAAGTCCATGCATATCTTGTTTGTGCAACACCAAGGTCGATGCACGTCTAGTCTATGCAGTGCCAGAGTTGATGCACATGGTGCTGATACATGCTTAAGGTCGATACTACTTCTGTTAGCATGCAGCTAAGGTCAATGCCACTTCAGCTAGCACAATAACTAAGGTCGGTGCACATGCTCACTGGTGCATATCAAAGTCTACCTGTGTTGCTGTTAGAAGTCAGTGCACATCTTCCTTGTGCATATAAAGTCGATGCATGTGCACAATGGTTGCATACCAAGTCGATTCTACTTTCCAAAGTCGATGCCACCATGACCAAGAACAGTAATGAAGGTCGATGCACGTTTGTTAAACTAACAACTAAGGTCGATTCTAGTTTTGTTGTCAAGCACTCAAGGTTGGTACAGACATTAGGTCGATGCTACTTTGGCCCTCAAGCAACTAATGTCGACGCCAATTCAGTCTTCAAGTCTCTCAGTATAGTAACTGAGGTCGATGCTAACACACAACTAAGGTCTATGCTACCTTAGCTGGAACAATAACTAAGGTTAGTGCACACATTCATAAAGCGCCATCTATCCAAAGAAGGTCAAAGGGAAGTGTCGACCTGTGACCATTCCAGAGAGCATTATATTGGCTGTCTCACTAAGAAGTGTCGACACTTTTCTCACAGGAGGTCGACACCTTTGTTCTTCTAGAAGCTCTCAAGCCAACTATCTATCAAATCAAAGGGGTGATCCAGAGAGAGAAAAAGGGTGCCGCAAATCATTAAAATCAAGATTTTTGGGGTCTAGACCAAGTCCCAAGGTCTGACTTTTGCTATACCATCTTTTCACTCACAGGTCTACTTCTTGGACCTACTTCTATCAGAAATCCAGCTGGAGAACATCTTCAGTCTGCCACTGAGAAAGCCATTACAATCTGCCACTGGGAGAAGGACGCCATACAGTTTGCCATTGGGAAAAGTCACTCTCATAGTCTACCACAATCTTGCTATTAACCAATGGGATGTCTGACCAGGCAAAGTACACTGAAAGTGTACTTCAACCGTTGAAAACACTACATGTCTGAAGGGGATTTAATGTGAAGATCTGAAGCTGACTAAAGGGAGATTTGATTTGCTCCTTCAAACCGTCTGCCATCCTCCTATCCTTGTACTAAAAGCTGGGTTCAGCACATGAGAAGACCGCAGTCTACAGTGCACTAAATGTCAAGGGATGTGGTCACCTTCCTCTTGTTGACTACCACCATTACACATGACATTTGCACTGGAAAACCTTCAAGCTCTCATCTCCTGGCGCACTCTTCAAGGGGAGATTATTGGCGGGAAAATTTCACTAGTGCTTGGTCCAAAAGAAGACTTCTTGGCGTGTAATTTTCTCAGGCTTTTCAACTGGCTTTCATATTTATACCAAGCTTTCTCAACAGAAGAAGTAGAACTACCATCCACAAACTACCATGCTCTAGAGCATCTACCAAGAACATCCCTAAGAAGCGTGAGAGTAGCCCCAGCACTTGTTTGACTTAGTCCAGTGCTATGATAGAAGAAGAAGAAGAGAGAGTAGTCTTGAGAAAGAAGATAACCTTGCAGTCTATCGGCGCTTGAAGAAAGGGATCCTTGCATCTAACCTTGTAGCTGCAGTCACCAGCTCCCTTGTCTTGATCTATTGTTTCAGCTGGTGTTTACATTGCCACTCATGTTTCCTTACTGCACTTGCAGTATTTCTTTTCTTTGCTTTGGTTCGATTAAGCATCTCTTGATCTTGTTCATCTAATCCCATGTCTAGGGACTGGGTTCTCTCTGTGGTTTCAAAAGAAGAGAGGATTTGATCCTTTGGTGGATTGCAAGCTGTTAGTCAGTGGATCAAGCTGTTAGTCAACGGATAGCAAGCTGTGTCACTCAGCCATGTAAGCAAGCTGTGACGCTCAGTGGTTCAAGCTGTGAGTCAGCGGAAAGCCTCACTCAGGTTTGAGTGGGGGATGGATGTAGGTCTGTGGTAGTAGACCGAACAATCTAAAAATCTCAGTGTGGTAGGTAGCGCAATTGTGTGATTGCTCCATATTCTCCATCACCATAGATTGAAGGCTCAGTTTGTTCTCCGGAGGGTGTCTTCTTCATTCGTTCTTGAGTGTTCTTGGCCCTGGCAAAAATTACGCAGCACCTCCCCCGGATCGGGACTTGTCAGAGGTAATAGAAGGTCACCAAACAGATTGCTCTGGGGTGACCCTCAAAAATCAGAGTGGCCTCATGGTGGTCCGAACCCATGTGTGAGTGTGGAGCGCTCGAGGGGTAGCCTTCAAGAGCGACCACAACTTACGGGTGATGAATCTTCTAAGCGAGGTGAATGTTTGCCACAAGGGCCATGAATGTTCATCCGTCAGCTGGGTTTCTTTGAGGGTCACGCCATTGAGAGGTGGCCCTCAAAGGTCCCTGGATGATCGGAGAGTGGAGAATGGAAGCCGAGATTAGAACAGAGAATACTAAAGTTGCAAAGTGGTTTTTCTTCCTTTATTCACCCACACAACGGGGAAAGAGCTATAAACACAAAGATTTCATCCCAAGATGGATATGGAATACATTGCAAAGGGGGAGAAAGAAGGCACTGACGGGAAGGGAAAAGAAAGAACAGAGACTCCCCCCCCTCGACTTACCTCTCACACTCACTCCCCTCTCCTTTTCTTCACCTCTCCGATGCGATGTAGCTTGATGCACTCTTCAGGG
The DNA here is from genome assembly GCA_024336825.1 of Amorphophallus titanum. NCBI lineage: Eukaryota > Viridiplantae > Streptophyta > Magnoliopsida > Alismatales > Araceae > Amorphophallus > Amorphophallus titanum. The sequence goes on from JANBPO010001280.1 coordinate 208,014, forward strand.
GGGCTCTCCTTTGCTCGGAAGCTCTCTCGCCTCTCTTCTATTCTCTCTGCCTGCACATAGTCGAGAGCCTTCTCCCTTTAGAGAGTCCTCCTTCTTCTCTTCCTACGCGCCGAAGAGGAGAGACACCGATTTCTTCAACTGCTTGATATATATATCTCCCTGGGGGGAATGTGCACATTTCTTTATTTGAAGGGAAGCACGTCTGTCGGTTGCCCACGTTGCGTGGATGTTGCTGTCGAGCCTCTTCACCAGCCACGTTCCCATCGCCATCTCTTGCAGGGACATGGGCGACCAGCCGACGGCATGAGCATTCGGCGGTGCACAGCTCAAGGATTTCCAGTAAAGGAATGCCCATGGTTACCCGCCGGTTTGAACTGAAGCTTTAACCATTTCAGGTTTGTTCATCGTCATGCCATTCCCAGGAAACAGGGGACCGCATTGATGACGGGATGGCTTGTTCGCGTGCCGGAGAAACGCTTCAGAGAATAGTCTACTTTGAGCGCGCCGTTTTAAACCAAAGCAAAAGGGGCACCATTTTAGTGCAATGCAAATGCAAATGGGTGGCGCCATTTTAGTGCAATGCAAATGCAAATGGGTGGCACTGTTTTAGTGCATTCCCACCAATAGTTTGTTGGGTTCTATAGCGCGCCGGAATAGCCTTGTTGGACTTCAAACTTGTCGTGTCGTGTTAGCATTCAAAGGAAAGCTTTTATAATGGGCAAATGGGCGCACCGGATATGGGTGAACAAGGGGAGCGTGCCGTATTAAGAGAAGCAAGGGGGTGGCACCATTTTAAGGTATTCTCGTGCCGGTTTAAAGCCTTCTCGCGCCATTTTAAGCACTAAGTGATTCTTCGCGGAGTCATGGCCATTCGTACAAGAGTTGGCGCCCCTAGAATGCTTTAGTTGCAATGCGTGGCCTCCATGACATTTCATTCGCAGTCTCTAGACTTCGGTCTAAGATTCTATGTGACTTTCGGTGCATGCTAAGACTGTGTCGGAGTTCCCGACTTTTCTTTGCTTCGGTCATCGGCACGGTCGGTTGGAGAATTGTGGCCGTATCTTTCGCCTGAGGGGGCTTCCTTGATGGGTAGCGGACCACCGGGTGAGTTCTCGTCCTGATTGGGTGAGGTATGGGTTTGTTCGGCCTTCCCATGATGGGAATCAACATCGATCATGTATATTTTCTTTTTGTATTTGTGTCCTTTTATTTATTTTTCTATCCTTGGGAAAGTATATACGTAATTGTAAGGCTCTATAAGCTAATGCGTCATTCCCTAGGATTGTGTGGATTTTTGTGCAAATGTGTAGTAGATCCAGCTAGGGGGGCCTCCCTTCTTTTTCATTAGTCCACCTAAGCTATGTGGGGCTGGTCAACTATCCTAGGTGGCCATCTAGAAGCTTGACTAGTCAATTGAACACATGGGAGACAATGGGATAAAAATGTCAAGATTCCTTACATGAAAGTCAAAGGGGCGCCCCTCCTTGCCTCATGGGTTTAAATTTTTTATTTTTGTAGGATTAAAATGTGGAAGATGATCTAGGCCATCCCCTTGACGCTACGCCATATTTCCGTCGGTTGTTTCATAAGAAAGTTCTTGAAATGTTTCAAGAACAATTTCAGGTTCAACAGTCCAAGTGCGAGTGGGACAACCGCGGGTAGTGGTAGGCAACAATGCTTTAGGTGTCAAGGGTTTGGGCACTTCCCAGGACAATGCCCTTCAAGAGGGTTGTCTAGCTTGCTCGTCGAGGAGGAAAATTCTTGATGCAAGACGCTAAGCCAGCTACGACTCTACATGACTACGAGACTAATGGACAACTAAGACCAGCAACAACGCAATAGATCGAACGGCATAGACTCGACACCTAGAACTCCCAAGAGGGATAACATGCCAATTAACATGGAACTCAAGCTCATAGGCGTCCCAAGAGAGGGAAGCGCGCCGATCCGCACGGTTGAGAAACCGGCAGGGTCTAGGGTAGACAACTCTACACTCGTGACTCGGTCAAGTCACGGGACGGTCTCGCTCTCTCACCGTGGCAGGGAAATAAAGTATGCGAGCTAGAAGCCTAATGAACTTACGAGTAGCGGCATCTAGAGACTATACTAAATAAGCAAACAACACCAAGAAGGGAACAGTCGCATACCTCCATGTTCGGGGCTTGGAGAAGATGCCCAGCCATGTCACACTATCACCGGGTACAAAGCTAAACAAGTACATATCCAAACAAACCCACTCCTCGTAGAGAGGTAAAAGGCACACAGCAAATCCAGGGATGTGTGATGGGTTGACGGGCCACGGGTCAGTGAAGCTTGTTGCCCACAGGGTGCTGCGAACTGATGCGGACTGAACTGCACCAATGGGTCAGACTGGAACCAGCAACGAGGACGGCGTGTCACTGAGGCCGTGGCTGGTACCGAGGTGACTGACAACGAGCCACGAGGGAGGATGACTGCTCCAGGCTAAGATAGCAGCCGGGGAAGCCAGCTTGGGCCCTCGTAACTTCCATGAACCGACGGTCTGAAAATTGGCCGACCTGCACAGGTGCAGGCAACCAGCGCAAAGGTGGCTCTGGAAGGCGGTCTCCAGGCATCCGCTGGTCACGAAAATTGGCGTGGTCGCTGGTGGGGACGTCCCTGAGACGCCAATGGAAGGTGTGCAACAGCTGTGCACCATGGGAGCCGAGGTGTGATGTAGGACGGGATGCGGCTCGGTGCCAATTTGGAAGCAAACCTGAGATTCTAGGCAAGCTCGTAACTCGTCCCTAGCAAGAGAAGCATGCGGATCTGCACGATTAAGAAACCGTCCATGAGTCAGGGTGGTCAACACTCATTTGTCCCCAGATCGGGTCATGGGATAGGTCACACTCTCACTCTCACAGCGGTGTTAAAAATTTATCGAGCTAGATATCCTATCACTCAGTAGCAGCGGCAAATAAACACATATGAGATAAGCAAATACCGAGAGAGATAGAGACGATACTTCCACGCTCCGGGCGTGGGGAAGACGATCCCGGCCAAGACCCGCACTCTCGATACAGTAAATAATCAAGAATTACAGCAATGAATTTTACTGTCCACTCCACGTTGGGAGGTAATAGACTACACAATGACCTGGGAGTGCCGATCTTGGGTTGACGGGAAGCACGGTGGTGACGCTCGAGCAGATGCAGATAGTCGGTTTGGTTCGGTTCAGCTCGGGCCCACAGGACAGCAAGCAGGTTCAGCTGTTGGAACGGTGACATCCGAGTGTCTCCTTGCTGCAGCAGCCGGTTGAAACATTGGTGGAGTGTCCCTGGTCGATCCTCGAGAGCGGTGGCCGCTGGATCGTAGTCAGGGATTTATGGGAGAATTAACCCCCAACTCTGTCCTGCAGTTTCAGAACTAAGCAACCCGGTGAGAATAAATGTTGCGATCAGAAACGATGTCGGATAGATGCGAAACTGGCGCCGTTGCGAAGATATTTCGAAGATCTACGAACACCTAGTGTTACAGAAATTTTACTATTGCTGTATTCTCCGTGGTTGAAATAAGAACAGGCGGACTCACTGACTTAGAACAGACTAGGAAGGTTGGGATCTGCCTGAATATGAGGTTTGACCGAGGCACAAACGACAGATCAGGAACTTGGGAATTTTATGGGTGAGGGTGAGGGTGTGGGAAGTGAGGGTCACACACAAATTTTTTTGTAATTTTTGGTTTGAAGGGTGGAAAGGATTTTATGGCAGAGGGGGTCAGATCTGGACTGCAGGGGGGGAGATTAGGAGGTAATGGCCCATCGAGTCATGGTGGGACATGAAGAAGGAGCTTAGGAGGGTCTACCTTCCCCACTCGGTCCCCTCCAACCAGTCCCCTTCAACCACCTCCAACCTTCCACACCCAGCCACCTCCCACCAGGAAGGCCATAGTCGGAGGCAAAGAGCCCCGCACGTGGTTGAGCCTCGACCCAAGCCCAAGCCAAGTGATTACGGGCAAGTCCATCACGTTGTCCCTACTCCAAACCCCACCATTGTCGAACTCTTCAAAATCATTTTAGATAGGGTGGATAAGATGTGTACTTAGATTGAAAGACTCCTGCCCGAGCCTAGGGAGGTCGTAGCCGGTAGTCTCAACCCGATGCCACCCCAAGGACCTCTTCCCCTCAGGGAGGACATCCCTTCTCCACCCATGAGAGCTCCTTTGCCACCACCCTCACCTTCCGATATTTATTTGGAGCCACCCGTACTTCTAACGGGGAAGCTATTCATAAATGAGCCACTACTTAGCTGGCTCAAGAAAGGCTTGTTCCCTAGGACACCTTGCTACCCATCCATGGACCCTGCACTACAAGTAGTACCCGCCAACTCTTTCCACACAACGTTCCGATCTAGTCACCATATAGATACCTTGGAAGACCTTATCAAGGGATTAGACTGGTAATGAAAGTTGATGCACATGTTGTCCCCAAGTTTTGACCAACCCAATAGTCGTAGCTTCATACATCCAGCATTGGGGTCTATCACCTCTGTGTGCACCGTAGGTAATGTCACCACGGAGATCCTTTTGCTCCTCCCCTTTCCTGATGAGCCTTACTCCATTCCATTTGTCCCGAGGGAGGAACCTTATCTTCGATATGAGACCGTTGTCCCATTGGCCACAATGAATAAAGGTGATCATCTATACCTTCAACAACTCCAAACATGGGGCCAAGTCATGAGGGAATCCATCTCGAGGGTTCACACATTCTTTGATCCCTTCGACCCCTTCACTAGTGAACCTTTTGACCCACTATATTCACTCCACTTCTTCCAAGAAGTTCACTATCACACCCCTACCTCACGGGCCAGTCCACCTACACATAGCACGGAGCCCGTTGATTGGGAAGAGTTGCATGCCTTACCATCATATAGGGGTAAAGAAGAAAGAAAATTCAGCTCTCTTGGCCCACCCAAACCTCCCAAACCTCCCAAATCCAAAGGGTCATCAATGCATGACTGGTTCATACCAGGAAGTCTGGGAATCCCCCATTCCGCCAATCTCTGGTTATGTCAAATGTATGCGAGTCACACATTCGGATGTCCTGGTCCACCATTGCATGGGTCTACATAGCATTAGGTCTGACTAGGATATAGAGTGTATTTTTTCTTTTATTTGTACAGTTTGTTTAGAGTCTGCATATGTCGAGTCGAGTCGATCACAAGCAAGCTCTTGGTGCCCATCCCTTTCGAGTATGAGGCAAGTGGGATCTCATGAGTACGTTGTGGACTTGCTAGCGAATTATGGGATCAACTCGTCCTCAGTCTATCGGATCTAGTCACCTACTGGGACCCAGCAGTGATGCCTAGCGAGACTTTGAGTCGTCTCCTCCCTTTATGAGTGACCCCACCCCTGAGTGTCCACTAGCCTCATTCCCATGGCAGCGTGAGCATCTAGAACATATACGGGATGAGCAAGTGACCATTCTTAGGAGTGGAGCATACCCGCGCTACCTAGTACGGTGGAGAATACGACCGTAGAGATACAGTTCCGCAGGAGTGAGCAGTCGCACCCCTTACTCGACGGGGTCGAGTTCTTCCCACCTGGGGAGAATTGATGGGAATCAACATCGGGCACTAACATTTTTTAGTTTGCATTTGTGTCCTTTAGTTTGCATTTGTATCCTTGAGTTATTGGGTTTGCAATTGTATGGCAATTATAAGCCAATGTGATAGTCCTTAGAAATTGTTGGGTTTCTTTGTAAAAATCCCAAGTAGGTCCAGCGAGGCCTCCACCCTCTCTCCCATTAGTCCACGTAGGTTCTGGGGCTCACATGGGCTAGTCTTGGGTCCATGGGAGAAGGTTGACCAAGAAGTAAAATCAAAATTGGCCACTTGCCCACTTGGAGAGGGCGCCCCCCTTCTTTATGTATATTTTTTGTTTTCTGCTTTGACCACGTGGGAGAATAATCTTCTATCACCCATTTTCCCCTCCTTAACATAAATTTTTCTTATTATTTTTATTCAATATAATATCGAGGTGCTACATCCTCCCCCACTTTTAAAGAATTTGGTCCTCCAAATTCACTGCACGTATCGAAATGGGGAGTAAGATAATTGACCTTAGAATAAATTAGGGTATTACTTCCGAATAAGGTCCTCGGACTCCCAAGTAGCTTCTTCTATTCCCCGTCGGCTCCACTGAACCTTGACCATAGGTATGGAACGATTCCTGAGTTGCTGCTACTTGTGATCCAGAATCTTCATGGGTCTTTCTTCATAAGTCAAATCCTCCTTTAATTCCAAATCTACATGTTGAATGATATGAGTGGGGTCATACACATACTTCTGTAACATCGATACATGGAAGACATTATTCACTCCAGATAACTAGGGTGGTAAAGCTAATCTGTATACAACTTTCCCAACTCTTTCCAGAATCTCGAATGGGCCAACATATCTTGGACTTAACTTGCCATGAATGTCAAACCTTCGAATTCCTCTCATGGGCGAAACCTTCAGGAATAGATGCTCGCCAATTTGAAATTCTAAGGCTCTCCTACCATCGACATAACTTTTCTATCTTGATTGTGTCACTTGCAGATGGTCTCTGATAATACAGATGTTCTTAGATGATTCTGAAATGAGATCTGGTCCCAACCATTGTTTCTCACCTACCTCATTCCAACAGAGGGGTGATCTACAACTTCTTCCATAAAGAGATTCAAATGGAGCCATTTAAATACTAGACTGGTAACTGTTGTTATAGGCGAACTCAATCAAATCCAAATGCTCATGCCAATTACCTCCAAAATCAATCACGCAGGCTCTTAGCATGCCTTCCACAATCTGATTTGTTCTTTCAGTCTGTCTGTCTATCTGTGGATGAAAGGCAGTGCTAAAATTCAGACGAGTTTCTAGGGATTCTTGCAATCCTTTCCAGAAGTGCGAAGTGAACCTAGGGTCTCTATCTAACACAATACTAAATGGTATCCCATGAAGTCTTACAATTTTTTTCATATACAAGGCAGCCAAAATATCTACCGTCCATTTGGACTTAATGCACACGAAATGGGAAGACTTAGTCAGTCTATCGACAATAACCCATATTGCATCAAATCCACTGCGAGTCCTTGGTAGACCCGTGATAAAATCCATGCCAATACTTTCCCATTTCCATTGGGGTATATCAAGTGACTTTAACTTCCCAGCAGGTCTGAAATGCTCAGCCTTGACTTGCTGACACACTAAACATCTGCTCACAAATTCTGCAACTTCCTTCTTCATGTTTGGCCACCAAAAGGATCTTTTCAAATCTCGATACATCTTAGTACCTCCAGGGTGAATAGTGTACCTAGACCTATGGGCTTCCTCTAAGATCTTATTCTTCACTTCAGCTACATCAGGCACACAGGTCCTTCCTCGAAGTAATAATCTGCCGTCATTGGCTAACATGAAATCAGGTCGATTACTCAAATTTTCCTTGATCTCTACCAACGTCGGGTCATTATTTTGCAAGGACTTGATTTCCATCAATAACTCTGGATGAAGCTGAATCTATGTAATCATAACCCGATCCTTGCCAATATTGAGGTCTAGGCTAGCCAACTATTCTAATAATCTCCATTCTTACAATATGAGACTTGATAATCTAGCGATCGGCTTGCGGCTTAAAGTATCTGCCACCACATTGCCTTTTCCAGGATGGTACTCGATAGAAAAATCGAAGCCCTTCAAATACTCAAGCCATCTCCTCTGCCTCATATTAAGCTCCTTTTGGGAAAATAAGTACTTCAAACTTTTATGGTCCGAAAATACTGTGAATGTCTCTCCATACAAGTAGTGCCTCCAAATCTTCAAGGTGAAAACTACTATTGCAAGTTCCAAATCTTGAACAGGATAATTCTCTTCGTGCTTCGTTAACTGCCTAGAGGAGTAAGCTATCACCTTCCCGTGCTGCATAAGCATACAGCCAAGGCCAATACCTGAAGCATCAGTGTATACTACAAAACTTCCTTCTCCAGAAGGTAAAGCCAAAATAGGGGCAGTGTTAAACATTCCTTCAGAGTCTGAAAACTCCATTTACAATCTTCTGACCAATTAAATTGGTTCTCCTTGCGGGTTAATCATGTCAAAGGCATCGTAATTTTGGAGAAATCCTTAATAAACCGTCGGTAATAGCCTGTCAGGCCTAAAAAACGTTTCTTCGTCAGAGGTAGGGTGACGGATCCTTACCCTCCCCGCGCTGTTTCCCTTTATTTTCGTGTTGCATGGTGCGAGAATGAGCGGGTTTCTTTCATGTTGGGATTTGAGCATGTTTTGGGGTCGAGTGACGAATTCCCCGTTTTAGGCGACAATTTTTAGCGTAGTGGTAGACTGGATGTCGGGGAGTGTTTTCCCCTTGATTCCCCCGCATTTCCCCGTGGTTTCGGGCCGTGATGAGGCCTTGAGTGGGTTTTGTTCTCGTATTGGGGAAATTCGGATATAATTCGGGGTGAGCGTTGAATCCGTGGTTTTAATCGCCATTTTGCGGCCCATTGGGCCCCATTCAGTGTATTCGGGGTCGGGGAATGGTTCCCCAAGCTTCCCGCTGGCTTCGGAGGCGAGTCGGCGTGGAACGGAGCCCCCGTGGGGTCCCTCGGTTGTTTGGTCGCCGAAATCGATCGACCGGTTTTGGCAGTGCCAATGGTGGCTCTGCCACTGGGTTCGGTCGACTGAACTAGGGGGGTTCGGTCGACCGACCAGTGTCAGGTCGACCCCCTGTGGGGGACAGGTCGACCTGCTGAAAGGGGCTTTTGCCCCTCGGATTTTCGGTCGACCGACTAACATTGGCTGGTTGCCTGAACTCCCCAAGGGGTGGATTTTAAAGCCCGTTTCGACCCCGGTTGTGTGGTTTTTCGCCCCGAACTTGGAAATGGGTATTTAGCCCATCTAAACCCATGAGAATTGGGCCGTTTAGGCCTCGTGAGGGCGACCGTTGCCCGAGGATTAATTCTCGTGGTTCGAGGATTTATGGGTTCTCCATAACGTGTTTTAACTATGTGAGTGTGGCATGGTTTCCACGTGGCTTGTGTGCCCGTGGCGAGTCTCTATCCGTGTGAGACCGGTGATCGAGGAGGGGCATATCCACGTGAGTTCTATGACCGCGGTTGGGTGGTTTCTGTGTGAGTTAGTGGGCTGATGTTCACTAGTGCGGCTAGGCGATTCGAGGGTGATTCCTCAATACCCCTGAGTGCCGTACCGTGGCTCACGGTGGTCCGCATGTGTGATCACACCCGTCTCGAGGTTTCCGTGAGACGGTGACTGATAGTGCTTTGGGGTTGCCATCCACGGGGCTACGGATGTAAGAGCTCGGCGGGACTCCACGTGGCCATGGAGCATCCTAGTGGCCGATCATGTTGGACTGGGCGGGACTGCCCAGTGTGTACCATGCTCTTTCTCAGTGGCAGACCACCTGCACATATGTACCTTGGTTAGGACAAGAGTACGTGGCTGACGGAAGCGGTGGCGCGTACCCCGTGTCGGGTAGCTGGACACGGCCGTGCTGTTGGGCGCAGAGGCATGGACCTTAGCCAGTCCGAGGGTGTGATGTGTGTGAGTGTCTCCTCTACGCCTCCCGGGACCGGGTGTGAGTAGTGTGCACACATATGAGGCCTTGGCGCAGTATAAGATGTCAGTGGACACGTGGCCATGTTGTGTATGCTGAGTGGCGGATTCATTGTCGGTGAAGGTTGAGGTACCGATAGCGTTTCGTGGCCCTTCCTGGGGAAGGTTGAGATACCGATAGCGCCGTCGTGGCCCTTCCGCCAATTGAGCGTGTGAGCTGCCTGTCATGGCCCTTCCTGGGGAAGGTTGAGATACCGACAGTTGCCCTATGTGTGGGCTGGTTTCTCCCATTGGCCTTAGCTTGGGTTCGAGGCTACCGGTGTGGTGTTGTCCTCCCGATGGCGGAGGTTGTGTGTTTTAGCCGTGTGGCTTAGTCGGCTTTTTCGTTGGACAGATTACTACCGTGCCGTTGCGATGTTTCCCTTCGGTAGTAGGGTTGTGGATTTGCTGTGGGTCATCGATCCCAGCTAGAGGTCGAGGTTCCCACGTTGGGAATCGGGCTAGCATAGATTTTCCGTGTTTCGTTAGCTTGCCGTTCTTGCCGTCCCGACCGTTGTTATTTTATTGTTATTGCTGTTGTTGTTATTGCTGCTGCTATTATTATTATTGTTGCCGCTGTTGCTGTCGTTTACTGCTTTTGTTGTGGTGGGGATCTGCGGAACCCTCACTGAGCCAGTGAGACGAGGCTCACACTCTGCTTTTCACGTTTAGCGCTCTCCTGGAGGTGGAGCCACTTGGGTCGGAGGACCGGTAGTTTGCTAGCTTGCCAGTGCCGGGGCCGGGCCCCGCAGCAGGAAAGTGTACAGCCAATCGGCCCAATGGATAAAATCAAAGCCCATGATGAAGCTTCAATAATAAATGACAACTCTCTTGAATGGTGAAGAACAATAATGTGAGGGAGTTGACAAGTTGGAATGGGAAGCATCGTGTTGCCCAAGGATAGTAACGTATAAAGAGTGTTGAATAAAATGAGCATTTGCCCCTTGTATGGAAGAATGGGTTTGAGATTAGAAGGTTGAAATAAGGGGTGCCCTGCCCGGGCCGTGGGCATGGACTTATACAGCATCAAAACTTAACATTCTCTTTTAGTGAGTAGCGGCGGGGACTTGGCCTCTTCAATGATGCTCGGCACAAAAATGCGGATTGTCATCCGATAAATAAATTCTTGTATCTTGAATAGTATGGTCGTGGCCAAATCCTTCTTGCCCAACTCTCGATCATCTTCGGCACAAGTACTTGCAGAAGGACACCCATTCAGAGTGGTGAAAGGAGGTGAAGCGGAGGCAAAAGGCTCCATGGATAGTGAAGGTGTGATGGAAGGTGTTGAAGGAGACATGTCGAGCTTCTCCCCTTGCTTGGAAGCGGACGGGGTTGGCTCGAGTGCAAAAAGGGGTGGACCCTGCTCAGGATCTGCCATGGGTTTGTGTGAAGGGATAGATGGAGGGATAGTCAAAGTTGGTTTTGGTGTTGTAGGTGTAGTGGAGGGCCGAGGTGGCGATGAAGGGAGGTTAATTGGGGAAGGTTTAATGGTAGGTTCGGCATGGGCCGATGGTGTGGAGGTCAATAGAGGTGTAATGGGTGGAGATTTAGTGGAAGGTTCGACAGAGGCCGGTGTTGTGGAGGCTGATGGTGTGGTGCTTAAAGGTGGTATAATGGAAGGTGTCAAAGGAGAAGATTTGGTGTAGAGGAAACACCAAATGGGGTGAGTGGTGTTAGGGGTAGGAGAAGACTCATGACGCACCGGCGAGGGTTATCAGAGTATCGACCCATTGTCATAAGACCAATGAGTCTAAAAAATGGGGGTTGGATTGAGGATGGTGGCATCGTCTCGAGCAAGGGGTTCATCTGGTGGTAGTGGAGGAAGAGGAAAGCGAAGGAAACTCGGAATGGGTGCCTTCGAAGCTTCATCATCACGTACCATCTTCAATTATTCACATGCCAACTCTTCATTGTCAGGCTCAAGTGGACGCCATTGTGGAGGCGTATTGATGGGTGGTGGAATGTAATGGTGTTGCGTATGCGGAGGCGGAGGGCCATATTGATGATTGGGGTGAATGGGTAGAGGGTGGATGGCATCCACTTGATCATTAAAACCTATCGCTTCTTGCTCATTTGAACTGTTGATGCCATAGTTATCTATCCTCTCCTTCCATTCTTTCTCCATCTTAGTGATATTGTTCAAGAAGGTGTGAAGAGGATTGACTGGAGAATGAGGAGGAGGAGCGGGCCGCGGGCTAGTGACCCTCTTAAGTTGTTCCTTCAATGAAGCAACTTTATTAACGAAGACTTGGTGGGCCACAACTTGAGGAGTAGAGGATTGGCATGGTCGCCTTGAAGAAGGGGCCGCATATGAAGGCCGTGGAGGAGGATTAACGGGCTGACCCAAAGAAGGACCCGGTCATGCCAGGTTGTAAGGAATAAAAGAGCCTTGGGGCCGTGATGAGGGAGGAATAGAAGGAGGCGGGTGATGAGCCACCCGAGGAGGAGTGTGAATAGGAGGAGATGGGTGATGGGCCACCCAAGTGAGAGTGTGAATAGGAGAGGGGGGCGGATGATGGGCTACCCGAACGGGGAGTGAAGGAGAATGAGTAGAAGGAGATGCACCCTCAACAATGACCTTAAGGGCATAGATTTCTTAAGGGGTGAGAGGATCTATTGCATGCAAGATCTGGGATACCTTCTCATCATCGGGAGGAGACAATCTCGAGGGAGTAGTGGCCCGCGATTGAGGCGAGGGACCATGAGATGGGAAATTGCCCATAGGTCGAGCAAGGCCATAAGAATGAGGATGTGATCCCTTGAAAGAATCATGGTGAGATTTATGATAAACATGTCGAAATTGGGGAGTGTAGGATGTGCTAGGTTGTGCATCCTCATGAGTGTGAAAATTATTAGACATGTTATTCAAGCCAAACATTATGCAAAATCAATCAAAACCCAATCAAAGCACAATGGTAAAGATGTTAAGCAAGACTATGTTTATGCGTGATTTTTATTGCTCATCGAGCTGGGGGAGTGGTGCATGGTACAATTTCAAGTGTCTTCCATTAAGGGGTGGAAATTGAGTCTCCCCCCTATGGTTGACGACTACATATGCGTCTCCTTCGTAGACTTTCTGGACAACATATGGCCCGAGCTAGTTTTCATTCAGCTTACCTTTGTAGTTGGCAGCCATGACCTCTCTTCCTTTGACCATCACGAGGTCACCTTTCTTGAATTCACGTCACTTGACAAGCTTGTCGAAGGTGCGGGCTATGCGGGCCTGGTAGACCTGTATATTCTGCTGGGCCTGGAGTCGGTTCCCTTCTAAGTCGGAGAGCTCCTCCAATCTTCGCTCGACGTTCGTTTGGTCATCTCCGACCAGGCCATGTTGAATTGCGACCCGTAACGAGGTACTTCTAATTCAATGGGAACGACAACTTCAGAGCCGTATACCAAAGAGAAGGGTGAGCAACCTATTGGGATTTTATGGACTGTACGGTATGCCCAAAGTGCCTTGTACATCTTGTCTTCCCAGTCCTTTTTGTTGGAGCTAACAGTCTTTGCCAGGAGGGTGCAAAATGTTTTATTGAAGGCTTCAGCCAACCCGTTCACCTGCGGGTTGTATGGGGTGGATGTCATCCAGTCAATCTTATACTTTTCGGCCAACTTATAAACCTTCTGATTCCAGAAGTGACTTCCGTTGTCTGAAACGATCCGGTCGATAATGCTGAACCAGAATATTACATTTCTCCGGATGAATTGGGCAACAATTTCTCCTGTTACTTCTTCCAGGGCTATAGTCTCCGCCCAGTGGGAGAAGTAATCTGTTATTCTCATGATATACTTGCATCCTGAAGAGGATGGGGGGACTGGACCCACCACGTCTGTTCCCCATTGGGCGAAAGGCCAACTAGGTGATGTTGGATGTAGATGTGTTGGAGGCCACCTGTTGCATGCTCTTAGCACTTCTGACATGACTTGGCATATTTGCAACAGTCGTCAAACATTGTCGGCCAATAGTAGCCCAGTCTTTTAATTTTAATTTTTATTTTTAGCCCAGCCTGGTGTCCTCCAGTCGTCCCGGCATGTATCTCTTTCATCATCCTCCATGCTTCTTCTGTTGAGAGACATCGAAGGAGTATCTTTTTCTTGGCGTCCGCCATAATTCAGAATAGGATTCTGCTCCTTAGTTCACAGGAGTCTTTCATTCGAATCAGCCAGATTTTTTCTTCCCTTTGCTTGGGCAGTTGCTAGTGTTTAAACCATTTCATGAGGGGTTCACGCCAGTCGGATGAGCCGACCATTTCTGCAGTTGCTACTTCAGGCTCTTCTTCACCTGTGTCTTCCTCTATCATATTGGGGACTTGCCATCTGTTGATCACCCATATGTTGAGTGACCCATCAGGCGAGACTGCCAATTTAATGCATCAGCCTATGCATTTTGGCCTCAGCCGATGTGGCTTACTTCGACCAAGTAAAAATTCTCCATGAGCTGCTTCGCCTTGGAATGGTAAGGTAGCAATTCAGCTTTTCAGACTTCAAATTGTCCCAGGATTTGTCTGATGATCAACATTGAATCCCCAAACACTTGTAGCATACAGATATCCAGCTGGAGAGCTAGCTGGAGACTGTTGTGTCCCTGTGTTATTATGATAGCAAACACCATGAGTCAATATGTGTTTGCTGCTTGCTGCATGATTCAATATGTGTCTCTGTGTTTTTGCTGCTTGGTGTTTTGCTGCATCCTTCTGGTATATTTGATCGTGCCTTTGCTCATTGCATATAGGCTGGTGTGCTTACATGCATGCATAAAGTCAAATGTGAAGACAATGCATCCCCATAAAGTCAAAGTCAACCTTGTGAATATAAAGTCACTACATCTGCATAAATCCAGTGTGCATGTCATTTCATCGAACACATAGTGTGGACCATATAGTAGTATGTGCACATTTTAATTTGTTCATTGTTAAGGTCCGTGCAGGTTTTGCTTCATAAAGTTTGTGCAGAAACAAGGTCCATGCATAATCTGCATTAGGCTTGAAGTAAGTCCATGCATAAAGTCTTCATATAACTGAACACACAAGTCTGTGCATAACATGTTCATTCTGACTCATACGTAAAGCCTGTGCATAGTTTGTCTTAGTTGCATTCAAGGTCCATGCATATTTCCGATAAGCGTCACATAAGTCCATGCAGACTTTTGTCTCGCACACTCAGGGGGCTTAGGCGTGTAGTGGCCTTACCTTACGCTGGAGGGTTTCCCAAGTTTAAATAGTCCGTCGGTTTCATGAGTCCTGCCAGTGGAGGAGTTTTAAGAGGGGGTTACGTCCTCGATGTGGGCTCTTTAAGGCCTGAGGACTCTTGGTCTCCCTTATCCTCATAACCTCCTGATATTAGGGGACTCTCAGCATCGGTTTAGATAAGCATTCGCTGGTCGGTCCAAGCATGGAGCGCCAGCTCTTATCCGAGCGATGGAGGCGTAGCTCAGGTGAGGGGCATGAAGCCGCGGTGGATGATCTTCCCGACCGAACCGACGCTCAGACTTTCGAGCCCTGAGGCCGCCTAGGAAGTGTCTGACTCCGAGTGACGTATTGGGCTTATTTCATAATAAGTGGGCCCAGTGGGCTATCACTTGAGAGAGCTGGGCCTCGTTTGGTCTGACAGGACCTTGTTTGGCTGCTCATATGTGGGCTGCAGAAATCCCCCTGTCCACTTGTCCCCCTCCTACTCTCGAGCTAGATTAGGCTCGGTAGAGTAGCCGTTGGGGTTGGACCATTGTGGCTCGGGTGGGTGGAGATCCGACTATGATAGAAGACCACGTGGCGTGGTTATCGGTGCCCGTAATAATAGTGATCCTGACAGATTTGAAGCGAGGAGGCCCCTTTTTCTGGGAGGTCAAAACGTCGCGTCGCCTCCCACTAGGGGTTATAAGCATTGTGCGCTATTTGCATTCTAAACCCCCGTTTCCCTTAGGGTTTTGCTCTCCATCATTCTTCCCGACATCTGGGGTCCCCTATATCAGAGGTGTCGTAACATAGGCTCGGGGGTAGTGCGAGGAGGAGATAGGCAGCGTCCTCTATCTGCGGTCCTTGAGATGATCATGGAGGGGAGTTTGTTTTTGGCCCAGATGGGAGCCGACATAGCCGACGCCTACACTCGGGTGGAGTCGGAGTGATCGACTTTTGCTTGGGCCGTCAGCGCGTCTGATAGGAAGATTGCTCGGATCACTGCCAATCTCGAGGAGCTTCGACGGGAGGTCACCCCGTTTCGGGAATAGGCAAAGTCGAGCCAGGCGGAGGCTCGGGCATCCGCTGAGGAGCTGGCTCAGGTCCGCGCCTCTCTCGAGCTGAAGAGCAAGCTTCTGGAGTAGGCACATGTGGCTCAGACCAAGCGCGATGGCTAGTGGGAGACCGAGCGTGCGGAGCTCGGGGGCCGAGCCGAGGAGGCCGAGCGACTTCAGACGGAAGCTGAGGCTTCGCGGGTCGAGGGGGAGAAGAGGTCGGTCAAGGCGGAGCAGAGGTTGACCGAGGCAGAGCGGAAGTCTACTGAGCTCGCAAGTAGGGTGGAGTCGACAGGAGTGGAGGCGCTCAAGTAGTGCAAGCGCTCAGAGGCCTATCAGGCCGACCTCCAAAAGGCTGCCCTCCCCTACTACGAGTCAGGATTTCACCGAGGCATCCGAAAAGGATTCGCCCAGGGCTATGATCGAGCCATCTTTTGGGCTGAGGGGCAGGCACCAGGGGTGGTCACTTTTCCATCGGGGTAGCGCTATGACTCGGATGCGGCGCCCTCTGACTCTTCTAGCTCGGCGCCGAGCGAGAGTGCCAGTCAAGGAGGTTCTTCCGCGTCCAAGGGATCGCCAACTCCAGCTGCCTCGGGAGGGCGCACGACCAAGGCAGTTCCCATGCTGGTGGGGTCAGTGCCTAGGTCGGCCGTCGCCGAGGGTGCCTGGGGCAGATCACCTGCTGTCGAGGAGTCTTCATCCCCCGATCCATAGAATGGGCCCGAGGCCTGATGTATCTGCTTTTTCCTCTTTCTTCTTTAGATGTATTTCTGCTTGAAAAAGAATTTCCCCTTTCATGTATTTCTATAAAAGCCTACCTTTTGGAAAGTATAGGGCGGTGGTGTTTAAATATGGACTTACTGTTTCTCGCCGCCTTTGCCATGGTTTGACCAGCGTATCTACAGTAGTTGGAAAGTGCCAATTTTTCCTACGCACATTTCGCATGCTGATTTGGCAGGCGTCTGACTGGGAGTCCTTCCACTTTCCTGTGCTTTAAATGACTAGCCACTTTGCGTGTCCCGCTAGTGGGGCCGGGGAATATGAGGCGACCATTCGTAGGGAAAGGCCCCTTTAGCGTGTTTTCGAGGGGAGAATCATTTAAGGCAAATAGCTCCCCCTCGCCTATAAAAGGAAAGGGGGGGAAGAAGAAGAAGAAGAAAAAAAAAGAGAGAGAAAGAGGAGGAAAAGTTTATAGAATACATATAATATATATATATACATAAATAAATAATATGTGCATACGCCCATTTACGTGCACAAAGTAACTTCCCCACGCACGTAGTAACTGAAGATGATGGGTGCATGCACCCGAGAGCGTTTTACCCACGTGGTCTTATGTACCGACGGGCGCCCCTGCACATTCACGAAAGTGCGAGCAAGAAAGCTCAGGCTTGGATCGTAGTGTCCTCCGGATGACCGGCCTCGAATACAACCATCAAGAACCAGTACACCCACGGGCACCGCCGGGCTCATCCTTCGCCCGCGCTACTCGTGGGTGGGGGGCATTTGTGGACGTGTAAAATTACGCATCCATATGTCCCGACCGATTCAGCATCAACAACAACTTCAACCGAAGAGATTGCGAAGATCATGTCTCGTCCCGACCCTCCGAACAAACAACACACTACCGTGGAACCAATTTAGGAGTCACGATAGCGAAGAGAAACCGACCCCCAGGAGGCTCACAATTTGTGGGCCCCGAAGAGAATTAAGTGGATCATCAATCGAGCGTTAAACAGGCCCAGGTCCAATTCAAAACTACGCCCCTGTGCCCCTTCAGCGACACACCTAGCGGAGGCTTCGCCGGCACGCCCAGCGGCTCCTTCGCCAACACACCCCGTGCCCCCTTCATCGGCGCACCCAGTGGAGGCTTCACCGGCACGCCCAACGGCTCCCTCACCGGCATACCCTCGTGCCCCCTTCAATGGCACACCTAGCGGAGGCTTCGCTGGCAGGCCTAGCGACTCCTTCGCCGGCACACCCCGTGCCCCCTTCAACGGTACACCCAGTGGAGGCTTTATCGACACGCCCCATGGCTCCCTCGCTGGCACACCCTCGTGCCCCCTTCAACGGTACGCTAGTGAGGCCCTTCCAACGGCACACCCGCCCATGCACCTTCACCGGCACGCCTTCAACGCCCTTCAATGGCATGCTTAATAGTGCCTTCAACGGCACCCTCCTCCCCCGACATGCCCATCCGTGGGTTCTTCATCGGCACACACATGCATCCATGCCCTCCAGCGGCACACCCCATGGTCTTCAGCAGCACGCCCCTCCAACGGCATGCCCAGGCCAAAAGTGTCTTCAGCGGCACGCCCCCTGTGCCTCTTTGCCGGCACCCACTCTGAGCGTCTTCACTGGTATGCCTGCAGGGGCCCTTCCAACGGCACACCCGCCCTTGGCCTCTTCGCCGGCACGCTCCCGGGGCAAGCTCCTTCAGCGGCACACTCTTTGTGTCTCTCAGCGGCACACTCTTTGTGTCTCCCAGCGGCACACTACTCCAGTTCTTCAGCGGCGCACCATGACCTCCCTCCAGCGGTGCGTCCGGCGGAACAAATCTCACGCCATTCCCCTATGGATCCTTGGCGCGCAACGGGATGGCTGAGGTGTCAAGTGGGGAAGCAGACACACGCCCTACTTCCTGTCAACAAAGGACAACCGGGGTCAAATCCCCATTAATAAACCACGTTCCCGCTTCCGTCGCCCCGAGCCCAAAGCCCCCTGCTGTTGGGGTTTAAAAGAAGCCCCTTCCACGGTGAGCAAAGGAGGGAGAGAGGCAACAAGGTGGATAAAAAAAAGAAACGCAAAGCAAGAGGGAAGAGACGACCAGAGGCCCGAAGAGAAGAAGAAGAAGAAGAAAAGAGGAGGGCCTACTGCTCTCCCCGGCCGTCACTCCGTCATCACTGCCTGAGGGAGAAGAGAGAGTAAGGGAGAGAGAGAGATTCTGTAGCGGGGAGGGGTGCTTGGGGGAGCAGGAAGGAGTCGTCCCGGCTCAACCTTAACCTCCTTTATTCCTGTCTTTCTTCTTTTCTTTTCTCTTCTTCCCATCGCTTGTATCTTCCCCCCCGGTGTTTCGGGATATACATGGCCAGTTATGGCCCTCATTCTTCATAAGCAGAGATTCCTCTCTTGAGGTTTTCGCCACCGCCTCCGTTTGTCTGGGTTTTCCTACGTGTTTGATGGCTTCCTTCACCCTTTCCTCGGTGACTTCCCCTCTTCTGTAACCCAAGCCCTCTCCGGATGTCCAGAAACACCCCCCCTTCGACTCCACCATATTCAGCTGGCCCTCAGTCTAGCTTCTCTAGCCCCTGGCCGGTACACCCCCGACCAACTTCACGCCGATCAGGTGAGCTCCGAGCCACATCCCTTGCTGGTTTACTATTGCTTATTTAGTATTGCCTTTTAGCTCTGTCGGACGGTGAGTGAGCGCCCGATCTAAATTTCCCATCAATTGAGTGGCCACCGCGGAGTGAGGTGAGAGCAACCACTTGACCCACGCCCTTGGCGTGTTGGCCGCCCATGATTTGGGGATCCCTGGCCCTTAGTGGTCATCCCTTAGCTAGCCACACCACTAGAACCCCAAGGTCCAACCCCGAACCCTCATCCCCATCGTCGGTCCACCTACGGACCCGGGTGCACGCTACGTGAGTGAGTCCACTTGAGTGAGATCACCGGGTCATTCTTGCTTGCTAATTTAGGTCCGAGGGATTGTGTCACAACAAGTAAGGAAAAAAGGAAGAGGGGCAAGGGCTAGAACTCCCTCGCTAAGGTGCGAAGACCCTGATCACAAGAAATGGTCTATAGAAGAAGTGAAAAATCAAGAAGAGGAGTGAGGACTGAAGTCTCGGAAGCAGTAGGAGAAAGGGCAGATGCCCAAAGCAGTGGATGTGGAAGAAGTCGGGTCGGACCCGGGATCAGAAGGAATTAAAAGAAGAAATTGGTAGATAGAGAGAGGTGGATCCAGAGGGTCTGGAGACAGTGGAGGAGAATCATGGTGGGAAGAAAAATCCAGAGGCTCCGGAGGGTCAGGAAATACCGAGAGATGCGATGTCCTGGGAAGAAATATGAAAAAAGATGATGAAAAAGGAAGAAGAGGATAAAGGACGTGATGTCCCGGAGTAGGAAGATGAAATGGAGGAAAGATGGAGGGTCCAAAGGTTCTAGAGGAATGAAATCATAAGGGTCGTGATGCCTGGAAGAAGATGGAGAGAGTAAGATGAAGAATCCGGAGGTTCCGGGGGGAGAAGATAGAAATGGGCACGATGCCTTGGAAGGAAGTCCAAAGGTTCCAGAGGAGGAAGATGGAAAAGGGCGTGATACCCTGAGTGGAGAGAAAGATCCAGAGGGTCCAGAAGAAGAAGATAGAAAGGGGCATGATGCCCTAATAGAGGGGATAAAACATCTGGAGGTTCCAGGAAAATATCAGGAAAGGGGGCGCGATGCCCCGGGAGAATTAGGGAGGAAAAATCTGGAGGGACGCGATGCCTTGAGGAGAGTGGGTTAGAAGAGGAAGAAGGGTCCAGAGGTTCCAGAGGAATGGAAAGAGAAGGGATGCGACGCCCAAGGAGAATCAGTGAAAAGCCCAGAGGACCCGGGCGCGAGGGTGTAGAGGGGCGCGATGCCCAAAGAGGGAGGTCCGAAAGTTCTGGAGGAGTGAGACACCATGGGGTGCAATGCCCCAGGAGGACAGGAGAGAAATCTGGGGAGTCTGGATGCAAGAGTTGGGAGTGGGCGTGATGGCCTAAGAGAAATCTAGAGAGGGTGCGATGCCCACTAAGCAGAGAAGAATCCGAAGGATCTAGACATAAGAGGTGGAAAGGGGCATAGTGCCCTGAGAGAAGATTAGAGGGGGTGCAATACCCAGATAGTGTAAGGGGACCAGGAGATCCCGAGGACAGAGATGAATGAGACAGGAAACACGACGGATCCAAAGGTCTCGAAAGGTGGGGAAGATACGGGTCTGGAAACCCGGGGAAGAAGGAATGCAAATGTATGCGGATGCAATAGAATGGATGCGATGAATGCATGGAATGCGTGCGATGCAAAGAATATGATGGGTGAGAGGATGAGATCCTCCTCCTTACCCCTAGAGTGGCCCATGAAGAATTGGTGATAGACGAGAATATGGGTGAAGTGGAATAGAAAATGGAGAGAGTAGTAGAAAGCCCCTTAGTGAAAGAATGCCCGCCCCTCCATAGTGACGAAAGTCTACAGTCGATTAGCCTAACAGATAAAATCATAGCCCATGATGAAACTTCGACAATGAATGCCAACTCCCTTATAGGGTGACGAGCAATAATGTGAGGGAGTCGAAAAGTTAGAATGGGAAGCATCGTGTTGCCCAGGGATTGTGGCATATAAGAAATGTTGAACAAGATGGGCATTCACCCTTTGTATGGAAGAAAGGGTTCAAGATTGAAAAATTGGGACAAGGGGTGCCCTGCTCGGCCCTGAGACATGGACTTATACGGCATTAATGCTTGACATTCTCTTTTAATGAGAAGCGACGGGGACTTGGCCTCTTCAATCATGCTCGGCACGAAAATATGGATTGGCATCCGACAAATAAATTCTTGCATCTTGAATGGCGCGGCCATGGCCAAATCCTTCTTGCCCGGCTCTTGGTCATCTTCGGCACATATACTCGAAGAAATACACCCATTCCGAGCGGTAGAGGAAGGTGAGGTGGAGGCAGAAGGCTCCATAGGTGGTGGCATAATGGAAGATGTTAGAGAAAGGGTGAGTGGAAGCGGAGGTTCAAACACGTCAAGCTTCCCTCTTTGCTTGGAAACAGTCGGGGTTGGCTCGAGTGCAAAAAGGAGTGGACCCTGCTCAGGATCTGCCATGGGTTTAGGTGAAGGGTTAGGTGGTGGAGTAGGCATAGTGGGTTTTGAGTTTAAAGGGATAATGGACAGCCGAGGTGGTGGCAATGGGAGATTGATTGGAGGAGGTTTAGTGGTGGACTCAATGGAGGCCAGTGTTGCGAAGGCTAATGGCTTAAAGGGTGGAAGTTTAGTGGAAGGTTCAGCGGAGGCCAGTGCTGCGGAGGCTAACGGTGAAGCTGGTTGAGGTGTAATTGGTGAAGGTTTGGTGTGGAGG
This sequence comes from Amorphophallus titanum, assembly GCA_024336825.1. Classification (NCBI taxonomy): domain Eukaryota; kingdom Viridiplantae; phylum Streptophyta; class Magnoliopsida; order Alismatales; family Araceae; genus Amorphophallus; species Amorphophallus titanum. The sequence continues at coordinate 229,935 of JANBPO010001280.1, forward strand.
AAATTCCGAATGGGGCGAGCAGTATGTGGGGTAGGAGAAGACTCCTGGTATGCTGGTGTGGGTGATTGGAGTATCGACCCATCATCATAACACCAGCATGTCTTAGAAGCGGGGGTTGGATTGGGGATGGTGGCTTCGTCCTGAGCAGGAGGTTCATCTGGTGGTAGCGGAGGTAGTGGAAAACGAAGGAAACTGGGAAGGGGTGCTCTCAGAACTTCATCGTCACGAGCCGTCTTGAATTCTTCAGTTGCCGGCTCTTCATTATTAGGCTCAAGTGGACGCCGTAGTGGAGGTGTATATGTGGGTGGTGGAATGTGATGGCGTTGCGTATGCGGAGGTGGAGGGCCATATTGATGAATGGTGTGAATGGGTGGAGGGCGGACGACGTCCACTTGAGCATTGAAATCCGCTGGCTCTTGCTTGCCGAATTTGTCGATGCCATAGTCATCTCTCCTATTCTTCCAATCTCTCTCCATCTTTGCAATGTCATTCAGAACGGCATGAAGGGGATTGATTGGAGAAGGAGGAGGAGGAGCGGGCCGTGTGCTTGCAATCCTTTTAAGTTGTTCCTCCAATGAAGCGACCTTATTAACAAGAGCCTATTGGAGGTGTGTAGCTTGAGAAGTAGAGGGTTGGCAAGGCCTTGAAGGAGGGGGCGCACAAGAAGGCCACGGAGGGGGTGCAGCGGGCTGACCCAAATAAGGACCCGGTCGGGCTGGGTTGCGGGGAATAAATGGGCCTTGGGGCCATGGTGGAGGAGGAATAGAAGGAGGCGGGTGATGGGCTACCCAAGTAGGAATGTGAATAGAAGAGGGAGGTGGGTGATGGGCCACCCGAATGGGATTGGAACGAGGTTGAGAGGAATGAGATGCACCCTCAACAATGGCCTTAAGGGCTTGGATTTATTGAGGGGTGAGATGATCTAATGCATGAATGATCTAGGAGACCTTCTCATCGTGCGAAGGAGACAGTCCTAGGGAGATAGTGGCTCGTGACTGAGGTCTTAGAAAAATTCATCCTTTCTAGTAGGTTAGCTCGATGGCAGAACTTCCTCTCTCAGTTTGATATCACATTCGTCGTTCAGAAGGCAATCAAATAATATGCCATCGCTGAGCATCTTACCCATCTTCTTATTCCCTGCATTGACTCTATTCAGGATGATTTCACTGATGAGCATCTCTCTGTTCTTACCCATCATCCCTTCTGGTCTCTGCACTTTAATGGTGCACTCAACTCGCACGAGCAAGAGATAGGTGCCATTCTCCTCACTCTGGAAGGGGTGACGATTCCTTTTGCATATCAACTCTCTTTTCCTGCTACCAACAACATTTTCGAGTATGAAGCTCTCCTGGATGGATTGAAGCACGCCTACCTCTTAGGCGCGTGTTACTTGAACATTGTAGGAGACTCTCAGCTTGTTCTGCGCCAAGTTCTATCCACATACTACACTCGCGACCCAAAGCTCAAGTCGTATCAAGATTTGGTCATTCTCTTGGTGAGGTAATTTCGCAAACTGATCTACATTCACACTCCTCGATCTCAGAATATCCTTGCTGATGCGTTGGCATCGCTTGCTTCCTCCCTATCTTTTCCTCTCAGTCGGAGCACTGAGACTATCATCGTCCAGAGGCTGGATGCCCCTTCTCTTCAGGATCTTTGGTTCGACAACCTTAGGAGAACTGTAGAGGTGAAGGCTGAGAAGAAAGATCTGAAGGAAGTCTCTTTGGCAGAGTTAGAAGAGATTTTGGAAGAAGAAGAATTACCTTGGTACCATGAAATTGAGCAGTATTGTAGAGATGGATCATTCCCAGAAGGGGCATGTACCGAAAAACGTAAGGCTAGTAGAAGAGCTATCTCAAGGTACACTATCATTGCTGGAGAATTGTATAGGCATGCTCTCAATGGAATGCTCATGAGGTGCCTAGATGATGATGAAGCTTGGAAGGTGTCTGAAGTAGCCCATTCAGGCGAGTATGGAGGTCATGTCAATGGCCAGGCTTTAGCGAAGAAGATACTTAGACAGGACTATTATTGGCCCACTCTAGAGGAAGATTGCTCCCTCTATGTCTGAAGGTATCTTAAATGTCAACTCCACGCTGATAAAATCCATGCTCCTGTTTCATCAAATCAAAAAAATCTTGAAAATTAGAAAAATACATATTCTCGATTCTCGGAACGCGCTGATCGCAACGGTACCACCCGCAGGTAGGTGAACGACCTGGTTCACCTGCTACAAGGTTCCGTAAACTTTTTCAAAACACATACACGGGAATCGAAAAACATGCGAAAAAAGACGCGGAACACGTTCCGTGCCTCCGAAACGTACTCGAATCGCACGGGCCCAAGCATGAAAGATGTCCGAAAGATAATTCCGGGCATAATGGAAACAAATCCTCTGAGAAAAGTAGATCCGAGACCCAAGAAGAAGGATCCAGAGGGTCCGGGACATCACACTATCCATGCAACCTGTCTCCTGAGTGCATCGCTGTGGACGGAAAAAGAAAGCTTGTATGACCCTATCCTTTAAGCCCTAGAACAGTTACATTAGGGCACCGTAACTGTCAGGAGGTAGTTCCACAACTACTTTGCCTACGGGCGCGCAACTCTACCTAGCCGGTCCCTTCGCAACACAAATTGACCCTTTGCATAGTAACCAACAAATTGGGTCTACACCTTGCTAATTTTCAGTCCCAGGATTGCATCATTTAGGACCAAAACTCGTGCATGCCACATCGGTCTAGGAATTCATCAGGCCGTCTAGAGCGCGCTTCAACACTATAATCACCCATGGATCAGGAGAGCGTAAGTGCCATGCTAGCCCAGCTTGAACAACATCTCACAGCCCAACTTGAAGCATCTATAGGCCAATTACGAGCTGAGCTAGGTGATAGGATCTGAGCCTTTGAGGATAAGGTAAGGAGAGAGGAAGGAAGGTTGCATGGTCGCGGAGATCCCGTGGTCAACCATAGAGAAGAGAGAGACCATGGCCATCGGGATCAGGCTCCCCGAGGAAGGGAGCAAGATGGTCGTGCACCTCTGGGGAGAGACCACGACGATGAGGAGATCATCCTACGAAACGTCAAGATAGACACTCCCAGTTTTGATGGGTCCCTAAATCTTACAACATATCTTGATTGGGAGACCGGGATGGATCAATACTTTGATTGGCATCACCGCATGACCCCTACTATAAGGGTGAGATTTGCCAAGATGAAACTCCTAGGTCAAGCCAAGACCTACTGGTGCAATGTTGAGAATCTCCTAGCAAGGAGACGAGAGGAGCCCATAAACACGTGGGAAGAATTGAAGGAGAAACTGAGGGAGAAGTATCTGCCACCCTCCTACCATCAGCGTCTTTTAGACCAATGGTAGAAACTCACCCAAGATGGAAAGCCCGTGGATGAGTACATCACCAAATTTGATGAATTCTTCTTTCGGAGTCGAGTCATAGAGGATGCCTCTGTCACCCTCTCACGGTTTAGGGTTGGCCTATATGAGAGCATTCAGCGGGAACTATTCTTACGGGAGGTTAACACCCTCCAGCATGCCTACCAAGTTGCTCGAGATGTTGAGTGATTTTAAAGGGTGGTCCCCCTTCGGGTTCCCACCTACTGCCAACCTGAACCCCGGAACCCCATGAACCGCTACCCTGAGAGGCCTGGCCCCTCTACTTCTTATGTCCCTGCTGCCACCCCACTTCGGGCCATTGTCCCAGCTACCCCAAGAAACCCCTTACCTACACATGCTGCTGTGCCCAGGCTAGAGTACACTCCGCCAGCCGATAGGAGAGATGACAAGGGAAAGGGAGTCCTTCCTAGTACCTCCCAACTAATCCCTGTCTCGGGAGTTCATTGCTTTAGGTGCCACAACCTAGGGCAAGTTGCAGCTAATTGCCCCACCCGAGCTTTGGTCATCACTGACCCCCAGCCTGTGGAACTTTCACCTCAGGAAGGAGAAGACATTGAGAGATATATGGTCGATCCTGACCTCATTGCCCAGTTTGAGGAAATGGATACAGGATTTAATGTCACGCATGTCGAGTACATGCAAGTGGGAGATATTGCCAAGAGCTCTAGCCAGGGGAGACTGAGTGTAGTTTGCTGCAACCTAGCACACCCCCAAGAGGACGACTAGCGTCGAACCTCCATCTTCCAAACCTACATTATGGTGAAGTCTCAACCCTGTAAGGTGATCTTTGAAAACGGGAGCTGTATCAATGCAGTCTCTTCAGACTTTGTCTCCCATCTAGGTCTACCTACGTACCCTCATCTTAGGCCATACAATGTGGCTTGGGGTGACGACACGTCTATCCCAATCACCACTACTGTCTACATTACAATGGTTTATTGTGGCCGATACAACTAGGGCGTCATCGTGCGGGGTTGTTAACCCTTCCAGGTCTTGGTCAGAAAATATCAGGGCCTGCGGCTCGCTTGTCGGCGGGGCCTAGAGGGCTCAAAGGCTCGGCTCGCCCGCTCGACATGACGCTTCCTTCCTCGGATGCTATCTCCTCCTGACGCAGCTCCTCCAGCGATGACATTGATGTGGACCCCACGAGGGATGTTGTCGATCCCCTCGGGGGCGCCGCAGTCCTCCGTCTGCCCGGACACGTACCGGGACAAGTGCCCCTGATGGATGAGATGCTCGATCTCATCCTGGAGCTGGTGGCAGTCACCGATGTGGTGCCCGTGGTCGCTATGGAAGAGACAGTGCTTGCGACAGTTGCAACGTTTCACCTTTGTAGGCTCGAGTTGGTGGAGGAGGACCGAGCCTTTGATGTCTTCATAGATCTCATAAATCGGAGCGGTTAGGGTGGTGTACCGCTCATACCTCTGAGATGGTTCTTTGTACTCCCCGTCTCGATTCTACCTTTTTCCATGTCCCGAGCTTGGCTCGGACGCTTGCTTCTTGTCCCCCTCTCGACCCGAGCCAGTTGTACCGCGGCGAGCACTAAGGACTTCCTCGCATTCAGCGTGGCGCAATGCCAGGGTCACTAGCTTGGCATGGGAGGTGGGAGGATGCAGGACTTGCTTACGCCGGAGGTTTTCATCGCGGGTGCCTCCAATCAGCGTGGTTATGGCCGAGGCTACATCAAGGCGGGGGATGCACAAGGCCTCCGATTTAATTGGGTTAATGTAGGCCTACAACTTCTCCCCTTGCTCCGGTTTGAGCATTAACAACACCACTACTGACTTAGAGGGACCGCTACCAGCGAAGCTCTCCTTGAAGATCCGCCCAAACTGCTTGAAGTCCCAGACGCTGCCTGGGGTGAGGGCTCTGAACCAAGCCTGAGCACCCTGGACCAGTGTGTTCACGAATGCTCAGCACTTGATGGTGTCAGAAGACCCGTGGAGAGTCATCAGGGCGTCGAAGCTGTCGAAGTGGTCGACCGGGTCGCCCTGGCCATCATATAACTTCAAGGTCGGGAGGGAGATCTTGGGAGAGATCTTTGCCTTCAAGACGTGATCGAAGAATGGGGATTTCTCCTCATCTTCCTCGAGAGAGGTCTTTTGCAAGGTGCGAAGGGTGGGCTCTTACTCTGTGAAATGCCTTTCAAAATCTCGCAGTCGGAGGGACAACTCCGGTTGTGGCTAGGTCGAGGGGCTACAAGGGTGCACCCAGAGGCTACCTCGATGCCCTTCGAGAGATTCTGTCTCCGGAGGTGGCTGGCGCACTCTGGATTTCTCCCTCCTTAGAGTAGAGGAGGCTTCTTGTTCCGGTGCAGGGGCTTGTGACGGTCCCCCTAATCGGTTGTGAATTATCTGTCATCCTCGGAGGATGAAGCGGCCTCCTACAGTTTGTAGGGAAGCATCCCCACGGTGGGGGCTCTCCTGGGGGAGTCATGAATGCTCCCCCCTGGCCGCCTGGGTAGTCATTAGATCAATGAGGCTATCAAGTTTTACGTTGAGGGTTTGGAGGGGGTTCGTGCTTCCGACAGGGGGTTGCCTCTCCACCGCGGGCAGGGGTAGAGTGCTAGTTGCGTCGCTGGCAGGAGAGGGGGTGTCCCTCGTATGTTGGGATGGCACACCCTCCTCCATCGCTGGAGCTTTCCCTTTGTCACCGGCGGCCCTCCTGCTAGAACTCCGTAGCACCATGTCGGCTATTTGCTCATTTCCTAAAGACGGCACCAAATGAAGAGGGATAATCTCGTGCTGGTCCTGAGCTAGAGATGCTGACCACGAAGTACGAACTGCAAGATAGGGAAACATGTCAAAGGTACCCAGGGATGGTTCCCCGGGGAAAAACCCTCCGATGCCTAAGTCAGTAGATCCTTGATGTGAGAAGTAAGAAGGGGTGAGGGCGCGAGTTTCCTCTCCACCAAGTGGTGAAGTGGTTCTTGCTCAGGGAGTTTAGGCTTAGTTTAGCCTTACCTTTCGCTGGAGGGTTTCCCAGGTTTAAATAGTGCACAAGCTACATGAGTCATGCGAGCGGAGGAGTTTCAGGCTATTTATGACCTAAGGACTCTTGGTCTCCCTTATCCTTGTAAACTCCCTGCTATCAAAGAACTCTCAATGGCTATGGGGGGTATGGCCTTGGTGAAGCACCGTCTAATCCATTCATCCATGTCTTCTGATAAGGGCGGCATCCCACTTCTATTTAAACCTGTGAATGTTCAAGTGTACCTTATAATGTGGGTTCTGCTAAATATCCAACAAAAATGTCATAAACTCCTCATGAAATAGCTTCACGAACGACCATGCAAGAAAAGGCCACCACTGTTATGTCCATGCTTTGTCATTTCTTCAACCTAGTGATTAAACAAGCTCATACAAGAACATCAAGAAATTAGGCACATAGCCTTCAGCTTCTAGGTGTGCATTCATCTTGTCTACAACATCAAATATGTCTTTCCACTTGGGATGTGACCTATCCTCCACGATGAACTCATGGACAATACTGTCCACCTCAATGGAGCTGCATCCTGGGATCTTCCTAACTCCTGTTTCCTTTATCAGCTTTCTCATCTTTGTGACTCCATCCCACTCATTTCTTGACGCAAAGATGTTTGACAAGAGCACATAGCATCCCACATCTCCTGGATTCAGTCTCAATATATGTCTCACAAGAAGCTCACCAGTACTCAGATCACCATGTATCTTGCATGCACTGAGAAAAGCACCCAAAATAATCAAATTTGGCTCCATTGGCATGTTCAGTATAAGATCTCTTGCCTCACTTATGAGTCCTGCCCGGCTGAGCAGATCAACCATACAACCATAGTGCTCAACTTTAGGAATAATGTTGTACCTGATGCACATGCGATCAAACTGTCTACGACCTTCTTCCACAGCTCCAATATGATTGCAAGCAGTTAAAACCCCCACAAAAGTGATATCAGTAGGCTCAATGTTTGCCAATTCGATCTCCTCAAAGAGAGCAACAGCATCGTGTCCATAGCCATGCATTGCAAGTCCACAGAGCATTGCATTCCAGGAGGAAATATTCTTTTCTTTCATTTGGTTAAAGACTTGTCGTGCGAGGTTGATGCACCCGCATTTGGCGTACATGTCAACAAGAGAAGTGCCCAATACAACATCGCATGCAAACTCGTTCTTCTCCACATAAGCATGTATCCATTTCCCAACATCCAGAGCTCCAACCTGTGAGCAAGCTGCAAGGGTACTCGCCATCGTGACAGCATCTGGTCTAACACCAGCCACAAGCATTTCTTCAAATACATTCAATGCCTCGGCGGCCCTTCCGCTCTGTACGTAACCGACGACCATCGAGCTCCAAGACACCAAATTCCTGCAGGGCATCTGGTCAAACAGGGCCTTGGCCAGGTCCATGCGACCCAACTTGGAAAATCCATTGACAGCGACATTCCAAGTGGTCAGATCTCTCTGCGGGATTGCATCGAACAGCTTCGTCGCCAGGTCCATCTCCCCATTTGCAAAAGCCGCCGTTATCATGGCGTTCCATATGACGCAGTTATCCTCAGGACGCTCCACAAAGACGCGGTACGCAGCGTGGACATCTCCACAACACCCGTACAGATTGACGAGAGCGCTGCGGAGGTACGCGTCGGATTGGAGGCCCACCTTGACGACGCCGGCGTGCGCAAGGCGCCCCTTCCGGAGATCTTGGACGGCGGAGCAGGCCTTGAGGAGGGATATGAAGGTGAACTTGTAGGGCTGGATACCGCGGCTCGCCATCCGGTCGTAGAAACCGATGGCCTTGCCGGGGTCCTTGGTGTTGACAAAACCCCTGATCATGGCGGTCCACATGTAGACGTTGTCGGGGCGGCCGAGGTCGTCGAAGATGCGGGTGGCGGCGGCCATGTCCCGCGACACGGAGGCGCAGAGCTCCAGCATCCGGGTGGCCACGAAGGGGTCGGCGTCCTCGCCCCCCCGCATGACCCGGGCGTGCAGCTGCGCGAACTCCCTCGCGGACCCGCATGACTCCAGAAGAGGTAATGTACGGAGGTGATGGTGGTGGTGGTGGTGGTGGTAGGAGCTCCTGAGCCTGGATAGGGCGGACGAGAGCTGGCGGGAGAGGGAGGCAGGTGGGGAGACGGCGGAGATAGGCATAGCGCCCCCATCCTCACCCGCTTCGGTCACCTCGCCCCCATCTCCTCAGTTTCCGTCCAGAAGGATCGCCGGCGGAGACATACGGGGTTTCCACCTCCACGTAGACACGGAGATTGGTAGCTGCGATTTTAAAAATGTCTCTTTTTCGGTTGCAGCCCGGTGGCATGGGGCTTTGGGGGTTTATATAGGGAAGAAATGTCAATGCCAATTAGCTGTGATGCATTGAAAGGTCAGTGAATATTCCTTCTCCTTATCAGGTAAGGTCAATGCACATCTCAGTCTGAAGCATATAGGTCAGAGCACATTCTTGTTTTCATCATATAGAGGTCGATGCATATATTGACTGCTTGCAAGGTCAGGTCGGTGCACATGTGTTAACGATAGCATGTAAGGTCAATGCACACGTGTTAGAGATAGGCATAAGGTCTGTGTACATTTGCATTTAGCAAGGTAAGTTCGATGCACATAGTTCACTTGTTTGAAGAAAGGTCGATGCACTTTTTGCCTATGCTTAAAGGCAGGTTGATGCACATTTTGTATCTGCCTGAAGATAGGTTGATGCATATTTTGCATCTGTCTAAGGCAAGGTTGGTGCACCTTTCACTAGCACAGAGTAAGGTCAGTGCATGATTGCTGAAGGGTTGTGAACATGTGAAGCATAAGGTATGTGCACATTTTACATAGAATGCATAGTCAGGTCGGTGCACATTGGTCATAGTACCTATCAAGTCGATGCATATTTTTGCATGAAGGAACACAGGTCGATGTACATTGCACCATTGCATGAAGCAAGGTCAATGCACATTTTACCTCGTGTGAATCAAGGTCGATGCATGTTTTGTAGCCTGATACATTAGGTCGATGCACGTCTTAGTAGCACCATATACAAGGTCAATGCACATTTCTCTTCATGCCTTGTAAGGTCTACACACATGTTCAAGTCTGTGCACATGTTGCATCAAGGTCGATGCACATGTATAGACCGAAGTCGATACACATCTGGACTCAAGTCATCAAGTCTGTGCATCATAGTCCATGCTCTATGGCATTTGCATATACATTCATATCATTGGTCTAAGCACATTTTTCTCTGTGCACATACAGAGTCTTGGTCTGTGCACATGCTTAGTCTAAGGTCTAAGCACATATCAGATTGTGCATATCTAAGGTCCACGCACATGCAGCATCCAGGTTTGTGCATACATGTCAGGTCTGTCTGTGCATCATTAAGGTCTTTGCATCTTCATTTATCCTTGTCTTCATGCCTCATCTCCATGCATGTAAGGTGTACCTATGCATTGTATGGTTACATCCAAGCATTACATCATATTATAACAACTATATCTGGATGTTAGACTAATATGATGTTGGCTAAAGTGTGAATTTGATTATGCTAACAACGTGTTTGATAAAATGCCTTAACTCTTATTTACAGGAACAATATCAAACACTTGAAGGGCAGAACTAAAGTAATCACTTGATCCCAAACTAAAGAATGATCAGCCACGTGGTTACACTGCATCCTCAAGATCTGACACGTGGATCGTCCATTCAACAACACCTGACACGTGTCCTTCAAGTGCACCTTCTGGATGGAGCTTTTGGGCTAGAACGTGTCTTCCACACGCCAATCTGAAAAGCTTGTGGGTCCATAGAACTCACGCCCTCCTATATAAGAAGGGTGTAGATCTAATTAAAATCCACTAAAATAAATAAATAAAAGGAAACATAGGGTAGGATGCTAATGGGAAAGGTGATCGCCAGAGGACGCGAGGGCCTCAAATGATATAATCAATAAATAAAAGGAGGAGGGATCGCAAAGTACCTGTGGAGCGTGGGAGATGTGAGTCGACTTTCTTCTCTTCCTATCGGCCGGCCGATGGAGAGAGCCTTCCTCGTGCTTGATTACCCTTGCAAACAGAGACAACAACCAAATAGGAATTAGAAACCCAATGTGTAGTATCAATCCCAAATGAAATATACAATGTGAGTAATGCGGAGATGAACACACCTATTGGGGTGTTGCCCCTTTAACCCCTATGCAAAGGGTGGGAGTATGAATGATATGAAATAAAAATAAAGACGTGCAAGTGTTGCACCGATGGTGTCTCAATGTGGATGAGAAGGGTATGGAGAGATAACATAAAGATGAAGAGGGGTTATCTCGCGCTGTGCCTGAGCTGAAGATGATGACCACAATGCTGAACTGTAAGAAGGGAAAACAGGTCAGAGGTGCCCAGGGATGAATCCCCAGGGTAAACCCTCCGATGCCTAAGTCAGTAGAGCCTTGGTGCGAGGAGTAAAAGGAAGGGAATGAGGGCACGAGATTCCTCTCCACCAAGTGGTGAAGTGGTTCCTGCTCAGGAAGTTTAGGCTAATCGTGGCCTTACCTTGCACTTGGAGGGCCCATTCCTCTTCATCCCTTTAAGGCCTTTCTTTTCTTCTTTTCTTAATTTTGGTACAGCTTTATGCAAATTGTTCCTCCCTCCTGCAGTTGTAATCATTCGAGGTGCTTAGTCGTTACCCAGTCCAAATCTCTTTGTGATGCCCATGGTTCACTTACCTTAGTTAAAGTGTTCTATTAATTATTGTTCCATTTGTTTGTTGCTCCATTTGATCTTTTAACACATCATTACCCATTCTGACGAAAATTCAGCAGCATCTCCCCTTGACTCGGGCATAAGGAAGATACGGGGAACGCGCCCACATGGAGTGGCGGAACCCGACAATTGGAGGTGGGCGTCCGAAGACGGTAACACCTTGGATAAAACTTCAGAAAACTCGGAGGGAGTAGCGAGAGGGGGAACTCTAAGGCTAGCTATGGGTGCTAGGGGTAGAGGGCAAGGACTGGTGTGCCGGCCAATGATTTCAAGTGTGTACCGGGCAAGGGGAAAGGGTGTGTTAAGTGTGTACCGCTGAAAGGCTGGGAAGGACTAAGCGTACCGCGGAAAGGGGTGGCTAGGTGTGTCGCTGGAGAGTGAGGCTGGATGTGCCGCTAGGAAGAAAGCTAAGGGTGTACCGCTGAAGGGTTGTCCAGGGGTGTGCCGGCCAAGGGCTAGACTGAGGGCCAGCTGAGTGTAGTGGAGCCAAAGGGAAGGAAGGACCAGGGGTGGATCCCGACGCTCGGAGAGGTAAAGGGGGAAAAAAGGAGTGAAGATATTGGCCTCGCAGAGAGACTAAACCGTCAGAGAGGAAGAAGGTGAATGAGCACATAACGAAAGGACAAAAAATGAAAGGGATCCAAGTCCAACAACGAGAAATCAAAGGAAGATTTTCATTCATGAAAAACTGGCAGCCGTAACTGACTAAAATACATCACCACACCGGGGTAAGGGATACGAGCGGCGGGAAGAAGAAGAAGAAAGAAAGAAAGAAAAGAATGGGGGAGGTTTAGGTTGAGCAGGGGCGACTACTTCCTGCTCCTCCCCAACACCCCCACTACACGATCTCTCTCTCTCTCTTACTCTCTCTTTGGGTGGTCGTCAGAGAGGAACCTCACGGCAGAGCCCTCTTCTCCTTCTCCTCTTCTTCTTCTTCTCTTCTTCTCTTCCTCTCTTTCTTTCTGTCTGTCTTTCTCTTCTGCCCGTCTGTGTTGTCTGCCTTGTGTGTCTATCTTTTTCGCCGGGGAAGAGGAGTGTTTTTAAACTCCGATCGGCAGGGGAAAGCTGAAAAGTAGCAAGCATAACTCTCTCATCCTCTATGCATTCCATTGAATGAAACACACGTTCAGTCGCTTCAAGCCACACTCTGGCTACATCTGGATCTGACTGACCTTCATATGTCGGTGGGTGGAATAGCAAGAATTCCTTTAGTGCTCTACCATGGCCACCATCCACTTGAGGCGTAGGAAGATCCACTTGAGTTGGAGTAGGTACAACCGGAGGAGGAGAAGTGCCACTTTCTTCCCTCTGAATATGCCTTCTATGAGGTGACATTTTAATCTAAGGAAACATGCAACAACAAAAATCCATTCGTAATCATAAGAAACATCCTAAGCCAGTAATAGACGACTCACATGGACTTACTCTGGACTAGCACGGATTTTAATTTCTTATACAAATTCTCAACACCGCTCTGATACCAACTGTAATGACCCAGGGATCTGGATACTGGTAAACTGATACCAAGACGTGGGGATGCCACCCAAGAGGTTGATGAGGCCCCGTAAGGGTTGGGAAGTGTTGTTGAGGGGTTGCATAACGAATAGAAATACACGAGTGCAATATTAATTAAAGCATTCATTTGAACTTTAAACGGAAGCAAGTAAATATATCTGAGTGGTAAAATTTATACAAGTAGTCCAGATCCCTATATCATAAGTCCAACAACTGAGCAAAAGCATAATTGTACAACTACTCGGGGCATACCCCAGCCAAAAGTACAAAAAGAGGGCTAACAGACTGACTGACTACTGACCGACCACTGCTGACTCTAAGACTTTTCACCAAAAGCATGAGAGAAACCCACAGTCGGTTGCTCCGCCTCACCTGTAAAAGGAAGGGGTGAGTCTCACAGTAGAGACTCAGTAGGGTTCACAGAAATCCCTAACTCGCAACTAACTAAGAGAAAGCAGTAAAGCATGCATTTAAGAATGTCCTTCTTACTGGAGCTAACAATCTTGGCCAGGAGAGTGCAGAGAGTTTTGTTAAAGGCTTCAGCTATGCCATTGGCCTGCGGATTGTAGGGAGTTGATGTCCTCCAGCCAATCTTGTATTTTTCTGTCAGCCGTAGACCTTCTGGTTGTGGAAGTGGCTTCCATTGTCTGAGATGATTCGGTCGGGGGTGCCGAATCAGAATATGATGTTGTGGCGAACAAATCTGGCCACGATCTCCCCGATGACCTCTCTTAGGGCGACAGCTTCTGCCCACTGGGAGAAATAATCAGTCACTGCCAAGATGTACTTGCAGCCTGTGGATGAGGCGGGCAAGGGGCCCACGACGTCTGTTCCCCATTAGGCGAATGGCCAACTGGGTACTGTCGGGTGCAGCGGCAGGGGCGGCCTCCTGGGTATTGTAGCATGCTCCTGGCATTTTTGACACTACTTCGCGTATTTGCAGTAGTCGTCAAACATTCTCGGCCAGTAATAGCCAAACTTTTTTATTTCAATTTTTATTTTCGGCCCCGCCTGCTCCGGCATGAACCTCCTTCATAACTCTCCAAGCCTCTTCAACGGACAGGCATCGGAGGAGTAGTTTTTGCTTGGCGTCAGCCACAATTCGAAATAGTATCCCATTTCGGAGCTCATAGGAGTCCTTTATTCTGATTAGTCTAATCTTCTCTTCCCTTTACTTGGGCAGTTGTTGGTACTTGAACCATTGCATAAGAGGGTCTCTCTAGTCAGGCAGACTGACAGCTTCTACTGTGGCGACCTCCCATTCTTCTTCTTCTTCTAGTCCTTCTTCGATCATGCTAGGCACCTGGCGCTGGTTGATCACTCGGATGTCGAGTGACCCATCAGGCGGGACCGCTAGCGAGCTTGTCAGCTTCGCCAGGGCGTTAGCTTGAGCATTCTCTCCTCTGGCGACGTGGCCTATCTCACGGAGGTAGAACCGCCCCATGAGCCCCTTTGCCTTAGTGTGGTAAGGGAGTAGCTCCGGCTTCCGGACATAGAACTATCCCTGGACTTGCTTGATGACCAGCAATGAATCGTCAAATACTTGCAGCATTTTAATCTCCATTTGTAGAGCAATCTGGAGGCCAATAATCAGAGCTTCATACTCTGCTTCATTATTTGTGCAGGGCTTGTTGATGCAGCAGGAAGTGTGCACCACTTCTCCGTGTGGAGATTTAAGGACGATGCCGGCTCCGGCCCGTGTCTTGGTACACCTAGAGGAGGCTATTTCTGTTCTGGAAGCCTCGTCAAAATACAACTGTCAGATAGCCTACTGGACTTGGTTCGCTTCCAGTACTTCATCTTCGCGTAGTTCCGTAGCCAGCGGGGAGTCTTCGGGCACAGGGTGTGCCGTGAAGAAGTCTGCAACGGCTTGCCCTTTCATGGCCTTCTATGGCACATAGGTGATGTCAAACTCCATCAACAGCATGGCCTTCTGTGGGACCGGTTGGGAGAGGATATGCTTGACGGGGTCAGTCATGGAAATCAAGCTCACTTCATGGGACAGCATGTAGTGCCTCAGCTTCTTGACCGCGAAGATCAAGGTGAGACAGACCTTCTCGATAGGAGTGTAATTAGCTTCCGCCCCCACCAGTCTTCGACTTAGGTAGTAGAGAGCCTATTTTTTCCCTTCGTCATTGTTCTCGATGAGCATTGCCCCCAGTGAGTATTCGGCAGCCGCTATGTGAAGAATGAGCGGCTTACCTTTAACAGGTGCCCCCAGCACAGGCGTGGTCTTCAAATAATCCTTCAGTCGGTCGAAGGCATGCTGGCATTCATCACCCCAACTGAACGGTGCATTCTTCATCACCAGTTTATGAAAGGGTTGGCAGCGGCCCGATAGGTTGGAGGTAAACCTGTGGATATAAGCTAGCCGGCCTTGCAGGGACTTCAGTTCTCCCAGGTTTTTCGGAGGTGGCAGCTCCTAGATGGCTTTTATTTTGAAGGGGTCGATCTTGATCCCTCTATGCCAGACAATGAAGCCCAAAAATTTTTCGCTAGAGACGCCGAAGGTGCACTTCATCGGGTTCATCTTTAGCTCGTACTGTCAGAGCCTTTGGAAGACGACTCTGAGGTCACTCAGATGGTCACCCCTCTTCTTCGTCTTGACGACCAGATCATCAATGTAACACTTGACCTTACTGTAGAGCAGCTCGTCGAATATCTTGGTCATTGCCCGTGCTTGGTGGGGTAAGGGATGGAGGGTGACGGCCATACGCATGGGCCATATTTTTGGTAGAAGACTGTGGGTGAATTGGCTCTCTCCTTCAACATCCCTATTACAAGCTTATCCCATGCATTCATCTTGGAAGCGGTAGTGGAGCGGGGAGGGGTGACCCTTCTAGACACGATGACGATGCAATGCCCAAGGACTAGACTGGTCAGGACAAGCTTAGAAGTTGCTCTGATACCACTTGATGTGACACCACCTTGGGGGTGAGAGCCACTAGACCAAGGCACCTTGGACCTAGACCCACAAGCAAGCAACGTGGCAGTGGACTCACTCTAGCTAACCAACTTGCGTAGCGCTCACGGTTGCTCGTAGGCAAACCAGCGATGGTGGGAAGGGTCTAAGGTGGGACCTTGACATTCCGGGCATATGGATAGCTAGGGATGGACCCCTAAGGGCCTAGGATTCCCAATTCAGTGGATGGCCAGCACGCCGAGGGCATGGGATGTAGGGTCTCTCTCACAACTCACCCCGCGGTGGTCACTCGATCTATTGGCATTTTGGACCGGGCACTCCCTCACCACCGATGGAGCTAGGAAGCAATTCTAATTAAGCAAGGAATGCCAACAAAGAGAAGTGACCAGAAGCTCACCTGATTGGCGTGAAGACGTCAATCCCGATCGGAGACGTGGGTGAGTCGGGAAGCGTGGGCACGTGCTCGCACGCTGTGTCGGTGGCGCTTGACCTGAAAATAAATTGGTTACAGCACTACACCTCGCGCAGGAGGGGGGTTCTCGGGGCAGGGGTTAAGTAGTTACAGTCAAAACTACCTCCACCGAGGGAGGGGCTTTCAGCCGGCCAGGCAGGGTGGGGGAAGCTAAGTTAGAAGCCGAATTGACAAACTCTGTCGATTCTGTATGCTTCTAGAACAGTCTGATAGGGGGTTGAAGACGCCGCCGCCACGGACTCTGCCGAGCTCAGGTGAGGACAAAACTGGTGCCGAAACTTCCTGGGTTGGCCCCAGAGGACAGCTGAATTTTTTGAGATTTTCCTGATGATGATGGTGGCCAGGGCAGGGTCAGGACCATGACTGATCCACTCTAGTTCTGACTATCCCTAGATCGCTGCTGCTAGAAGAAGAGGCTGTCACGACCACTCCAGTTCTCTGATGAAGGAGAGACTAGAGTTGTTGTGATAGTGGTCAAGTCTTCTTCGAACGGAGATTGACGGGGCCATCGGAGGAGGTCGGAGTTGACCGCGACAACCAAAACAATCGTAGGGTGTCAGATCAGGCTCAGGGGGACTATCCTTGCGCACCTTGGGGAGAAAATTTTAAACTCTGGACTTCGGGGTCCAAAAATCGCTCTGCTTCTTGGATATGGTAGGGGACTCGAAGGAGGAGTCTTCAGCCAAACGCCACTACAGGAATTACTGGGGACTGGCCGTGGGGGCTCCTGCACTCAGGCTCTGGTCTGTAGCCAGAGACTGGGTCCACAGTTCTCAGAACCATAGGGGCCTGAGAAAATCACTTCCGCAAGCTCTCCGGAGGTCCGATGAAGGTGAGGTTGACATCGTTGCGACCGTGGCTGAGTCCTCTTCAAATAGAGACCAACGTGGCCACTAGAGGAGGTCAGATCTGGAGATGAGGTAGAGAGAGGTGGAGAGTAGTCTGAAATTGGCTCCGCTAAACTAACCTACGCACTCCAGGGAGAAATGCTGGGGTAGAGAGAGGTGGAGAGTAGTTTGAAATTGGCTCCGCTAAACTAACCTACGCACTCCAGGGAGAAATGCTGGAACGTAGTGCTCCGGAGTCTGAATGGTGCCCTTATTGTGGGTGTTGGCAGAGTACTTGGAGAAGGATGCCTCAGACAAAAATCACACCCAAATGTGCACAGGTGTGGCCATGGTTGATTCTTCTCTTGGGCTCAGGTTCCTTGCCAGTGCAGTTTTGCGCAATTGTTGGAGAATGGCTCTACTGGGCAGCTCGGAGCTCGGACGGATGCGAGACCACCTCGCCTGCGAAGCTGCATCAAGGAGATTTCTCTCAATGTATGATACACCACCAGAAGATGCTGGATGAAGACTTGGAGGCCTCTACAACTCGGGCCTCAACTGCTGCCTACGAACTGGCCTGTGCAGAGTGGTGGTAGGTGATGGGAAATGGGGGTAGATGGGAGGGGTAATGGGGTGGATGAGTGTGGAGGCAACCCTCTATCCGTACGCATCTCAACATCTATAATATGATATTTTTAAATATTATTTTACAAGTATATTTGTGAGAATATTATTTTTATTTTTACTAACTTTCTTATATTAATATAGTAAAAAAAATATTCTTCACTAAATGACAATTTAAAATGTAACGACCTGAGATCCGAATACCGGGAAGGCTCGATAACCCGAATCTCGAACCGCCATCCACGAGCCCGAAGACTCGAAAGGGTTAGAGGGAATGGTGTGAAAATATACAAGAATCTAAAATAATCACATACCTACATAATTTATATGAATAAGTGAGAAAAATAATTAACATTAAGTAATTTACATGGTCCACAATATCACAACAGTCTAAAACATATCAGTAGTCCACAACTAGTACAGTCCAGAAGGAAGAGTACAACTACACGGGGCATACCTCGGCTCTGACAACTGACAACTAACCCTGGGCTGTAGAACCACATGGGGCCTCAGAAGCCTCGCCTCACCTGAAACCACGGAAAGCGCAGGGAGTGAGCCTCATAACAAAAGGTTCAGTAGGGATCACTCGGACCCCTACCTCGCAGAACGAGAAATTGCGTGGGAAGCAGCCAAAGCGGGAACTAGCAAGACGTAGAACAGAGAGCAACAAGAATAAATAAACGGGAAAGCTCAGCTTCGTTTAGTACCAACCACACGACACGAAAATCGAGGTAACACGACAAAAAACAAAGAGCCACTACCTGACAAGAGATAGGAGTACCTCCCACTAGAAGCAAGACCGGATGCGGCCTCTCGCGTCTTAGACCACGTCTCATGTGTCCCCCTCTCCGCCCATGGCGGAACGGGGGCGCCGTACAAATAACCACTGAACAAGGACTGGTCGGGGTCACGCTCATCAACGCCGGTCCGCCAGTCCGCCGCCCCCGACCACGTGTGCACACACAGGCCATGCGTCCTAGGTCAGGCTCTCTGACTGATTTTCCCCTCAGCCGGACTCTGGCTGCAAGACGTGGGTGTTGACACCCGTTTTATGACCAATAAGCTGGGTCATCCCCTTACTCGTCTTAAATGATGCTCCAAGTTATTCACCCTTGTTGAACCTCCGTGGACAATTCTGAGGTCTATTTCATGGGTCATTACCTCCTTGGTTGGGTCTGGTTCCTCATCCTTTTCCGCTGGACGAAGTTTAGCAAACTCTTCATTTCATTTGCCACTCAATGGTCTCTGACGCATTAGTATTAGACCGTTACAATCCTATAACGCGTCTATATCTAACTGTTACGCAACCCCACCGTCTCATCTTCCATCTCATCTATCATCTTTGTTCTGTAACGCATCTCTCTTGGCGCGTCACCATGGCATAACGCACCTACATATGACCGTTACATAACCAAGGTCAACATCTTCCCCATCGTCTCATCTTCCGTCTCACCTACCATCTTTATTCTCTGACGGATCTTCATCCATCCATCACCTTTACATAATGCCCCTTGGTTAGTCTATTACGCCTTCCAGAGTCCTCTTTTTGAAAACTTCACCCGTTCATCTTATCTCTTATTGGATAAGGTTGTGTAACGGACCAGGCCTGGCGTGTTACCTCATTCTGGCGGTCTATCGTGCAACTGTTACATCAATCTGAAGCGTTCTAGCAGAACTGCTCTTTCTCTGCTACTCCGTGGCTGGATTAAGGGTTTGATCTGTTGATTTCTCCCTCAAATCTCATCCTTAGAACATTCTGTTTGTTTCTATGGACTCTTGAGAGTATTATCTTCAAGAGTTTGCTAAGAAACATCCTACTTTCTAGCTGGATTCTCTCCAACTCGACCCAAGACTTTGACGGTCTATAAATAGAACCCTTGGCTTCATGGATTGAAGGAGGAGATTTCTGGAGTTCGCGATAAAGTGCTGCCGCATCCTAGAGCTAGAACCAACCAAGGAAGGCTGCATCCCACGTCCATCTTCTTCCTAAGTCCAAGGAGTATTAGCTTTAAGGGGCTAGTTCAGTCAAGTTTAGTTTTTAGTCTATTTCTTCCTCTTCTAGCATCCATGGCATGTTCTCTCCCCTTCTCCCACATTCTTTCTCTTGCTGCATGCATCTGAATCCTTCTCCCATCTTTTAAACACTCCAGAGGGGTTAAAAAAACCAACCACCCCCCGGTACTCTCCCTTTCCTTTTACATGTTCTTTAGCTCCTTTGGCTTATAGTTACTACTTGCAGGTCTCATATTACTATGTCGATGGGTGGGGTATGGATCACTTCAACCTCTTCTGCTACCTTGCCTCCAAGAAGCACGCGGACTTGGCCGCCCTCACCGATCGCTGCCAGAAGATTGAAGACATGTGCTGGCTGGTCCGAGAGGCCGCACGCCGGGACAAGGAGCCTTCCCTGAACTATTGGCCAATAACACTTTGGCTGTACACAGGACCTCATGGTATTTTGATGCCCCTTCCTCCTTTTATTTTTGCCCCTATTGACTCAACCTTTTCAGGACATTGCATGCTGATTAGATCTCTTATCCTTATCCTTTTCTCTTTTCTCTCCTTTTCAACATATCACCCCGATAATACTCAAATGGTGATGTACAAGAATCTTCTCCGGCTCATCCAGAAGCCTCCCTACTTCTAGGCAGCACCGCTAGCCCCGACTACGACTCCTCTGCCCAAGGCTGCGAAGAGGCCCCGGGCACAATCGCCTATGAAGAAGGTGCTGGATGCTGCCAAGGTGGCTGGGCAGTGAGAGGCCAAGCGACGAAAGATGGAGGCTGCCAAAGTTTTGATGTCCATTCTTCCGGTGCCTCCAATCCCATCCTTCAAGGAGTTTGCAGCTACTCAAGTCGAGCCAAGCCAATCCGCAGGTTAGACTCCTCAGCTACTGGCGTCCTTCAGGACTTATCTTCATTTTGGGACAAGGCCCTAGCTCACGTGTGTCTCTTCCTTCAGCTACCACGGAGGAACCAACTTCCGTATTGGGCCCCAATGTTGGTCAGGCCGTGGTTGTAGCAAAGTCGACTCCTACCCCGACTCCCTCACCGAAGGCCAAGGGAAGATCCCAGGCGAAGTCGCCCGTAAAGAAGGTGTTGGCCGCCGCCAAGGTAGTCTGGTGGCAGGGGGTCAAATGGAGGACGGCAGAGGCCACTTTGGCTTCAACGGCTGCCTCTCCAATCCCCTCGATCCCATCCTTCGAGGAGTTCACAGTGGCTCAGGCCGAGCCAAGCCAGCCCACAGGTCAGATTCTCCAGCCACCGGTGCCCTTTAGTATTTGTTTGCCTTCCAGGATAAGGCCCTTACACGTGTCACTCCTTTCAGCTACTACAGAGGAGCCAGCACCTACCCCTACCCCTGACACGGGCGAAGCTGTAGTCCCTAGGGTAGTACCGCCCGTCGAGGAGACCACCCATGAACTTCCTCTGACTGTTGAAGTCAAAGGGGGTAGTCATCTTCACCGGCGTAGTTACTCTTTTTGCCCCTCATGGGCCCATATGCTTTTACTTAATCTGGGCTGCCCTACATTTGGCAGGCCCTGTCGTAACCGTGCCCGAGTGGGTGATGGCCCGTGAAATTCCCCTGGTGGCAAAAACATACACGAGGAAGAAACTGAGGTCTGGGAGGTCACCGTCGCCAAGCCCGCGTAGGGATATGCCGGTTGTTGACCTCGAGGCGGAGGCTTCCTTGCCAGCGAGGGAAGAACCTGCCCCGACTAAATCTTCATCAGGCGAGAAGGTAGACTATGACTACTCTTCTGATGAGGTGGCTTCGGGCAAGGACATATCTGAAGAGTCCGGACCCCTGAGCTGGTCTTGAAGGCCCCTCTACTAGCCGACTCTTTGAGCTTGGTGGAGAAGACTGTTGTAAGTGTGCGTTCATTCACGGGAGTTTCCCTCGAGGGCATCCACTGATTTTATCTTTGTTCTTTGTCAACTCTCAGGAAAAGGCGTCGCCGGAGGTCGCAGGGGTGCCCGCTTCGGACGCATCGGTGGGTCAACCGGAAGGATTTGACACAGGCTTGGACAAGCTGGCGTGCTTGTTCGAGGTCCTGCGGCAGGAAGTGGCCGCGGGCACCTCTATCATTCCCACACTAGAGACTGGGGCGCCACGACAGGTTGAGGGTAGAGGTAATTATGACCATAGGCTCTCCCTTCTTGAATCTTCCCCAGGGGTGCTAATCTGTCTTTGGCTCAAACAGGATGATGCTCCCTAAGGGGCCACGGAGACTGCAGTGCCAGTGGACGAGCCCCTGGAGGAGGGGGAGATAGTGCCAAAACGTGCCATAATTCTGGTGGTCGAGGTAAGCATGGGGGCCCTGGGGCTCCTCTTTCGTCTCTTCAGGGTCTAGGCAATTCACCTCGAGCGGTGAGTGACTAACTTTGTCTTGTATGTTTAGGAAGAGATAGTGCTTCCGGGAGCCCGTGCCGTGTATATGGACTGGGCCTCGGCTACTTGTTTGCTTTAATATTGCTTAGGAACTTTTATTTCTATAATTTACCAGGGTTGCTACACTCTCCCCCACTTAAAAAGAATTTAGTCCCCAAATTCAATTGTATTTAAACGTGGAGGGTGCAGGGTACATACCATTTAGAATAAGTCTGGGAATCTCTTCTTCATGGATTCTTCGGTCTCCCATGTGGCTTCTTGTTCTGAGCATTTACTCCACTGAACCTTGACCATGGGAATCATCTTGTTCTTTAGTGCACGTACCTCACGATCAAGGATCCTCATGCGCTTTTGTTCATATGTGAGATCTTTTTGTATCACTAGGTCACCATGATCTATGACATGTGAGGGATCGTGCACATACTTCTTCAACATGGATATGTGTAACACATTATGAATCTCAGATAACTGAGGAGGTAAAGCAACGCGGTAAGCAACCTTGTCAACTCTTTCTACTATCTCAAAGGGTCCGATATATCTTGGTGTAAGCTTGCCCTTAACACCAAATCTCCTAATTCCTCGCCCTAGAGAAACTTAAGAAAGACGTGATATCTGACTTGGAATTTGAGATCTTTTCGTCTTGCATCGGCATAAGCCTTCTGTCTATACTGAGCCATTTGAAGTCTTTCCCGAATTAGCCGAATCTTCTCGGTAGTATCCCTTACTAGATCTGGGCCTAGTAGTTATTTTTCACCAACTTCGTCCCAGCACAAAGGTGATCGACAACTTCTTTTGTATAAAGCTTCGAAGGGTGCCATCTGTATACTTGCCTTGTAACTATTGTTGTATGTAAACTCGACCAAAGGCAAGTGATCATCCCAGCTTCCACCAAAATCTATGATACAAGCTCTGAGCATGTCTTCTACCACTTGATTAGTTCCTTCGGTCTGACCATCTGTTTGAGGATGAAAGACAGTACTAAAGTTGAGTCTCATCCCCAATGAATGTTGTAAACACTTCTAAAAGTGAGAAGTAAAATGCGGATCTCAGTCAGACACGATTGAAACATGTACTCCATGTAGTCTGACTATTTCTTTGATATACAAAGCAGTAAGAACATCTATGGACTATTAGCTCTTGATTGGCAAGAAATGTGTCGACTTGGTCAATCGGTCTATGATGACCCATTCCATCATGTCATCCTTTAGATTTAGACAGACCCATTATGAAGTCCATAATGATATCCTCCCACTTCCACTTGGGAATATCTAGAGGACGTAGCTTACAGACAGGCTTTTGGGGTTCTGCCTTAACTTACTGACACGTGAGACAGCGTGACAAGGAGTCCGCAACTTCTCTTTTCATGTTGGGCCACCAAAAGGTCCTCTTTAAATCTTGGTACATTTTGGTAGATCCTGGATGAATCGTGTACCTTGATCTGTGAGCTTCATCGAATATCTTCTTCTTTAATTCTGGACAATCCGGTACACAAGTTCTCTCTCTGAACAATAACCTTCCATCTAATGCTAGCTTGAAATCAGGTCGTTCTTCCATCTTGCTCTTGATTTCTACCAGTACTGGATCATTGTCTTAGAGTCCTTGGATTTCAGAAAGTAAATCCGGTTGTATCCTCATATGGGATAGAGTAATATACTTGTTCTCCTTGTCCATACTTATATTAAGTTTAGAGAATTGCTCTAGCAGCTTCCATTCTTGAATCATACAGGTGGCTAATAGGGCTCTTGGCTTTCGACTGAGGGCATCGGCTATAGGATTACTCTTCCCTGGATGATATTGTATGGTGAAGTCGAAGTCTTTGAGATATTCCAGCCAATGCCTTTGTCTCATGTTTAATTCTTTCTAAGAGAAGAGATACTTGAGACTCTTGTGATTGGAGTACACGATGAACTGCTCTCCATAGAGATAGTGTCTCCAGATCTTTAAGGCAAATACTACCGCGGCCAACTCTAGGTCATGGACCGGGTAGTTCTCTTCATTTTTCTTCGGTTGTCTGGAAGAGTAAGCTATGACTCTTCCTTGTTGCATCATGACACACCCAAGGCCAATGCCAAACGCATCGGTATATACCTATACCTCAAACTTCTCTCCCTCAACTGGTAAGGCCAAGACCGGGGTAGTAGTTAAGTGATCTTTCAGAGCTTGGAAGCTTCTTTCGCAATCTTTACTCCATTCATAGCGGATCTCCTTACGAGTTAGTCTGGTAAAAGGCACGGCGATTTTGAAAAAGTCCTTAATGAATCACCTGTAATAGCCTACAAGACCTAGGAAACTACGAATTTCTGTAGCATTAGTCGATCTTTCCCAATTCTTCACTACCTCCACATTTGCTGGATCAACAGAAATCCCATCCTTAGAGATCACATGTCCTAAGAAAGACACTTCTTCGAGCCAGAACTTACATTTACTTTTTTTTTTCATAATAGCCTTTGGGTCGATCTAGGAGAGTGCACTCAATCCCAGAGGGAGTGGATGTTCTCACTCCACCAGATCAAGGCAAAGGTGCAAACTTTTGTTGAAATAGAATAATCTACACAAATCACCGGGGCATACCCCTGAGAGAGACTTGACTAGGAGAGAAGCATAAGGGCTAGACCCACCTAATATGGTTCCAGGAGGATTTGTCAAGAACAACATTGCCTTTACACAGTTTGGGGAGGCTAGAGGCCGAAAAGAAAAGCTCATTAACCCTCGAGACACAAGCATGAGAGGTGAGGGAATCCGCGACACAGTTAGCTTCCCGATAAACATGAGTAGCAGCGGAGCTGCATGAAGAGAGGTAGCATTGGATCACCCACCACCATCTAATGGAGTCCCAAGAGGGGGACACGTTTTCACGAATGGATCAGACAAGGGAGGTAGAATCACACTGAATGGACGAAAGGGGAAGGCCCAGTGCAGAAGCCATCTGTAAGCCATCACAGGGCGCTCAGACTTCAGCAAGCAGACTGGTGCTGGCACCATAGTAGTGTGCAAAGGCCAAAATGATGTATCTGACAGGGGATCGGATGCAGCCGGCTCCACCACTGATGCCTGGGTTTCCTTTGCAAGCACTGTCAATATTGAGGTAAAAATCAGTATTAGGGGGTATCCATCTGGCTAGTTTCAGAACCTTTTGTTTGAACCTTGGTTGGTAATTGAAAGATGCCAAGATAGACTGCTCCGCGGGAGAGGGACGGTGAGGGAAGGCAATATTCTCTAGGGCACAATCAACCTTGGATTTGATGGAGGAGATGATACATCTACTGGAGGTTCGCACCTCTTGGAAACTCTTCAGACATTTGGCTTTCCAGATTTCCAAGAGCATGAGGATCAAAGTATATATGGAAATGAAGCCAACCGTAGACGTAACACTGCAAGACTCTAAGGATGTCCACAAACGCGTAGTCACCTGATCATGGAGCAAGCACCCAGGGCCAGCGAGGGGGGCGAACCAGTGCCAGAGTTCCTTTGCAATGTCGCTATGGAGGAAAAGGTGGTTCATGTCCTCAGTCCTGGGAGCACGGTAACAAGAGCACCTGGAGGCCATGAATACTCTATAATCAGCTACACGGTTGTCAATGGGGATTGCTCTATAAATAAGTTTCCAGTAGAAGAGCGAAGCCCGATGATAGAAGAGAGAGTGCCAAAGCTTCCGAAGGGAAGGTCTGTAAACACCAGCAGGCCTGACAGCATGGTACGCCGACTTGGTAGAGAAGGAACCATCAGAATTACTAGCCCAGATACGCGCATCTAGGAAATCATGCTGGAGGGTAATATCATCCAGGAATTGAAGAGGAGGCAGCACGCTGCGGACATGGTGGTTCTTATCATTAATGACCTGGTAGACAGTGGTAGGAGGACCAGTATATGGAGCAACTAAAGCTTCCCTAAGATGAGCATTACCAATCCAAATGTCATTAAGAAAATCAACTATGCGGCCATCACCAATGATCCATCTGGCATTATTGAGGATGATAGCGGATGCCGCATTGAAAGTGGCAGTAGACAAACCACGAGGGAAGGGAGCTGTAGCAACCACAGTCTTCCCAACTTTGTATCTACAACGGGCATATCTTGCCCAAAGCAAGCTACCATTGAGGATGTTCCAGAGCTGCTTAGCTACGAGGGAAGTCTGGACATGCTGGAAGCTTTGATGCCAAGACCGCCTTCGTGGAGAGGAAGCTTCATAGTATCCCAAGAGTTCTAGTGGCGTTTGCGAGTATCACCAGTGCCATTCCAGAGGAAGTTTGCCGAAGCGTTGTCAATATACTTGGAAATTGTTCGAGGAACAGAAGTAGGGGCAGCCAGGTAAATTGAGATGGAGCTAAGAATAGAGTTGATCAATGTCACCCTCCCCGCCTGTGACAGAAGCTTAGATTTCCAAGAGAGCAAGCGATGGTTGATCTTGTGAAGGAGAGGCCTATAATCTGATAGAAGAACATGCCCAGGCCTTAAAGGGACGCCCAAGTAGGTGATCTCATCCATTTGACGCCTGTAGCCAATGAGCTCCGAGATGAAGTTAGTCGAAGTAGAGGGAGCTTTATGGGAAATGAGGAATGAACTTTTCCACATGTTGATCTTCTGGTCGGAAGAGGCTTCATAGCGAAGAAGAAAGTGCAAAAGTCTTATGATATTGGCAGCATGGCCATTGAGGAAGACCAAGGTATCATCCGCGAACAAAAGGTGTGAGACAACCGGGCATACCTGTGGACCAGTGTATGGCTTGAGAGCACCAGTGGCGAAGAGATTAGATAGACCTCTACTGAGGGCCTCCTGCATGATGACAAAAAGTGCGGGAGCTAGGGGGTCACCCTGTCACGCCCCGACGCGGAATATCGGGACGTATAGTCGGAGACTAGCTAGAAATAACACCAATATGCTAAACTAAGTAATTACATAGGTGCTATGAAAAGAAATACTTCTATTGATCAAAATTCAAGATATTTTCTTAGCATGTAGATTAAATGCATACTCACTAGGGTCTCCAAGTCTGCCTGCGTAGTCGCGAGCTAAGCCTCCAGGCTATGGAGCTACATCTGCATGTCGATCGCCACAGCATCTCGTGCATCTTGCATTCATCGCACGTTAGTCAAAAGCATTCATCACATAAATAACTAAAGCATATAGAAATCCAAAGCATGCACACATACCCCTCTGGGCCTCATCTGAGGCCGGACGAAGTAAGTCTCCCAGCAATGTCGTCAGTATGACGTGTTGTCCTAGGCCTGAGATACGATCGGGGTCCCGCCTAGCTGCCAGTCTGTGAACTGCTTTAGGAATCGCAGCCGCCAATCCGTTATGATAGTCTGCCCTTGGGTATTCTGCCAAACTCCCCATGGCTCTACGACATTGACCCACTCCTAGTGTAGACCAAGTGTCCTCATCACCAGCCTAAGCCTCAGTGGCTCAATCTCATTCAGGCAGTGAAGCCAAATCTCACGCCCGAATAGAGGTTAGCTTGCTATGACCCAGGGATGACCCTAGTCAGTCATACCCAGGTAGGGCCTCCACACAACCTGCATGGCACACATGTCATCATAATTATCATCATAAGCATGTTAATAACAAGAGCCAATGCATTAATATCATGCGCACTAGGGAAGTAGGGTAGTCGTGGAACTCCCGCCTGACGACCTGTAGCTCATAAGAGTGCGGGGCCCCAGTCATGTACGGTAGCCACTATCATGCCAAAGGAATGCCTCCGCATGCCGTTGGCCGACTCGATCCATCTACATGTAGAGGTGACTCCACACCTACATCCATAAGTCATTAGCATTGTTGGGTCTGGGGTTGATCAGTAGAATGTGTACTGCTGTGTGTGCTGAAAGTGTTTTGATTGACTGGCAATAGTATTGGCAACAGTAGAGTTGACTTTGTTGACTTTATCTTGACCTGATGATGATGTGAATTTTGATGCATTTTATATGTCAGATAATCACGTAAATAATGTTTGCACTTTTATACTTAAACATTCTGTAGACATGTGCTTGAAATAGAGTCAGTGCAAACCCAGTTTGTTCAGTCATAAGTCCGTGCATATTTCTGTTAAACGTCTCATAAGTCCATGCACGTTTTACTTGATTGCATATAAGTCCGTGCATAGGCTCACAAGGTCTATGCATAGTCGGTCTATGCATAACCATGTCTGTGCACTTTTTGCTTTGTGCCAAAACACTGTCAGTGCAAATCCTTTGTAAGGCAAAATAAGGTCCGTGCATTGTCGGCTCGTGCATAACCAAGTCGGTGGATTCCTGCACATACCATGAGCATGGTCCGTGCATACCTCTTTTATGCATACAAAAGTTCCGTGCATATCTTGCTGAACGCGTTTCAAGGCCAGTGCAAGTTTTGTCCTTTGCCTTGCTAAGTCCGTGCACGATAGGTCTATGGCATATGAAGTCCATGCATATTCTTTAAACTAAGTCTGTGCACATTTCTCTTTGCACACTAAAGGACCGTGCATGCTCTACTACTGCACATGCAAGGTTCGTGCAAACCAGGTTCATGGCATATATAAGGTTTGTGCATATTTTTCCATTATGCATACCCGAAGTTTGTGCATGGTTTTATGTCTGACCTAACCTGCCATGTGAACAGTTTTAAGTCCGTGCACATTTGCTAAAGCGCTCTATTAAGTCTGTGCATTTCTATTTTAATGTTATATCAACTCTGTGCAACTCTCTATTTTTGTCTATCTGTCTTAAGATGACTAAGTGTCTAATTTCTTGATAGGACAATGGTTCGTGAAATTTAAGGAAGACACGTGATTTCAGAATGAAGGATGAGTCATGCTCATGACACGTGGAAAGCTGTCAAGCTCAATTGCTGCCACGTGGCACTGGAAGATCAGACCTAGACGAAAAGCTTGCATGGGAAATGTGGTGACCATGCGCCCTTCTCTTTTCAGCACATAAATAAGTGGCCGCTCGCTCGGAAGCAAGATGATGGTAATTGAAGTAGAGAATTCAACATAGAGAGAAAAAAGGCAGTACCATCCTGAGAGTCTTCCAGCCAGATCTGAGAGAGAGAAAGAGAGAGAGCTTTGAAAGAAGAGGTTGCAATTGTCACTGTTATCAGTCTCTTGGTTCAGAACCAGAGCTGATCTGCTCATCGTCTAGAGCTACATTGTTGTCTTCTCCGACGGTCGACGAAGGTGGACAGGGGCGAGACGGCGAGGTTCGTGGGGCGAGGGATGGCGAGGACGGGACGAGGGATGAGGCGGTGGTGGGTGGCGAGCCGGTTCGCGAGCGTGGGTACCCGGCAAGGCTTTCTAGCGGCGTTTCGCAATGGATCAGCGTCCATGGTGCATCGAATCTTCGGTGGAGGTAGGGAGATGGATCCTTAACCCTTGTACTTTCATTCCAGTGGTTTTGGTAGGCCGTGGTGAGCCGAGCGATCTTATTTGAGCATTTGGGAGAAAAGAACATGTTTTGGGGTGTGCACCCGATCTACTGATTTGATCACATTTTTGGGATTTAAATGGGTCCTCTCGGTGCTAGAGAGGTTGGGAACTAGTTTTCCCTTGTTTTCCCCTTCACATGGGTGTGAACGGGGCGTGGAATGGAGTTTTTCACAGTGTTTGCCGTTTTCACACTCGGGGTGACCTAGTGGTCCTTCCAGTGACCGCTAGGGTCCCAAGCGGTCGTGTGAAGAATGCTAGGGTCCCCCCTATGTCGGTTCGAGCCTGGCAGTCTCGCGATGGATTGCCAGGGTGCCTTAGCAGTCTGGTGAAGACCACTAGGCTCAGCCTTGCGGTCTAGTGGCTGATCGCTTTCCAGTTTGGAGTCATTTTGAGGTCAATAGGGTAGCAGTCTTGTGATTGACCACTAGGCTACGCCTAGCGGTCAGGCGGAGGACCGCCACCTTGCCTGGTGGTCTGGGAGTGACCGCTAGACATTTTGTTCATCTTCGGCCCTTGTGGTCCTGGCTAGACCGCTAGGCTAGCCTTAGTGGTCCATGGGTAGACTGCTTGGCTCCCTAACAGTCCAGAGAGGATCGCTAGGTGATTCTTCATGTCCACCGTGTCTGTTTTGTGTTATGTTGGCCTCCGGTCGGTCCGGTTGAGAGCCAATGACTGATCTATGACCCCGTGAGTGTCCCAGGCACCTCGTGGGGATCGTGACCATATTTTTGGGTGTCTGGAGGTACCGTATTACCTCGATTAGTGTGCCAGTGAGTTTTAAGAGTCTAGGCGACCCTCTTGTGTTCTGAGCCTTCGTGATTGCGTTAAATCGAGTCGCCGTGAGTCGGCATGAGTATGGAGGGTCTTCCCTATATGGCGTGAGTTTTTGTGGAAGGTGGTTTTCGAGTGGGCCATGTGTGTGGCCTTGGACTGTGAGTCCAGATGACCAGCCTAGGGCTAGAGATTTTTCGCGTGTCCCGTGGATGAGAGATCCACTTGGCGGCTGGTGAGCTGCCTTGAGAATCATGTCACCATGGTTTTAGACCTAGGGATTAGGCCAGATTGACAGCACAGTGTCGTCATGTGTAACGGTCTTGACTTGAGTCTCATGACTCAAGGACCATTGGGTTATTAGGTCTAGTGGGCTGTCTAGAGTTTGGTGGCCGTGAGCCACCTGTTACTCCATGTTACTCGCAATGAGTGCGTGCATGATTTTCAGTGTTTACGTTCTGTGAGCCCCCGCTAGTGGTAGCCTTCTTACGGCACGCGCGTGTTGACCCACCAGGGAGTGGTGGAGCGGCTTACTCGAGAGAGATGATTTTTAGGCTGGTTACCCTTGGGCCCCCACGGGTAGGCAAGTCCGGGCTTTGGGGGAAGAACCACCTAGAGGGTCAGACCTAGGGCGTATGGTCTATATGTGCACACTTGGTTGAGGGCGGCAGACCCGCAGTGATGAGCGTGACCTCAGCTAGTCCTTGTTCTGTGTTCCTGGTTACCATACGGTGTCTCAGTCTCTACCTGGGGCATTGTCGGTAGACACCTGAGGCTGCGGACTAAGTCATTAGTGGATGCATCTGGCCTTGCTTCTGGTGGGTGGTACTCCCGTCACGTGACGTGAGTTGTCGTGTCATGGGTTTTCTTTTCCTGTCTGTGAGATGGGGTTTCGTGTGTGGTTCTAGTACTTTCCTGAGTCGAGGTCTAGGGTTTTCAGTGAGCATCACCGAGGGTTTCCCTAGTCAGCGTAGAGTCCACGACAGTGAGGTCGTGACCGTGTTTTGGATCGCGTGGTTTCGGAGTGGGCCTTCTCGTGTGAGCACAGGCCTCCACGACGAAGGAGTCGTGGCGTTTTTCGACTAGTGTGACTAGCGCGGTCTGCGTTTTGGTAGTCCCCCGACCATGGGTTCGGAGTGTTGGGTTCCATTTTGGTACCAAAAATAAATTTTGAGAAACCAAATTTGGACTAAACTCTAATGATTTCATTTAATTATGTAATTCTCTTATTTTAAAAGTGTCTCAAGTCCCATTAATTCTAGAAAATTCTCCATTTTGTGTGAGACCGAGATTATCATGTAAAATTACATAATTAACTTCATTAAAGGGCAAGAACGATGTGTGTGATGTGAATAAAAATGGATAATTAAGCACTTATTAGGGCTCTTTCCTCCCCTTTTTGCACTTATTTATGCTTTCTGGCAGAATGCTGATTCTTCTATTTTGTATATAGCAGTGACGTTGGAGGAGGAGCGTGTGCCGGCTCCCACTACAGGTGGCTGAGAGGAGCTTCCCATCCTAACAGTGGCTTTGGGAGGGGACAGGGCTATGGCGGAGGGCTCCCTAGTCGTTGAGGAGTCATTGCCTTCCCCTTCTCTGGCGAGTGATGCTACAGGTGTGGGAGGGCTTGTTCTTGGTAGAGGCTGAGAATTTTCTCAGGTTTTCCACCTTATTTATCATGGAAAGTCTCATATGTATTTCTCACTTTTGATTTATTCTTTTTGGTGTTATGCAGTCTCGATCTATTGTTGATGGAGATGGCCAACCCTTCCTTGAGCCTAGGGGTTGAGTGGCCTACCTCCATTCCACCGCCGGAGCCATTGGTGGACCTAAGGAGTGTGGCCACTTCCCTATTTCAGCATGCGCGGGGTCATCTTCAGAGTGACCCCCTCTTTTCTTCGGAGGACCTGAGGAGGTGGTTTGTGGACTTCACCCAAGGTTACCACAACCTCGATTTTCCACAGGAGCCCTGGATGACGAATCTGGCAGCGATATGGGCTAAGTACCCGTGACTTCATCAGACATAGGAGAGGAGAGCCCAAAGGTTGGCTACCATCCGGGAGGAGCAGGATCAGATGGATCAGTTGGATCGGCTAGCGGTGGCCGTGGCCGAGTAGAGGGGATACACTGAGGGGGCTCAGACACACGCTCAGGACTGGGCTGTTCAGCTGTGGGAGGTCAATAGCATGATTAAGGCCCTAAAGAAGGCCTTAGAAGAGTAGCAGTCGACTATCGAGCATGTCAGAGCTGAGTGGCGAGAGGCTGTGAGCACAGACGAGGCCAGTACTCAGATCTTGTCCACTCTTGAGGTGGAGTTCACGACTGCTCAGTCTCGCCTGTTGGTGCTAGAGGAGGGCGAGCCCTGACTTAGTTGTACCTCTTTTTTGTTATACTATGTGCCCGATTGCACAGATTTCTTTTTTTATCCCAAGGGCATGTCTTAGGCTCCTTTTAGCATATGAATGACAAAATACTAGATTTCTTTGTGTCACTTTTTGTGCTGTCCCATCTTTTTTCATGTGGAACAAAACTAGATGTATTGGTTGCCAACCATGCACGGCTAGTCGTGGTTGATTCTTCTACTATATACTGGTATGTGATTATAATAACGCATGCATAGGATGCACCAACTTGTTGCTAGGATCTGGAGGCTGGGAATTAGGCAATAGAGGTAGAATACCTGATGTTGGTGGTAGGGAACTAGGTACTGAAGTTTGGGCACCGGCTACTGGGGGCTGGGTATTGGATACTGGAAGCTGGGCACTAGGTATGCTGAGGACTGGGCACTAGGTACTGGAGGGGGCTTTGAGTACTGGGGGCTGGGCACTAGACATTGGTGGCTGAGTGCTGGGTACTAGGAGACAGACACTAGGTACTGGAGGTCTACCTAAGCGAAGCATGTTGACTGGGATGACTAGAAACTGGGGGATGAGAGGTTACCCGTATGGGTCTGTTACTTTGGGGAACTGGAAACTTGAAGCTGGTGACTGAAGGCTATCTTATGATGACATGGTATGACATTGCTGGAGTTTGCTGGAGGCTAGGGCCGACCTATGATGGTGTTTTGGCCCAAGCTGCTGGGGTTGTTAGAGGGCTGAAGTATATCAACTAAAATTGGTCCCCAACTAGCTTGCTGTCGACATGTTGTTAGTCGAACATGTAGTCTACATTAGTCTGGAGAAAAGGAACTGGAGCTAGTCGGCTGACCGTTAAGGTGTTGTAGCTGGAGACTGGGATGAGAACTGGAGCTGGGGTTGACTGGCTGACCATTTGAGGTGTTATATCCTGGGTTAGGACTGGAACTGAGACTGGAACTAATGTTGGAACTAGAACTGGAGCTGGCCGACTGACTGTTAGGAACATAAATGTAACAGTCTGATATTGCGGAAACTTAAATCGAATCATCAAATTTTGATCTGAAGTAAGATCAAAAGGTCAAATCTTGATCTTATTTAAATCTAATGGTCGAATATTAACTGAGAGGATATCCAACAGATGGATCTTCATTGTAGTGACAAGAATCTGGTTCCTATGTCACGTATCACACTTCTCTATTTGTTTATTATGGAAGTCATCCGGCACCCATGGAAGTCTACAAACACTAGAAAAAATGGGTGTCAGAAGGAGCTCTGGGTGTTACCCTAGGGGACAACCCTCCGATACTTAAGTCGGCAATGACTTAGATAATGAACAGAAAAGAGTAGGGGAGAGAGAAGAATGGAGGTCGCAGTAGGAGTCCTGGGAGAAGTATAGGCCCTTTGAACGAGTGCTCGCCGCTCCCAGTGGTCACCCGGAGGGTGCTCACCGGGTGGTAAGGTCGTGCGGGAGGGGGTTCTCTCTCAGGGAGTGGACAGGCGTGACCTCTCTTCGTAGTAGTAAGACGGGTAGCTCTATTCTCTATGTGTAGCTCTTGGCAGAAGATCCACTGTGTC
This sequence comes from Amorphophallus titanum, assembly GCA_024336825.1. NCBI lineage: Eukaryota > Viridiplantae > Streptophyta > Magnoliopsida > Alismatales > Araceae > Amorphophallus > Amorphophallus titanum. The sequence goes on from JANBPO010001280.1 coordinate 263,924, forward strand.
CATCTCTTCTCTGTCAAGGTCCATTTTATAGGGGGTTGTTCTGGAGTCAAAGGCCAATCTCTTAGCAAAGAAGGGCGTGAGTCGTGGAGTAATGTTCCCCGAGATCGTGACGGGAGTTTCCCGTTGAGGAGTGATTATCTCAGAGTTGACCGATCCCTGGACAAGTCTTACGATGCTCGCGGGACATGCTAGCCTATTATGGGGTCGAAGCTAACGTCGTGGGGGATAACGGTCGGTCGTCGGAGGGTCAACCGACGGTCATTGCGTCTAGATCGTAGTCTTTCTTGCGCTGTCGAATCTGATGTCGAGTCGTAGTGGGCCGCGCCTTTATGGGATATGGCCGTCTGACGCCTCAGGCGTGTTGTAGATCGCGAGTCAAATTGAGCTCGTTGTAGACGGACCGAACATGGGCCGAGCTAATTTTACCCTCTTCACTAGCCCCCCTACTCTCAGTTGCCGAGCACTTTGCAAGGAACTGAGAGTCGAGCATGAGAGGCCGATTGGATAGATAATCTCGAGGGTGGCTTCCTCGTATCGTCAGGACCGGTGGTCCCAGTCGCCTGCCCGGCGTGCAAGGTGCCCGGGCGGTGGCAGGCACCACTCCTGTAATCATGACGCGGGTCTTGTGGTCTGGGAGCGTGGGCTTCGAACGGGCATCTGAGTCTGGCGGCCATATCGTGATAGCGATGGGTGGCTTTTCACCTGCCCAAGGACTCCGAGGCAACCGTTTTGCCTTGGAGGACTATAAGAACCGCCACAGGGTTCTCCTCGAAACCCCATCTGCTTCCTGTTGTCCGCCGCACTCGTTGTAGGCTCCTTCCTTCTTCGCCTGACGAGGGTCTTCTTCCTTCTTATGTGCCTCTTATCTTTTGGAGTCATGCCGTCCCGTTGGAGAACTATTTGTGTCAGCCCCACACCTTCTACTAAAGAGTCTTTTGGGTGGAAGATGCAATCATGTGACTGATGGATGAGTTTTCTTGATTTGAGATTTTCCTCTTACCAGGCTACTATGTCATAGTAAATGTCTATTGATCCATTTGAGAATCCACCTTATCTTTGGGCCATTTTATCTTAAACGTTTTTATTGAATTTACAGGGAGATCCACTTATATGTTGATTGCGTTCATTTTTTATGTAATACTACAACTTTTTCCTTTTTTTCGTACAACTCAAGGTGTACTGGTTCCTAACGTTATTTTACTAGATTTAATGGCAATTGATGGTTTGCTTCCCCATTCTTGTTTTGTTTCTTGGTTGAGGAATCTACTATGATGTGCTTGAGATTAAAGAATAGCATTATGTGCGAGTACATCTAGCCTAGACAATATCCTTGTGGCTTCATGCTCAATACTATCTGTTTTACCGAACAATACAAATAAAATATCAAAGGGTATGTGTGGTTATATATGATAGTCATTGCTTTGTTAGATTATATTTAGAGCATATGTAGATCCACAATATGCCATTATGGCCTGATTCTGTGGCTATCAATTGTTGATCCACATTGGCTACAATATTTAGGGGAAATATTCCTCAGAGTGTGAAATACAAACAGAAGTTCTGTACCGTTCAACGTTTACTTGTGATATTTTGCACTTTTGTGATGGAGATGAACTATCCCCCAAGCCCCTCTGAATCCGGGGCTTCTATCCCATCAGTACCGATAAGAATAGCCAAGGGTATAGATGCCATTGCCATTGGACTCGTCCTTGATAAGGTCGGGGAGGCATACTTCCTCGTATGGCTCCCCATCAATGGGTAGGCCACTCAACTAGTGGAGGCTCCATAAATCCAGCGAAATGTCACCCTCCGCGGTGTAGAAGGTGTTCATTTCAGCATTGAAGACCTCAATCATCCCGCAGTAGAGGCCTTTGGAAATGGGATAGCTGTACCGCGAAGCATAAACGCTGTGATAGATGTTGGCCCGAATAAGTAGTGGAGCATAGTTAAACAGCGCATACTCGGTAAACTCCACTGCCCCTTCCTGAAAGATGCGCGCATCTCAAACCTTGAGTTCTGCAAACTAGCCCAAGGATAGCTCATGTTTGAAACGAATCGCCAGACAGTCCAAGAGGAAGGGCTCTTCCCTATACCCCCACTTCAACGGGGCCAAGAACAAACCAAAGTGGTGTTGCTCGGTCTGAATTCACCCGACAGCATTGTCCCAATGGGCCAGAGTAAAATCAGGGGCCCGTACCAGCTTCTCTTCTATCGACAGCAGCTCCTCCAGCCCCAGCACGGGCTTCCATTTTCTCGGCTCCCCCACCAAATACATGGGGATGCTCCTAGGGATGTTGTATAGCAGACCGTCTCGGGATTGCAAAATCGCACGCTCAGCACCCCGTACAGCTTTGAAGTCCCTTCTGTCCTGGTAGTAGAAGTGCTTCAAAAAGTAAAGGAGGTGTTTATCCTTAAGATGATCCCTCCGGTAATAGCCAGCCCGATCGAATGTGAAGCCGCTGTCAATCAGTACAATGCTGTTGAATTCCATAGTGCTGGTCTCAGAGTCTAATGACTCAGCCAATGAAGCCACCTCGGCATGTTCACGGTCCAGGTCTTCGACGTTGTGCCATATGACTGCGGGCATGGCTAGCGAGGGAGCAGATCTGGCACTGGTGGCAGCAGAGGCTGAAGAACCACTTGGAGCAGCCATTTATTTGCAGGGCACAAAAGATTCGAAATCAGAATAAGCCACAAATAGAGAAAAGGGGAAGAAGATTAGAAAAGACTACACAGAAATAAAATGAACAAAAACGTCCATTAATTTTGACAAAATTTCAACAGAGTCTCCCCTAGGCCGGGGGCGTAAAGAGAATACATGGGTGCTCGTCCACAAGGAGTGACAGCCCCAACAAAATCATGGTGTGCCCCGGGGGTGGCACCAGATGCTCCACCGGTTGAAGTTGGTTTCCCTTCGCCGGCACACCCCTTGGTGCCTGTGCCCGGCACACCCGCGGTGACCCTCACCCGGTGCACTTGCGACGCTCTTTACCCGGCACGCCTCCTAGTGCATTCACCCGGTACGCCCCCCTTGTGCTCCATCGGCACGCTCACGAGGGGCCTGTACCTAGCGCACTTCCAAAGCCTTCACCCGGCGCAATCCCCGTGCCCTTACCCGGCATATTACCTAGCGCCCTTAGCCGGTATACCCCCCTTGTGCTCCACTAGCGCACGCTACCCAGACGCCCTCACCCGGTGCGCTCTCACTGCCCTGGCACGACACACTACCCAGTCGCCCTCACCTGGTGCTCTCTCACCGCCCTGGCCTGGCACGCTACCCAGGTGCCCTCACTCGGCGCGCTCTCACCGTCGTCGGCTGGCACACTACTTTGTACCCTGGCCCATTGCGCTCGCCTCCTCCTTCACCCAGCACGCCCGGTGCCCCTCTCAACCGACAGCCCCATGAGGCCTCCACACCATGGCACCCACGCCACTCGACTCCACCCCACCGCACCCAGGGAAGGAGAAGGAGAAGCCAGGAAAGGAGAAGAAAGAGAGAGAGAGGGAATGGAGGAGCCTAGGGCTCCGTCGCCCTCCAGAGGAGAAGGAAGAGGAAGAAGGAAAATGGGGAAGAAAGAGGAAGAGAGAACAAGGGGAGAGGAGCAGAAGAGAAGGGAAAGAGGAGAAGGGAGGGGAGCTCCTCCACGGTGGCCTCCTCACCCCGACAATGAGGACGGCGTGGACGACGACGATGGCGCACGGTGGCGAGCGAAGGAGAAGGGAAGAAGGAGAGGCGTTGGGATTCGAAGGGGGTTTGAAGTTCAAAAGGGAGAGAGGGGGGAAGACACCAGTCGCCCTCTTATAGGGTCCCCCAACCACCCCGCCGCATAAACTCATTCTTGTTGTGGGTGTGTGGATCTTAAGGATCTGGACTAGGAGGGGTGGGTGAGATGTGTGGCTCTTGGATTTTCTCTATGGTGGGCAGCGGATCTGGACTGATATCCTTTTCATTTGGTTGGGTGTGTAGGCTACAACTTCCAAGGATAATGGGGTAGGAAGGTCTATGGTGGGTGGTTTGGTGATAGCCAGTGCATGGCGCGTCCGAGGTGGTGAGCGAGGTCGGACTTGGGTTGGGGTTGGGAGTGGAAGTAGTGGAGGCCTAGGTTGGGGTAGGATTGGGGTTGGAAGTGGAAGGTTGGTTGGGTGAGGAGGTTTGGGTTGATTGGTTGTGCCTTTATGGATTATAAAGTGAAGCTGCGTCGACGCACTGAGAATGAAAGGCTTCTAGATCCATGGCTTCTCGTAGACATTTGGTGCATCAATGCAGTTCCATGATGCTTCGAAGTAGTAATGTTCAAATGCAGATCCTGGGCTTAGTGTGTCGATGCACTACTCTGATGCGTCGATGCTTTAGTTGAACATTGAAGCTTGGTGCATCGATGCACTATTTTGACATGTCGATGCAGTGGTGAAGATGAAAGGCTTTTGGACTTAATGCATCGGTGCAGCTCTCAGTTGCGTCGATGCACCAATGAAGACAAGCTTCTGGAAATAGCTTCTGTGTGCATGACTGCATCGATGCACTACATTGTTGCTTCAACTTATTATCTTGTGATGGTACCTTGGTATGTTATGCTGCATCGATGCATCACTTGATGCTTCGACCTGACTACAGTAGTACTATTTCTTGTCAAGTGAATGTGATACCTGCTCAACATATTTAACACTGAGTGTTCGTATAATTTCATCAAGATTCATAGTGGAACATCATTAAAATCAGAGATCCAATAGTCTCCCCTTTTTTGATGATGGCAACTATGAGTCATTAAAATAGTTTGTAGGTTATGAAAATTTCATTCACATTTAACCATAAAATGAACAACCATATAAAGTGAACAACCATTTTCATTCATTGATGAACAAATAAAAATAGTTTGAACAATGTTCAATTAATCACAAAGACAAATGAAAGGATAGTATATACAAAGTGCTATGCATGATTACATGACTCTCATTTTTGTCTGACAAACTTTCTCATCTGACAATCTTTCACATCTTCTTTATCTTTCTCTGAGCTGACTTCTCTTTCTCTCCCTCTCTGAACCTCTCTTTCTCTCCCCCTTTGACATCAGCAAAAACTTAAGGATCTATAGGAGTGTTTAAACACTAGAGGTCCTCTGTTTGAGTGGCAGCTTCTTTGGTTGTAGGAGGACGAGGAATGATTTCAGTAATCTGAAGTGCCTCCCTTAATTCCCCAGCATTCTGATTAATTCTTTAGGTGACTGATCAAAGATTACGGTCTATGGAGAAATGTCGCTCAAGAAGAGCCTCGTGAAAAAGATCCATCTTGGCACTTATCACAATCATTTGAGTGCGGATCATGTCAGCAATGTGAATGAGATGTGCATCATGTTGAGATGCATGAATAGGAACCTGAGAGGATGATGCCAGATCTGCAACAGGGTGCCATCCGTCTTCTTGGTCTTCATGAGTTGGCTGTGGGTAGTGATCCTTGAACACATTGACCATGTGTTTGATGTCATCAGTGATCATCTGTAATTTGTCTGTGATCTGTGCATAATATCTTGCTAGACAATCATGTTATGACTTGGTGTCATTGAAATACTATACAGCTGTGGTCAATTTCTCATTGTGACTGTTGAATCTATCACTCATTCTTCCAATCTGATTTCCAGCAATTGTAAGGACACCCAAAATATCTTGTACTAATCTGTTGAAATTCGTGTCAGCCTGCATTTTGTTTCTCTGGATTCCAACAATTCTACTGTTCATCTCCATTCTTAGGTGAATTAATTGCTACTCAAAGTTATTAGACATTTCCTTCATGCCAGACTGAATTAACTCAAATTGGGCTGACATAAATCTATATAAAGTGGTGGTCTCTTGTGCAGAAGTAGTGGATGCTTGGAAGTCTGAGGGTCAGCTACTGCCACTTGTACCTCAGGAAGGGTGTTCTGTAACATCCCAGAGTTCAGGGTACCGATAACCCGATAATATCGAATTACCGTCACCAAGAACTGGGGACGCCACCCAAGAGGCTGATGAGGCCCCTGAAGGGTTAGTGATAATTTGATTTATTTATTTATTGGATAGGCATGCCAGTCACTAAGTGACAGATTTATTATGCACTCGATCTGGCTTGGTCAGACGAAAGTGAAGTCCGTGTCAAAACTGGAAGCCCGTCATACTGTAAAGGTTATAACGTTAATTACATCCTCTGAGAAGGAGGAAAACCCTTCATTAATTGCTAAGATAAGGAACCGTCGGGGCTGAGTAGGTATACAAGCGTATGCAAATTGAAAGATGATACTACGCATTGCAGGATCTAAACATACGTCCAAGCATGCAATATAATCATGTATATTAATCTGACCCCCGGTACATGGTAGAGAACATAAGTTCGAAGACCACCATCACGCATAGTGAGAGCTTTCAGCCAGACCTAATCTGACCTTCCGTAGATCACCATTTGATATACCGAGAGATCGGGACAAGCAGGCATGTGATGAAATAATGACGCATACAATGATACATACATAGATGTATACAATATATATACATGTGTGTATACAAGTAGGTATGTAAGCATGAGAAGAATGAATCATCAAAGGGATTTGATATTGATTCTATTATTCGCCTTATTATTTATTCAAAGCATGACTCTGGGTCAGGCACTTGTGGAGCTTTCAAGGTGTTTACAAGGGCTGGAGTCGACTCCGGGCTCACATGAGGTCGACTTGGCCAAAGGGGTGATGAATCGATGCCCGTGGGAAGTGAATCGGCATGACACAAGGTGAGTTGGCGCCGTTGAGAAAGGAGGGTGGTCGGGGAGAGTATGGATCAGTGCCAATGGTGCCGACCCACTGAGCCTGTCGCCGACTCATTTTCTATGAAGGGGAGTGGTGCCGACTCACAAGGTTTTTAAGGGGGGAAACAACTCTTCTGGCCATGGGATTGAACTGGGCAACCTTAAGGTCGATGCAGGGAAGTCTTAGCCTAGTTTAGAAGTGTTGGGGAAATTGAAGGGTTAGACTGACCATAGTCAAGGGTCCTGGGGATGTTATTGATTTATGTTGTTGCCTTACTCACCCTGACCTTAAAGGGATGAATGGGGCTTGACAATTATCCCGTGCTTATTATGTTAGAATTCTTATTGATCTTAATTTCATAGTTCATCATCCGTGCGAGGTTCATACTCGAGCACGAGCATATAGATTCCACAAACACCTCATGTGTAGCACCGGGCTAAGGACCTAGAGATGGTTACTCAAGCCATTCGTGTGACATCATTCAAGACCAAGTGTTAATCTTAAACTCACTCCAGATTAAAACGGAAGATATTTAATCGAGACAAAAAAAACCTGGGAAGATTTGGGCAGCATCTCCCCTTACTCAGGGAATCATAAGGGGGGGAATTGAGCTTACACACGAACAATTTCGGAGTAGAGCTCATAATTAATGAGAGGCTGAACACGGCACTCTCATGATCCAAATTGGATGTGGGAACTTTGAGGACTAGCCTGCTAAGGGCCCCCAACAATTCAGAGTCGGAGCTTTGAAACATGGGTCTCTTATGTTGTCACATAGGTGACGTTTATTATCCACCCGTGGGAGTGGTTTCCAGGAGATCATACCATGGCTAGGTAGATCTCTAGAAATGCATAGTAGTTCAGAACTACTTAAAACGAAAGAGAATTGGCGAATGAGAATTTTCTCCCTCTTTTGTCATGATGGGCCCACACTTATTCAATATTAATTGAGAGAAACAGATCATTTGTGTTGTCACCCTAAGGCCAGAGACCACAGGTTATATTGTAGACAGCAGCACACCGTGGGTCCCAGAGGGCATGTCGTACTCGAAGTATTCACTAATCAAACAGGAGGTGTGCAAGTGTGTGATTAACCCCAAGGACTGGGACAGTGATTGCAACTAAAATGAAGCATATGTGCAGGAGAAGGGGAGGATTATCCTGATCTTGTCAGATGTAGGAGAGGTCCAGACCCCTACAACTCATGGGAGTGAGTGAAAGGGACTGTCGACCACCTCCTTTGGCAACAGGTTGTACATGAGCATCTTGACATGACCTCCATATCGCCAAGACTAACAGAACCAGCAAATCACAACGGGATCAGAAGAAATCTGAAGTAACCGGGTCCATCTGATGGGGGCATCTCTTGCCCTTCATATTTTTCTAGACCCCGGTTGCTTGCCAGCATGGCTCCATTGTGTCCGTCATATTTTTCTGAGTCTAGTCGTGTAATTTTCTGCCTCACCTGGGCCATCAATCCCCGGTTCGAGGCTGCTCAACATGCAGACCGGGCATGCAACCCCGGGGTTTCCCGTGAATGATGGCTGGTGTGAGTGATCCGCGTCAGGTTTTGCATCCCTCAGCTACGTCATGGGGGCACATTCCCTACAACTCGACAACGTCGACTCCCAGTACGGGTCTGCCTCTATGGGACGTGGAGGCCCCGGTGTGGACTGAAGGCCCTATATCGCACCTTCCAGTCCCGCTAGTCCCTGGTCTAGGCTCAAGACCTCGGGTCATCGGCATCCCAGCACCTCCTGTAGTGCCAACTCTGAGTACAAGCACGTCATCGCGGGCAGCCGCAGCATTGTTGTCGGCTCAGGCAAGGGCTTACACTTGAGCCACCCAGTCGCCGGCCTCCACTACAGACCTCGGGTCTTGGGGGCCGATTCCAGTGTTGCCGGTCGATGGCCTTGTGGCACCAACAGTCTGTTAGCATTCTGTGTTTTGATGATGTCAACATCTATGAGCCATATGCGTATGTTGTCATAAGATGTTTGGACCATATAAGTTCTGTGCTTGATTAAATTATTCATGGTATAAATGATTTCTATTGCACACATGTTGTTTGCTCATGTGTTCATACCAGATACTGTTCATACTCTAAAACTACACTTCATGTCAACATATAGTCAAAGGCTAGCCAACGGTCTACTCTGTGCACATAGATCTAGGTGTATGCATTTGCATATAGTTTGTCTGTGTGTATCAGAGTTCATCAAATACCCTGTGTGCGTGTCATTTCTATGTGTATGACATTTCGTCAAACACTTGGTAAGTGCATGCATATAGAGGGTCTGCGCACTTTTCTGCTCACAAGCATGACTGAAGTCGGTGCATGCTTTGATTTGACCATACAAAGTCTGTGCAAGTCACTAGTGTAATGCTCACTAGGTTGGTGCAAGCTCTATCTTATGCCTACCAAAGTCTGTGCACATCTGCCTTGTGCTCCACAAGCATGACTGAAGAGCTGAAGAGTGGAAGGCTGCAGAGATAAGCAGAGAGAAAAAGAGAGCAGGAGAGACTAACCAAAAAGGAGTAGAGATCAGAGTAGAAGAAAAGCGACTGAGAGAGTAGTAGATTTGTAAAGTGAGAGCCAGCTCAGTAAAAGAGAGATCGTGAGGGAGTGCAGCAGTAAGATTGAAGGAGATGAAAGAGTGAGAGTTCGAGGAGAGGAAAGTGAAGCTGCCTGAAGATCTGTTCAACTGGTCTTTGGGTCAGATCCAAGCCAGTCTGCTCCTGTGAGAGCTACATTTATTTTATGATTACTTCCTGCTTTCAGTTGCTAAGTTTACCATTTCCATTTTCTTTCTAAACTCCTGTTCTAAGTTGTGTATCAACGGATGGCTAAGCTGTAAGGCCCAGCGCAAGCTGTTAGTCAGCGAATGGCATAAGCTGTAAGGCCTAGGGCAAGCTGTTAGTCAGTGGATGGCATAAGCTGTAAGGCCCAGCGCAAGCTGTTAGTTAGCAGATTGTAGGCAAGTTGTGAGGCCCAGCCGTTTAAGCTGTGTATCAGCGGAAGCCACACTCTAGTTCGAGTGTGGAGTGGATGTAGGTCTGGAGGACCGAACCACCTAAAAATCCTCTGTGTGCTGTGGTTTGATTATTCACTTTGATTTCGCTAGATGTATGCTTAGGCTCGATCATATAAGTCTGATCTTGCTATCTTGTGAGGAATTTGCTTGCACACCATTCATTGGATACTGGCTTTGAGAGAGTTATTTTGAATACATGTTCTTATTTATCCCTCAAGCTTACATAAAGTTTATCAGAAGCACAAACTGTCTGATCTACTTTTTGTTACTAAAGAGTAATTAATTTGCTTAAGCCATCTGAGTGTTTAATTCTGCCACAGTGTCTAGTTATAGTTTTAATTGGATGTTTTATAGGGGAGATTCATTCACCCCCCCTCTGAATCTGATTTGCACCATCTCTTAAACTCTAAAATCAGTATCAGAGTGGGCTCTGGTTCATCAAATCCAACGATCTACAGAGGATCCTCTGAGCGTTTAGTGGTATTATTATTACGGTTTAACAGTCTCAGTTAATTGCTATAAATTACTTGTTATCTATTTTAATGGCTCATCCTCTTATTTTTGATGGATCTAATTTTGAAGAATGGCTAGGCGGCCTCTGCGTTTATGTGAACTCCATTGTGTGGAAAAAATAAAAGAACAGGGTACTATCCCGTAGATCTATAAACTGGTAGATTGCTAGGGGTGGAAATATTTGACTGGGAAGGGGGCAAACGGGCCCTGATCGTGGTGAAAATTTATCTGGAGGAGGGGGACGTCGGGGGAAACCAACCCTCAAAATTTGAGGTCGATCAGATGGCTGGATTGGGAGAACCAACCTAATCTTTAAGCTTCTATCCTGGATCTCCAAATCGTGGACAACAAGTTGAAGATTCGATTGTGGCGGCTCGACGGCGACACAAACGGAGGCAGCAGCGGCGGTGGCTGAGCTTCACACCCATGGGAGGAGTTACACCTTGGAATCCACCAAGTTTTAGGGCATCCACCTTAGGAATTCACAGTAATCCAGCTGCAATGGAAGGAAGAGAGAGGGGCGCCCATAGGCTCTTGTGCAAAATGTAATTTTCTTCTCATTAATTCTTCAAAATATAGAAATACAAGAATAATATAACTCTAGCTAAAAGACCTAAACTAACCTCAGATCTAGGGTTAGGGAGGGGCAAATAAGGGATAGGAGATTATTCACCTATGTGGTCAAATTACAACAATAATAAAAACTATAAAGGGGGGGATATTTAATTCCCCACATGGGGACAAGAGAGGGGGCGCCCTCCCCTTGGTGGTCAAAGAAGGGGGCTTGGTCAATATTCTATCTTGGACCATGGACCATCCCTATGGGCTCTAGAGAAGCTAGGTGGCCCAATGGGAGAGAGGGTGGGAGTCCCGCCGGGCCAACATGGCCTTTTGCAAAGAAACCCACTAAATCCTAATAACTAACCTATTGGCTTATAATTGCCTTACAATAAAACCCAATTGACTCAAGGATATAAATGCAAACAAAAAGTTAGTGGCCTTGCTTTGATGTCCCCATCAATTCTCCCCGGGTGATGAAAAGTCGACCCCATCGAGTAATGGGTATGGATGCTCATGTGTCACTCCTGTGGATCTGTATCACTACTCGGGTGATCCACATGTCGTCGGATGTAGGCCATGCCCTTCACCGTACCAGGTAGCATGGGTATGCTCCACTCCAAGTATTCGTCACCTACTCATCCCATTTATGTTCTATATACACACGCTACTGTGGGAGAGGCTAGTGGTAGACACTCAGGGGTGGGGTCACTCTTAAAGGGGAGGAGACGGCTCGAAGACTCATTGGGAATCACCGTTGGGTCCCTGTAGGTGACTAGATCTGATACACTGAAGGAGGAGCTAATCTCACAATCCTTAGGCAAGTCCACAACATGCGCGTTACATCCGACTCGCCTTAGTGCTCAAAAGGGACTGGCACAACAAGCTTGCATTAGGACAACTCAACTCGACGTAGGTAGACTCCTAATAGACTGTACGAAACAAAGACTCACACATGACCCTAGGCAAACCTAGACACTCATAGTAATACTATGATTGACGACAAAGAGACGCAAACATAAGGGACGCACTATGGAAGGCTCGGTAAGGCTAATGGATACCTTCTACATACACTAGGTGTAAAGATAAGTTCACCCACAATTTGATGCCGTGAGTCTTAACCCTCGTCAACCGTCTCCGGTTCGAGAAAACTCATCCCCGGGTACGGAAGTGTAAGATGCTCAGGAGGCGGGTGCCGGGAAGGTATCCAGACGTTTGGTGTGGAACATGAAAAATGGGAAGTTCAGGCGTTGCCTCTTTAACACGTGGTAGAAATCAGACCACACCGCGTCAACATAGGGCGTCGACAGTGGTACGATAGTCACTAGCGGTTGCACCACTATAGGAGAGACAAGCAAAAGGATGGCTGACTGTTGCTCCGGAGTGACTACTATGAGAGAGGTGGCAGGCTAGTCAGGTCCGTCAAAGAAAGCTGGGATGGGTGACAGCACGGGGTCAGTGGATGACACATCCACTGTGGACAAGATGGGCAGGGCAGACAGCTCTGAGATGACCGATGCCATAGGGGTGACAAATTGGATAGAGTTATTGGATGGCGTCGTACCCTGGCCCACTAGGCACTCTTTGGGATCGCCCTCTAACCCCGCAACCTTAGCGAGGTACTCCTTGGCCAACTCTTGGTCAGCCTCATAACTCACTAGAGTAAGCCTGGGTGGGGCATCCTCTGAATGTGTGTCCTCTAAGAGAGGGGAATGGGAAGGACACTGGTCGGGGAAATGGCTACTCCCACAGTGAGACGGAATGAAGTAAAAGTGTAACGAAGCGGAATGAAGTGGGAATGGACTGAAAAGTAGATGCCAAGGTGTGGCTCAGTGGATATGATTTGTTCTCTTACAAAATTCTATTTTGTTCTTCAGATGCCAAGCGTTTGATTGGCAGACGATTCTCTGACGCTTCTGTCCAGAGCGATATCAAGCTCTGGCCATTCAAGGTTATTCCTGGCCCTGGTGACAAGCCCATGATTGTTGTTCAGTACAAGGGTGAGGAAAAGCAATTCGCCGCCGAAGAGATATCTTCCATGGTTCTAATTAAAATGAAGGAGATAGCTGACGCTTATCTTGGATCCACTGTGAAGAATGCTGTGGTGACTGTACCTGCATATTTCAATGACTCCCAGAGGCAGGCAACAAAGGATGCAGGAGTTATTGCTGGTCTTAATGTCATGCGTATCATCAATGAGCCCACAGCAGCTGCTATTGCCTATGGTCTGGACAAGAAAGCCGGAAGTTCTGGTGAGAAGAATGTTCTGATTTTTGATCTTGGTGGTGGTACGTTTGATGTGTCCCTCCTCACAATTGAAGAGGGTATCTTCGAGGTCAAGGCCACTGCTGGGGACACCCATCTTGGAGGGGAAGACTTTGACAACCGGATGGTGAACCACTTCGTTCAGGAGTTTAAGAGGAAGAACAAAAAGGATATTAGTGGGAATCCCAGGGCTCTTAGGAGACTGCGGACAGCATGTGAAAGAGCGAAGAGGACCCTTTCTTCCACTGCACAGACCACGATTGAGATCGACTCGTTGTATGAGGGCATTGATTTCTACTCTACCATCACGCGTGCCAGGTTTGAAGAGCTCAACATGGATCTCTTCAGAAAGTGCATGGAACCTGTAGAGAAGTGTTTGAGGGATGCTAAGATGGACAAGAGCAGCATTCATGATGTTGTCCTTGTCGGTGGGTCCACTAGGATTCCGAAGGTCCAGCAGCTATTGCAGGACTTCTTCAATGGGAAGGAACTCTGCAAGAGCATCAACCCCGACGAGGCCGTTGCATATGGTGCTGCCGTCCAGGCCGCCATCCTGAGTGGTGAAGGAAATGAGAAGGTGCAAGATCTGTTGCTGCTGGATGTTACCCCCTTGTCCCTCGGGCTGGAGACTGCTGGAGGAGTCATGACCGTGTTGATTCCCAGGAACACCACCATTCCCACCAAGAAGGAACAAGTCTTTTCCACCTACTCAGACAACCAGCCTGGTGTTCTTATCCAGGTTTACGAGGGTGAGAGAACCAGGACAAGGGATAACAATCTCCTGGGCAAGTTCGAGCTGTCCGGTATCCCTCCTGCACCAAGGGGTGTGCCACAAATCACCGTGTGCTTCGATATTGATGCCAACGGTATCTTGAACGTCTCAGCTGAGGACAAGACTACGGGCCAGAAGAACAAGATTACCATCACCAATGACAAGGGCAGGCTGAGCAAGGAGGAGATCGAGAGGATGGTGCAGGAGGCGGAGAAATACAAGTCTGAGGACGAGGAGCACAAGAAGAAGGTGGAGACGAAGAATGCTCTTGAGAACTACGCGTTCAACATGAGGAACACCATCCGGGACGAGAAGATCGGCTCCAAGCTGGCCGCCGCTGACAAGAAGAAGATTGAAGATGCCATCGACGGCGCCATTCACTGGCTGGACAGCAACCAGCTTGCCGAGGCAGATGAATTCGAAGACAAGATGAAGGAGCTGGAGAGCATCTGCAACCCCATCATCGCCAAGATGTACCAGGGAGCAGGTGCAGACATGCCCGGAGGCATGGACGAGGATGGTCCGTCGGCCGGTAGCAGCGGAGCCGGGCCCAAGATCGAGGAGGTCGACTAAGTTCAGCTAGCTGTTTGGTTTATCGAGTAGGTCGGGGGGTGTTTCGTGGCAGCTAGCTGTTTGGTTTATCGAGTAGGTCGGGGGTGTTACTACTACTACTACTACTGCTGCTGCCGCCTGATTGCATTTTTTGGTCAGTTTGACGGCCATGTACTTGTGGCACGTTGGATTTTACTTATCACGTTTAGCTGTCCTCTAGTTCTGTTATAGATTGTTTTATCGTAGGTTCTTTGGTAGTTTGGCAAAATGTTAAACTGATTTTGGCTGCAGGTGCATGCAAAACTGAAGTTTCAGTTTATCCTATTCCTACTTTTTTATTGAAACGTTTGATATATATAACTAAAAGAAAAAGAGAGAAAGAGAGAAGAAGAATTTGATTAGCTCTCAGCACCGTGGAAGGTCACAACTATGGAAGGCAGAAACAAAAAGGAAGGAGAAGGAGAAGAAGAAGAAGAAGAAAGAAAGTACAATACCATGAGGACCGATGTATAATCTCAGCGTCAGCGGCTAGTAAGTCAGGGATGATTCTTTGTCTTGGCGCGCTGCCTCTCGGACCAGCCAACAGACATCCCCTATCTTCATACAACGGTCTGCAAGGACAGCCAGGTCCGCATGCCTTTAGAGGGCAAGGTGGCAATGGAGACTGAAATGGTCCATACCCCACCCATCAGCATAATAGTAGGAGACCTGCAGACGCCTGTCCAGGACAGCAGCTATCGGGTCTTCCACTTTCAGCCCATGTGCAACGTACAGCCACGTGGTATCCTTGTAATTCTCGGGCTTCCACTCCTCCCCTCACACAAATGTACGGTGGGGGCATATCGGGTCTGTCTCCGGACGCCAGCTTCTAGTGGGGGTGCCTTCTTCCTCTATCGGGAGGGGATAATTGATAAGATCTAGGTGGCCTCCCTAGATGTGGCACAGGTCCTTCAAGGTCTTCTTGAAGTCATCCTTCGCGACTGGAGGCAGCTTGACTTGGGGTGACGGCCTGGCCTCCCGAGCCTCCCGGCATGCGGCCATGTATGTGGTCACCTCCTTGTCCTTGTTGTGTTTTAACTGAAGCAGATGCTCTGGGTCGATGTCTCGCACGAGCACCGATTGCTTGCTCAATAATTTCCTTTCGGCACCATCCCAACAATCGGTCTTGCACAATCGAGAAAAGGTCATCCGGGCGTTCCACCACCTTACATATTCTGCGGTCACTCGTGGCATCCGTTCGGGCGCCGACACCCTGAATGCAACACTGTTAGCCCAATGGAAGAAGTCCCACTAGGTCTGGGCATGCTCAGTGGTCAGAATTCCCCGGAGACTCCGTACGGGCACGCCGAACTGTGCACTGTACATCGGGATATGCTGGTCATACCGAAAGTTTCACCCAAAGCGGAAGGGATAATATGGCTCCAGCAGTAGGGTGCCCCCTTTTCTGAAGACCAACACGCTCGGGCGAATAAACAATGCCCAGTCACGGAGCTCTAGCTCCAACAACGGGCTGATCACTATCTACTGGCTGATCGGGTGAATGTACCTCTCCACCTGGTCGTCTCAGCATTCCCGCTTGTTGTTCACCAGGGGACTTGAATGTGCAACCAACGTCCAGAAGTGAATGGTGCCCGCCGAATTGTGGGGAACTATCGTGAGTCGGCGTCGTATGTTGTACAACTGTAGGGACGTCGAGCCCGACTCTACACTGGCAAACTCCAATATGTGTGGGAATAGCCCCCAAGCCTGGATAGTGCGTGGAGCATACTCAGGGAACAGAGAACAGACCCTGGCATTGAAGTAGTGTAGCGGGCCAATGAACTGGGCTTGGCGCGGGAACTGATGCGTAATAACATCCCCGATCGTCTTATATATCAAACACAAGGCAGTCGAACACAAAGATAGCTTGATCCCCCACGCCATCTGACAAGCCGGATAGATCGCGTTCGATCGGATGACGGTATCGTCCCCATACGACAATGCGAAAGAACAGAGCCAATATGTCAAGAAGGCCGCACAGTGCATCATCGAGTCGACCCCTGCTAGGTTGGCACCGCTCCGATGTCCTTTTAAGGAAGGAATCTTCATCTTAGCCTTGCTTTTATTATGCTTCTTCCGGATGGTGGCAGTACCGATGCAAGGGAAATCTTCATACTGCTTCGGCCCCTTGAAGAAGTACTTCAACCATAGGCTCATGCAGACTCTTTTGCGATCCCCGCGGGGTGGCTGCTTTCTGCCATGGGACAACTGATATAGCTCTCGGTATGCCTTCATGAGGTACCAATAAGAGTAGCCAAGCGAACAAAAGAAATCCCCGTTGGTCTCGTCCTTGATAAGGTCGGGGAGGCACACTTCCTCATAAGGCTCCCCATCGTGCCAGACTTATAGACGCAGTTTAGGGACTCTTATTTTATTTCGTTCGTTTATTCATCTTTTCGTTCGTTCATTCGATTTATTAGTGCGAGGGCATGCTGATAGACTAAGCGGAAGGTGAGGTAGAAGGGGATGGGTTGAATAGATCACCCCCAATTTGGTCAAACTTAAACTATTCAAAACGCCACTCTCGTGTTAAGGCCAGACAATAAAGTCTGTGCACATTCTAAAGTTTGTGCATATTTTGGTCTTGCTTGAAAACATAATCCATGCAAGTTTTTGTGGAGCCTCTCTTAAGTCCATGCATGTTTTTATTCCTGCACGTAAAGTCCGTGCACTTGTTTGTTTGAGGTCCGTGCATTTCACTTCATAGTCGGTGCTTGGTTAAAGTCCGTGTAGTTTTTTCTTACCTTAGCACACACTAAGTCCGTGCACGTTTTGGTATAAACTCCAAGTCTGTGCATGTTTCGGTGTGAACACCAAAGTCCGTGCATGCTTATATACTTTCAAGTCCATGCACAATGTTCCTTCCAAGTCCATGCACATTTGTTCCATTGAACATGAAGTCCATGCACGTTGTTTACACTTCAAGTCGGTGCACATTGTTCTTTCAAGTCTGAGCATGAACAGTACACTACACAGAAGTCCATGCACACTGCATCCAATGCAAGTTTGTGCATTTTCTGTTTGAAGTCCGAGCATGTTTTGGTTTTGAAACCCCGTGCATATACAGTGATATCCCGTGCATGTTTTGGGTCTTGCAACCCCGTGCATGCACAATGGTACTCCGTGCATGTAGTGTTGTCTAAGTCTGTGCACGTGTTGCTATGTCCATGCATACTTGCAGTGAGTTCGTTTCCAAGTTCGAGCACATTTGAGTGCATGCACATGTCTATAAGTCCTTGCATCCTTTGTGTCTATAGTCTGTGCATTCTATAACTAGGTCCGAGCATTCGCTAGTCCATGCATCTTCTGGCGTCAGTCAAGAACATAAGTCCTTGCATGACTTGTTCATGTCCGAGCATGAACAAACTCCGTGCATTGCATGTCTAAGCAGTCTTGAGTCCTTGTAGGTTTTTGCATCTCAAGTTCGTGCATATGTAATGTCCATGCATGTTTATTCCAGCATGTAGAAGTCCATGCATATGTTACTTAGGCCGCACAAAGTCCGTGCACGTTTCTTTGAAACATGTGTCCGTGCATGTTCTATTTTTAACACTAAGTCCATGCACGTAAAACCCCATGCATATTTCCTTATGTGTGGAACCTGTGTCAAAGTCCGTGCTCATTCTGGACTTAGATGAAATTCTGCTGCAATGAAAACCAAGGTCCGTGCACTTTCGGTCTAACCGAAGTCAAAGCATCTTTTAGTCCGTGCACGTTTTTTAGCAACACAAGTCCGTGCATCTTTTAGTCTTTGCTGAAAATCTAAGTCCGTGCACTTATGAGTCCGTGCATGTTTCTCCCGAAACAAAGCCCTTCCATCTTTTGTTAGGTTTGTGCAAGCTATACTCCGTGCATGTTCTGTGTTTCAAACAAACTCCTTGTATGCCTTCACGGAGTCCGTGGAAGCCAAACTCCGAGCATCCTTTTCTGTTTAGACTATTTTAACTGAACTAATGTTTGCTTCTGTGCTGACAGGTAATGTTCCATGGAAAACATTGGTGGCACGTGATCCAAGGTTGGTTGCAGTCTTAGGATCGTGATACGTGTAAAGTTAATGGCAAGATGCTGCCATGTGTGAAGATTCTAGGGTGAGATTTCGTGGAAGACACACGCCCTTTCTGCTACTGGTATAAAAGAAGACTTTCTCCTTCTTGGAGGAGATGATTGTGGCAAAAGATTCTAGTGAGAAACTGGGAGAAGAAGTCTGAGGAAAAGAGAAAGAGAAAAAGCCTGATCCAGAGTGAAGACAGAATAGCAGAGAGAAGAGCTGAGAGAAATAGGTGAAGTAAGAAGAAGTCTAATATAGCCTTAGAGAGCAGCACAAAGAAAGAGAAGGAGAAGAAGAAGAAGGAGAAGAAGATAGCAAGAAAGAGAGATTGAAGAGGACGGGAGAAGTAAAAGAAGAAGAAAAGAGTGAGAGCCAGAAAGAAGAAGATAGAGCTTTGCTTGAAGATCTATTTACTTTTTGACTCGTGGATCAAATCCAGAGTCACTGTGCTCATTGGAGCAAAATTCTAATTATCTTTTATTTTCTTGCCTTTTTCATTTACTCTTGTCAACTTGTTTGTGTGTTCCCCAATTCCGTGGAGTGAGATTGGGGAGGTCCCTCTGGTGTAGAGGAAGAGAGGTCTGTGACCTCTGGTTAGCTAGTGACGAGGTGTCACTAGTGTCTTCCCTCCTGGTTTGGAGGAAGAGAGACTTCGTCTCTGGTTTCCCTCCGGTCGTTACATACTCTCACTCCCTCTCTCCCTCTCTCTTACTCTCTCTCTGGTGGTGGTCATCGAAGGGGAGACCGCGGCGGCGCTCTCCCTTCTTCTCCTTCCCTTCTTCTTCTTTTTCCCTTCTTCCAGAGGTGGCTCTGGTAGGTGGGTTCCCTATGTCTGCGTGTGTCCCTCCCTCTTCGCTAGAGAAGCATGGGGGGTTTTATACCTCACACAGCGGGAAGCTTTGAACGCCAACGCTGTAGGCGGGAACGGTCTGCATTGATGGGGATTTGACTTCCCCTCGTCCTTGTCAACAGGGCGTAGCTCACGTGCCCTCCTCTTTGGGTGACACCTCAGCTAAGTTGCTGCTCGTCGAGAATCTGTAGGGAGATGGCGTGAGATTTGGTTTGTTGGAAGTGCCGGTGAAGGGAATGGCTTGGCGTGCCGTTGAGGGAACAGCCAGTGTGCCGCTGAAGGGCCGTGAGGGCGTGTCGCTGGAGGGCCACCGGGGGGGTGTGCCGCTGAAGCACCCAGGAGTGTGTCACTAAAGGCGATGGCACTGGTGTGCTGGTGGGGATGCCCACGGGTGTGCCGAGGAATGGCCCTCCGTGAGCGTGCCTCTGAAAAGGGGGGCGATAGGGTATGTCGACGAAGGAGCCAGGCCGGTGAAGCTTCAGGGTGGGTGTACCACTGAGGGCTTGGCCGGGGAAGCGTATCGCTGATCGGGGTGTGCCGCTGGGAAGCTAGGCAGCGTGCCGTTGGAGAGGCACTAAAAGTGTGCCGATGGATCCGGTGGCTGGGGGTGTGCCGCTGAAGGCTTGCCAGGCGGGGTGTGCCGGCGATGCCACACCGCGGGAAGGTGTGCCGGGCAAGGACCCCGGGGGTGTGCCGTTGAGGGCTGTAAGGCGTGTCGTTGGGACACGCTCAAGCCCGTTACGAGCACGCATTGCGGTCTGTTTGATTTTCTTCAGGGCCTTTGCATTGTAGGCTTCCCGGGGGTTGGTTTCTCTTCACTGTCGTGACTCCAGAGACGGCTTCACGGTAGTGTGTTGTTTGTTCGGAGGGTACAGACGAGACGTGTTCTCCGCAATCTCTTCAGTTGAAGTTGTTTATTGATGCCAGATTAGTCGGGACACACGGATGTGTAATTTTACATGTCCACAGGAGCGCATGGCCCGTGCCAAGCGAGATGGCCAGTGGGTGGCCGAGCGCGCCGAGCTACTAGACCAAGTGGAGGAAGTCATGCACCTTCGGTTGGAGGCCGAGGCTGATCGGGCCGAGGCGAAGAAGCAGATGGCCGAGGCAGATCAGAGGTTAGCCGAGGCGGAACGAGAAAAGGCCGAGCTTGCTAGTACTGTGGGATCGGCAGGGGCGCAGGTACTTGAGCAGTTTAAATGCTCGAAGGCCTACTAGGTCGACCTTAAGGAGGCTACCCTCCCCTACTACGAGTCTGCGCTTCGCTGAGGCATCCGCAAGGGGTTCAAGCACGGCTATAGCCGGACCATCTCCTGGGTGGAGGAACAGGTGCTAGGGACGATCATTTTCCCCTCTGGTCAACGTTACGACTTGGACCAAGTAACCTCAGAATCATCTGGCTCGGCATCGGGGGAAGAGGAGGACCAAAGGGACTTGTCGTCGTCTGAGGGATCGCCAACTCCGGATGCCTCGGGAGGGCGCACAACCGAGGTAGTTCCCACGCCGGTGGGGTCAGTGCTAGGGTCAGCCATCGCCGAGGATACCGGGGGTGGACCGTCCTGGCCTTCAACTTCTGAGCCTCAGGATGGGGCAGAGGCCTGACTTTCTTTTCTCATTTCTTATATTTTTTCTTGAAGAAAAACATTCTCTTTTTTGGTGTAATGAAAAAACCAAAAATGTAAGGCGGTGGTGTCGTAGTCTGGACTTGCCCATTTGTGCTTGCCTTTATCGTGATTTGACCACTGTATATGTAGTACTTAGAAAGTACCAATTTTTCTTGTGCATCCCTTGCACGCTAGTTGGGCGGGCGTCTGACAGGGTGTCTTTCCATTTTCTCATACTTTAAATGCCTGGCCGCTTCGTGTGTCCCGCTGGGAGGAACTTAGGAGGCTGAGGTGACCATTCATAGGGAAAGGCCCCTTTAGTGTGTTTTCGAGGGGAGAATCGTTTAAGGCAAGTAGCCTCCCTTCACCTATAAAAGGTCTGAAGGGCGTCTCTTCCTCTCCATCGCTTAGGGCCTTCCCAAACAGAAAAACTGCACGAACCATAACATGGAAAAATCAGCACGAGGTACTACAGTGAACGGACTTTGGCTTAAAAGAAAGCAAGACCTGTTCAGGGTTAAACAAGATATGCGCAGGGTATGCAAGACATGACTAAGAAGTGTTTGAGGATCAACAACATGCTCGAACTACAGAACAGACATCCTCGTATGTTATTTTACTTCTAACAAGAGAAATGCTCAAACAGAAACTTTGAGACATTGTAAGCAGCAGTTTCATTGACTATAAAAGCATAACCTCATTGACTCATGGTGTTTGATAACATCAAAACGTAGGGACACAACAGGCAAGACCTCGATAATCCTATCGAAAAATCCAAACCTCAGTGTCAAGGAAATAGGCACAGAAGTCACCTGAAGAACCGCGAAGGAACTCATCTCGCATGACAGGAGTACTACCCATTAGAAGCAAGTCTGGATGTGTCCACTGACAACTTAGTCCGCAACCCAGGTGTCTCCCTACCCATCCCAGGCGAAAATTGAGACACCGTACAGAAGTAACCATAGAATAAGGACTAGCTGGGGTCGCACTCGTCAGCGTGAGTCTGATGCTCCCAACCACATGTGCACACACAAACTATGTCCTCTAAGTCAGGTCCTCTAGCTATTTTTTCCCCCAGCCAGGACTCAAGCTGCAAAGACGAGGGGTCCTACAGTAATTAACCAGCCTAAAAATCATCTCACCAGGACAAGCTTTCCACCACTCCCAAGTGGGTCCACACACGCATGCGCTAAAAAGTTACAACTAGTGGGAAAGGTCACTCGAGGTGAAAGCTCTCGGTAGAATAAGTGCCGAAGTACCAAGGCTGTGCACTCACCTGTCACAGGTATCATGAAATACTGGGTGGCTAGGTGCCACCAAACTTTAGAGAGTCAACTAGACCTACTAATCTAACGGTCCTTGAGTCACAACTCAGGTCAAGACCGTTGTACAACATGGCCCCATGCCGTCAATCTGCCCTACTCTTAGAGTCAGAAACCACGATCAAGATAGCCCTTAAGGGTGCTTATAACTGCCGAGTTCATTCCCTTTCCAAGAGGAAACCAAGAAACCTCCAGCCCTAGGCTAGGTCATAGAACACTAGATCATAGGTCATACACATGGCCCACATAAAAATCACTTTTCGAAGAAGCTAACGTCGTATGAGAATAGCTCCCCACACTTATACTGACACACGGTGACTCGATCTAGCATAACAAGAAAGCCCAGAACACACGGGGTCACCCAGACCCTCAAAATCATGCGGGCACACTAATCGAGATAATACGGTACCTCTAGATATCCAAAAATATGGTCATGGTCTCCACGGGGTGTCCGGGACATTCACGGGGCCAATAGCCGACCAAAGGGTCTCAACCGGATCGACTAGGGGCCAATGGGCAAGAAAATCCCATTTCGGTCGACCTACCCGCTGGGGTCAGTCGACCTAAGTGGGTCGATTGCCAAAAGGGCTCGATCGACCAGCATGAACGCAGTTGGGGTCCGACCGCATTCTCATAGACGTGGTTGGTTCACTGACCACGACCGTATAGATACGGTTGGTCGATCGACAGCATCTATGGGCCAGGGCCCGACCGTGGCGAACAGCAGAATGGTCGACCGGACCTCACTAGTTGGTTGACCGAAAATGGCAGAAACCCCATTTGACCCTGACCTAGGGGTCTGATTCCATGCCTACTCGATCCCAATCGAGGGGAAAAACATTGGGGACCATACCCCGGGTCCCAAACCATAAAAAGCATAAAAATAAATGGTGAAACGTCGCCCGATCCAACGAAAATCATCACTCACCATAAACATGGAAAAATCATCCCGACATGAAGAATAACCCACTCTCGGCCTCTCCTCGGCCTACAAAACATGGGAAAATGAAGTACAAGGGCCAGGGATCCATCCCCCTACCTCCATGGAAAATTTCCCGTGTCGAGGATGTCGATTCCACATGAAAACGTGCCTCAAACCCATGCTGGCATCACGAACTCGCGAACGAGCCACGTCGTGCCACTACCTCGTTCCTCGCTCCATCTTCACCACTCACCACCCTCGCGTCGTCTCCACCTTGCCCGCCTCTACCTCTGTTTGCTGCCTGAAGAAGAGAGGGAGACAAAGAGAGAAACGAGAGGAGAGAGGGAGAGAATAAGAGAATAAGAGAGAGGGGGTGGTTGCTGGTCGTGTCCATCTTAGAGTCCGAGGCCCGCACCACATAGAGTCGGCTCCCGTGTCCGTCCCGCATCAGTGTGTCATACCCACTACACCACCAGTTAAAAAAGATTCCCTCAGAGTACTCCAAATCCCTAAAGTTGTAAAAATTTGACAGGCAAGGATCTCTGCATAAACACCTGGCTTATTACATCACGATCGTGGGTGAGCTGGCGTTGGATGAGTCCTATATCCTCCATTACTTCGCCACTTCACTTACGGGAACCACCTTCCAATGGTATTCCTGTCTCAAGCCCAACTCGGTGATCGATTGGGCTGATCTCTAGAAGAAGTTTCTCAACTGCTTCTAGATAGCCGAGCATAAGATCTCTCTCGTAGAGCTTTACTCTCTCTGATAGAAGAAGGGTGAAACTGCCCTTGACATCATCAAAATATGGGGAGACCTCAGCATGAGGTGCATCAATCCTCCAGCCTAAGAAGATGCCATCACCATATGCCACAAAGGCTTGGTAGCAGAGGTCAGTGAGAAACTTCTCGGTACCAACATCAAGGGCTTCGATCAGCTTAACTCGGCAATCACCGAAATAGAAATGTTCTTCACCGACAGCACGGGTAACACCACGACCAAGGGTAAACCTGCATGCGAACGCTAGGCTAGAAAAGAGGTGAGTATCATCGAGTTCATTCCCAATGCCATAACCAGCAAAGACAACAAGTCAAGTAGTTCCGATAAGAAATCAGAGGATAAGCCAACCGCTCCTTCCTTCACAGAGAGAGCATGAAGATATCGTTCTCCTTTACAAAGGGGCACACAAAAATGCTCTTTGATCTCTGCCTAGCCCAGAAAATCATCAAGCTGTCGAAAGCTTGTAAGCAAATTGACACCCAGAAATCTAAAGAGCCCAACTATTGCCCATACCATCACATGTTGGGCCATTCGCTTGAAGATTGCTACGTCTTCAAGACCCGGCACAGAAGCTGATTAGAGACGGCCTCATGAAAATAAAAAGCAGTCTCGTCGATCCTCCGCAACCACATACCTAGACCCGGCCAGCCAAGATGGCTAATATGGTTCATTACTCAGCCAATGTGATCCACATGATAGCGGTATTTTCTCTCTCTAGCATAGAAGTAGAGGAAGCCAGTACCAGTTGAGTCAAACTCTAGCTATAGTACCCAGGGTGGAGACGTTAGCATGACCACACATCATTGTCCTTTCCGAGGGAGAGAATTTGATGACTCTTTGATATCCTCATCTGGAGAGGGCAAATCATGGCGCATAAATTGCCAACACATTACGCTCAGTGGGACTTTAGTTATCCCCAGTATTACTAGTTCCATGCCAGAAATTTGCCATTCTATCAAGTCATGCGAAGAGGTCTAGGACTTTATCGAAGAGCTTATCCAGTGGGTGCAGATTCATGCTGAAGGGAATTCCCTGGTGTCCCTCCACCTTTGGAAGTTGTTGCTGAAATGATGAATAGCACCAGACATGCGACAACATAGACCGCTCCACCTCAAGCAAACAAGCATGGGTTGCCCTACCAGCATGTACCAGATTGGTTTAAGTTTTGGTCAAACAACTAGGAAGCCCTCGAGCTACTAAGAAGCCATTGGAGGCAAGATAACAACCAGGATGCTAGGCCAAGTAATTTCTCGGCCAACGTCATTCACACTCTAGTCACTTTAACACCTCCTGAGGTCTAGACACAGGGCGTAGGCCAGCCATCCTTTACTGAACCAGCCCCACAGTGGCGGCCTTGGCAGGAGCTAGAGTTGCTCCCCTTCTCCAAGGAAGACACTGCTAGACTCCTCCGGGTCCTTCTGGGCTAAGAGGACGTTCTGGTAAATGAGGCAACAGTAAACCTCGCAAGTTGCTCCCACCACCCTCCAACTCCAATCATGTCTCCAACATCAGAGGACATGAAGGGAAAATAGAAACAGACCGGAGATCAGGCATAGCAACGCCAGACCCCTCTGACCAGCACTTCTCAGGGTGCCACCCAAAACCCCTCCATCTCAACTCCAGTCATTAAAAAGACATCTTCAGAGTCTTCAATGACCCAGTCAAGCCAGTTAAGGCTTCCTATGCGATGCTCGGTCAATTCACAAAACTAGGGTCATTGTCAGGGGCTGCGATGTCCTGCTACTTCTCTAGACATTAAAGGGTGCTGCTCCCAGACCGGCCATAAAGGCAAAGCATAAGGTAAGCTACGAATTTGGGGTTTGATTCCTACTTATAGAGGCTTGATATTGGGGTTTGATGTGGATATTATGGTTAGGAAGTCCTATCCTAGGCCTAGAAGGGCTCTGACAGGGATTAGGCCCCTTTCTACTCAACTTCGGATGGCCCTGGGAGATTCCCAATCGAACTCTGCTACGGATCCATTTAACGGTCTATCATGGACCCGTTATAGTCTCATAGCGCCCCCCTGTTGGTCTGTTAAACTCTGGCTATCAGCCGCCTTCATTCTGTGAGGCATAACGCATGGGCCTTGGTTCGTTATGTTACTTAAATGGTCTTAAGGAGATCCGAGATCCGTTAAATGTTTCTGTTGCAGGATGAACTCCCTCTCTGTTCATTCCCTGCCAGTTTCTCTTCTACATTCCACACACACATTCGCCGCTCCGCTCATCATCTATTACCCTGTTCACATTCACACAATCATTCACATTAACACATTACCCTGTTCACATTCACATCCACACATTCATGCATTCACAATAACCACATCCACACTTTCTCATCCACACAATCATGCATTCACACACTCACATTCACGCATCCCATTCGCACAAATCACACATTCCCATTCACACTCACATCCACACATCCGAATTTCACTTTGTTTTCACAAAACCAAAAGTTTCTTAATTTTCATCATATTCTAACTATCACGTGCATATGTGTGTCAAAAAAAAAAAAACAAAACAAAACCAAAAATAAAAAAGGGTAAAATGAAGAATGAGCATATCACTCGGTCGGCCTATCTCCCGGACCGCCATTGTCCCCAGTGCCCTCATGCCGCTTTGGCGGTAGCTCTATGGCGCTATGCTCCTCCTCCCGCGAGCGTCGCCGCTCTGCTTCCTCGTCCCTCTGGTGGCCGGAAGAGCTAGCCAGGTAGTCTCCCACCGATGCACTCAATGCCGCGCTCCGTGAGCCTCCTGCTGCGCCGCTCCGGGACGCCCTCCGCTCGGATCCTTGGCCCATCATTCGGACAGCCTGCTCCATGGTCCGGAGCTCGATCCTCAAGTCATGGACCTGAAGTTGTGCCTCGCGAGCCTCAGTCCGGTACCACTTAATGTCCACCGCCTCTCCACTCAACCGGGTCACATCCCCCCGGAGTCGCTCCACCTCTTCCCAGAGATGGGGTACCTCTGCCGCCTCTCCACTCAACCGGGTCACCTCCCCTAGAGTCGCCCCACCTCTTCCCGAAGATGGGGTACCTCTGCCACTTCTGCTCGGGCTCGCTCCTCCGCAGCCAAAGCTGTGGTCAGCTCTCTCGCATGCATATTGCATTTGCATCAGGGCCAGCTTGGGCACATACGTAAATCATAAAGCATTTCTAGGAAAAGTTTGAGTTCTTACCCGCTCCACGAGGGTAGCCTCAGCCTCCTCGGCTCGAGCTACGGCTCGGGTAAAGTCAGCATCTCGCTCAGCCCGTCCCCCGATAGGCGGTGTAGAAGAGGACGGTGCATCCAGTCCGGTCCTCTGGTCTCCCTCGGCCTGCTGCATTTTCAAAAAAAAATCAGTCAAATTTGCATGAACATTTCATTTTTTTAGTCTAAGGGAAGGCTCACCAAAAGCTCAAGAGCTGCTCGGTACTCATCCCGCTGCTGCACGGTGGCATGGAGGAGTCCCTTGAGCTCGGCGATGCGTCCCTGTGGGTCTAGCTGCATTCAGAAACAAGTGTCATGCACATAGAAGTCATTCATTCATATAGAACAAAAAGGTTTGAGTTTAGCATCCATACCAGTCGTCAGGTACTGCGGAAGACCTGGCTGCCATAGCGACGGGTGTAGGCTTTCAGATATGCCTCATCACTATCAGCCCGCTCCTTTATGACCTTGCCCTTATGCTTCCAATCCTGAACATATTTTTTGGCTCGGCCGCTCCAATCAATGTCGCTGCCAATCCCTTTGGCAGATTTTCCCGGGCGCTCGTCATGGTGGTGGGGGAATGTCACCACAGGCTGATGTACTCCCCGCGTCCTCATGATCAAGCGGTAGTGAAGAGGCTCGATCACGTTGATTGATGCGCACAACCTGTCATTGATAATGCCGTGTCACACAAATTTCAAAATTTATAATACCGCACTCACTCACTTAACTGATTTTGCAATATAAGTATAGTGGTAAATATGGGTCAATCCCACGGGGAGGGAATATTTTTTTTTTACTAACGAATGAGACGCACCAGCATCAAACAAAACTCGAGCCGCACAACCCAAAATCAAAAGAGTACCTTCCACTAACTGTGACGCCTCAGCCTCCGCTCTGGTCATGTGCGTAGCTCTGCCTCGGGATCTCTGCCTCCCTACAGTAGCTGACCGCGACAAATGAGGAAATTGACCCTGTTGCTGGTACGACTACTGTAGTGGTGGTAACTGTTGGGGCTGAAACTGCTGCTGCTGAAGCTCGTGCGGCTGACGCGGCCTTTGGGGACAGTCACGTGCCATGTGCCCCTCCTGGTCACACCTGAAGCAGATCACGGGCACCGAGCACTGCCTGCCTGGATGAGAATCATTGCACCCAGGACACCCGCTCCGAGAACCACTCATCGAGCCCTGAGACTAGTAGGGTGCGGGCTGCTGAACACTGCTCACTGACTGCTGCCTCGACTCCCTGCGATCCTGACGCCTATTACCGAAATTGACAACCCTGAACAGCTTCTTGAGCTTCAAGCCAAAAGATGACGAGTCTGCTGCTGATGCCATGAGCGGAGATGCCCCTTAACTGCCCGCTAAGGACTAGACGGTAATCTATTACTGCACGACTATCGACTGACCTGGGCCCATTTGAGTCTGGCCAGCACTGCATTGCCCTCGAGTCCTCTGCAAATCTCTCTCCAATGCGGCTGCTACTCTGCAAGCTGTATCCAAGTTGGCCACACCTGACGTAAGTAGGGGATGCCTCAGTTTTGGCCTCAAACCCCTGACAAACTGCCCGGTCTTTAACTCCTCGTCTGTCATGATGTGTGGTGCATAACGGCCCAGCTCGATGAACCTGGATCGGTACTGCATCACTGCCATGTCTTCCAGGACCAACTCTAGGAACTCGCGCATCCTTTGTGATCTGATAAAGGACAGACAAAAAGCACGCTCAAAGACTGTGACGAAATCCCGCCACGAAATCTGTTGAAGGGGACGAGACTGGAATGCTGCCCCCCACTACACCGTCCACCAGGTTCGGGTTGACCCCTGCAACCGATGGGTAGCCAACACCACCTTCTCTTCCTCAGCACACTCCATAGAACTGAATATCCTCTCCAAGTCATCTAACCACTCTCTGGCTACCTCAGGGTCTGGCTGCCGGTCGAAAAGGGGCGGTTGGAACTACAAAAACTCCTGTAATACACGGCCACGACCACCCTGAGATGACGAGCCCTCGCCAGCTTCACCCCGTTGCTGCTGAAGGACATACTGATACATGCCCCTAATGAACTCATCCTCTCCAGGAACTCACACCTCTCTAGCTATGTCTCCTGGAAGTGATAGTCTACTCCGCTCCTCCTGGCCCTCACCTGACTCTCTCTGCTGGGAGCGAGTCCTCCTTCTCGGCGCCATAACTCCCATGGCAATAAGAAAACAACCAACGGAATCAATAAAACACATGGTGCCCTAAGCCAGTTCCGGACTGCACATGACATTCATGGATCTTCTGGACCACTGCAATCATTTCAGATTCTTATATACCTCCACAACCCTGCTCTGATACCAACTGTAATGACCCAAGATTCGAGTACCGGAAAGGAACCAGCGCGGCTCGAACCTTGGCCTGCCACCCACGAGTCAGAAGACTCGAAAGGGTTGAAGGATGGTGTGAGGGTACACAAGAATATAAAATAACTGTAGAGGTAGCACAAAAATCTAAATAATAATACATGAATAAATAAATAATCACTAAACAGCTTCAAGGTCTAGAGTATCTCATGAACATAATAAGTACAGTCAACAGAAATGAAACTACAAGTACACGGGACATATCTCGACTCTGGCAACTGGCGACTAACCCTGACCGTGCGAACCATGAGGAGCCTCGGACGCGCCTCTCGATGAATCCGCCTCACCTGAAAGTACAGGGGTGAGCCTCATTTCATAAGCTCAGTAGGGATCCCGCGGACCCCCACCTCACAACGGGAAAACGAGACAGCGAGGAAAGTAATGCTACTCCACAGAAGTATGGCAGTAACAACAATAAATAAACAAAAAATCTCACTATGACTAACCATACAAAGACGAACGAATCGACCGCAAATCGACGGAACCCAAGTCCATACCTGCTAGAAGATAAGAGCACCACCCACTGTGGACGCGCAAAATTGCACGCCCATATGGCCCTGCCAGTCCAACAGCAACAGCAAAGTCGACCGAAGAGACCCGTGATCCATACGAAGTTTCACTTTGTATCTTTCAATCGAAGAAGTTCCAAGTTTAGGCTCAATGATAGCAGCAAAGCTAGGACAATGCTTTCCGAGAAGGAGTTTAATCCTGCTAACTGATTGTGCATTGCCCAAGCCTCTGATATTGCATAAGAGTGCCTTCATAGTTCATGGTGGATGGAGGGGACTTCTAGGCCATTCCTGCGAGAGCGCCGACAAGGTGTGGCCCCACAGTCCACCGAGGGTAGCAGGGGGCCTGACCCTACAAATGCTGAGTGAGTAGTTGAGAGATGCTCGAGGTGGGGTGTTGGTTCCAAGCTTGGAACAGTTAAAACCTGTATGATAGGGCGAAAGGAAAAGGAGTTGTCCCCTGAGGAGGATGAGGGGTCCTCGCCTTCAGCCTGAGAAGCAAGAGAGGCAGCCTGGTCTGTCAGGAGAAGAGTGGAGGCATGCTGCAAAGGAGGGGAGCATACTGCCAGCTGATCAACAGAGGGAGGAAGCACATGAGGTTCATCCATAGTAGTTCTTGAGGGTAGCTTATCACTAGGAGGCCTAAGGCTAGTGGGGGGGCCCCAGCCCATTGCGGCTGCGCCTTGAGTTCCTGACAGAGGAATAGTAGTAGGATTATCTACTGAGGCAGGGCCATCAGCAGCCCCAACGTCACTAGCATGAGGGCCCAAGGGGGCAGTAGCAGATGTAGAAGTTCCTGTGGCTTCATCGCATGTAGCTTGCAGCAGGTGGTCTTCCTGTGAGGCTGGGAGGTGGCCTGACATTGTAGAAGAGCAGTTAGGAGTGGGGGAGACCCTTCTCTGTAGAGGGGAGGAGGCCCCACAAGAATCCTGAAGAGCAGCTTCAAAGGCATGGTGGGCCACCTGCAGGGAGGGTGCAGCAACAAGGCCCTCCCCAGCCAAGGAGTTGTCATGCTCATTCTCCCCAAGTGTGGTGGTAGATGAAGGCATAGCTCCAGGCGATGATGCATCGGTGCAGCCCTCATTGTGCATGGTTGGTGCCTCGACGCAGCAAGGAGAAGGGGCCTACAAACCTCTAGAGGCTAGTGGGGGCAGGGTGGATGCAACATCCGTGGTGAGAAGAGCTGGAGGCTTAGGGGCAGGCCACAAGGCCTGGTTGAGTAGCAGGGGCTGCTGTGGCTGCAGTAGGTGCTCGCCCAACGGCAGAGGGGCAAGACAAGGCTTTGGCACATTTAGAAGAAACGTGGCCTTGTTGCTTGCAGGCAGAATAGTAAGGAGGAAGGTGAGGATATGTGACCTGTTGACACATGCCAGTAGAGCGACCAGTGCCAATCCATACACGGTGGGGGGGCTTCTTGGAGGTGTCCAATTGGACACAAACCCGAGCTGCAGAAGAGCGTGTGAGGTTGAGTGAATTACGGTCAACCTTCAAGGGTTCCCCCACATAGTGGGCCAAAGAGAGAAGCATTGCCTCATTGAAGAAATTGGCCAGGAGTTTAGGGAATTCCACCCAAACTGGAACGAGGAGGGAGCCTTCCTCCACTGAGAAACTCATGGTCCATTTAAAGAATTGGAAGGGCCTACCTTTCACAAAGAGAGTCTCCTTGAGAAGTACTTGGAGATAATCTTCTTTGGAGTTGAAGCGCAGCAGCAAGTGGCAGTTGTCCAGGGCACTAAGAATAAAGTCCTGCTGCAGCTTGAAGCGTTGAGCTAGGTGCACTCTGAACTCTTGAAATGGTGGCCTACCTCTGGGGGTTCTTGCAATGACAGCAAAGTCCAGAGGTGCATAAGATTCCCGTATCTCTTCAGTAGAGAAGTAAACTGCAGGCTCTCCGGAGTCTATGTATGCAGGGGGGTGTCTGAGAAGGTTGAGAGGAGGTGGAACCAGCGATTGAATGACCACCTGCGCAAAAGAAGGCCCAGCTACCATAGCAGGCGAGCCAGGCAGAGGAGGAGCACTCAGGCCCCCCGTGCCTGGCACAAACTATTTGGCAGCAGCAGACCAGGAGGCCTTGAAGGGGACACCGGTAGATGCAGAGGCAGCACGGCCAGGTAGGGGAAGGTTGATTGGAGTAGGCACAAGCGTACTAGCAGTAGAGAACTGATGGGTTGATAGACCCGGATTCAGAAGGGGGGGTTGAATGAATCCCCTTATAAAAATTATTATGGGATTGAAAAAACTTTTGACCACACTCAACAAGACCTAATGATATCTATGAATGCCGTTACTCCCTCTACCCATAATGAAGCCCATCCGAGCCATCATCTCCCATCCTTTGCTGAACAGGATATTGGTGTGAGTGATTGTCTAAGGAAGAGTAAGAGAATCTGATGTACATAGGGCGGAGGGCCCTACAGTGCCTGCTATGGAAAGGACTGGCTTCTTGCCTTTATCTGGAATGGTCATGAAGGGGATCTATTCGGAAGTGATAGCATTGAGAGTTTCCACCACCGGGATACTCTTGATTTTGATCACCCAACCATTGTAAGGGAACTTAAAGCACTGATGGGCCATTGACGGGATCCTGAGGGTTTGCTCTATCCATGGACGTACTAGGATGGCCTTGTATGCTGGGTCAACCTCGAGGATGAAAAAGTCAGAGGACATGACCACGGGACCTAAACGGAGTTGCAAGGTCACTTTACCCTTCGCACACCACTTTGAATTGTCATTTACTGAGATTGTGGTACACACTTCTTCTAAGTTCTCTTCCTATAGACCAATCCTTTGAATAGTTTTCATGGGACAAACGTTGATCGACGCTCCTATGTCGATGAGGGTGGAGTCAACCTTGACTCTGTTGAGAGTGATAGTGAGGCACAACGGGAGTGACCTATCGTCGGGTGGAGCAAGATCCTTATCAAAGAAAGAGATGGATGGCCCATGACTGAGGGCCATGATGGCATCAGTCACGCCACTTGCTGGAAGGTCCTCATTGACCATGATCTTCTGGAGGAATTGGAGCAAGGTAGACTGGTGCGAAGGGGACCTCTTGATGAGTTCCAGAATGGAGACCTAAGCTAGTGTCATGTCCAAGTGTTAGAGGATGCCGTACTCCACAGGGGGACTTTGGGAATTGACCTCTTTCTCCGGCAGAGATTGCCTCTGGGATGGGGGGATAATGAGGTTGCAGAGTGTGACATTTACCGAGGTTTCTTTTAGCTCTTCTGACTCTAAAGGTTTCAGACAGATTAGTTGCAAAGGAGCGAGAGATCCAAAGATGAATTAAAGAGAAGCCGATTCCTCACTAGGAGTGCTAGAAGTAGGAGGCGGGACCAGTTTTGGCTGTGGAGGCTTTAGAAGCACCAAGGGGTGGTCTTGGCCCAACTATGCATTCGAAGAGACATGGGATTCCTGCCAAGGTGATTGAGGGCGATTGATCAAGGTGAGAGAACCTTGGGTATCTACTAAGGATTGACTAGGAGGTGAAATCAAAGTCCAAGGCCGAGTCTCTTGGGAGAACATGTTGATGTCTTCCCATGGCTCGTTGGCTTCTACTTCCAATTTCTCGTACCACCCGGGAAAGCCTTCGACGCTCCACATTTACGTCCTCCTGAGTACATGGGGTTCCATTCCAATCACGGTATTCACTCACTCATTCTGCCTTAAGCTTGAAGGATCATTGTTTGGTTGATGAGTGAGTAATGGGTTATGCACAATGCCAAGGTCCCGGTTGGGTTTCTTTAGGTTGGAAATGGCTAGCTTAACATCGGACCAATTGATTCTCCCCTCATCGTTCATGTCCTAAACATAGTCCCGGAATTGGAAGCAATTGAAAATGTCATGTTGGGGAGCTTGATGATACAGACAATACATGGATGTGTTAGCATTGGGATGGACCCAATCCCTTTGAGGGGGAAGCTGGATAGCTTGTAAAGACATGAGGGCGAAGAATATGTCACCCAAAGTTTTAGGTAATAGAGGATAGGAAGCCCTCTTAGACCCAGTGGGGTTGTAGTTATGAGGTGGCAGGACATTGTCATACGGCCTCGAGTTGCCTTGGCCCTGATTAGAACTAGCTGGATTGGGATGTGGAACCAGACGGTTGTTGGGCCTAAAGGATGGGCCAACAGCATTGACTTGTTCATTCACTGTGACTCCTTCGGTGGTTGGGACAGCTGGAGCTTTTCGACCTCTTGCGCGAGGCTCAAAGAGAGGAGGTAGGGTTGAATCCTTTATTTGGGCTTGGACAATTTGAGCTCCATTGTAAAGTTGAGGGAATGTGTGGAGCTCGTTGAGCATTAGGATGGCACTGAGTTGAGGAGTGACGTTGTTCACCAGTATGGTGACGGCCTGAGATTCGGGGATAGGTACGTCCAACCTAGAAGCCATAATTCTCCAACAGTTGGCAAAATGAATGAAGTCCTCATCAAACTTCATCTTCTCCATGACCAAATCAAACAAAGTAGGAGCAATTGAGGACATGTGGCGCTATAACTATAGTGGATGTCGAAAAATACATGACTCAATACTTGCGCATATAGGGCCAGATCTGGTCCTGAGAGGAGCACCTGAAAGTACTTATGCCCATGGGAGCCATTATTGATCACGGTGTGGCATTGCACCGAAGTACTTGACTTTCTTGATTAACATTCCACAATGTTATACTTGTACTTGACTTGACATAACATGACTTGCGTGGCCCAGAACGGGTATTTACTTGCTTGATAACCTGATAGCCAATCCACTTTACATGACTTGATATATTTACATGCTTAATCATCTTGACATAGTTTACATGAAATCTTGAAGTCTTGCTAGTTCATTCAAATTATCTCTTTCCAATACTCTCTCTCTATTGTCGTTACTGCGAATATGCATAGCTATACTTGCATTCATGCAACATGTAATTTACTTAAAGCAAGTTAGCACTTGAGATATAATTCCTGCTGAGCGTTCACTCACCTAGTATTTTTTTCTATTTTTTTCAGGTAATTTTGATGACGAGATTCATTCGGATGGGGATGGACATGAGTGAAGAGCTTAGAGCCATTCCAACCGTGAAAATGTTATCTAATCCTGTCTTTTCTAATTTCTCGAGTCATCCATTGTAATATTCTTTTATTAAGTTAGGAGTGTTCTCAGTTCTGTTATGGAGATGATGTAATAAAATTACTTTAAAGTTTATGATGAATTAAGGTTTGGGTTACCTCAACTTTTGTGCACTCTATCTTTGTGATGATTACACTTATGCTTTAATTGACATGATTGAATATAACTCATCACGCATCTCCGGGTTCCTTCCGCGCTCGGGACGTGACAATTTTTGTGGTATTAGAGGTTAGGATATTCAATTCCTAGGAAACCCAAGTCCATGGATAGGTTTAAACTTTAACCGATGAGATTAGGTAGAACCATGGGTTAAGATAAATTAGGGAGTTAAAACTCTTGGTTAATCCTATACTAATATAGTATTCAAACCTTGTAAGACCATGGCCGTCGAACGCGCTCAGTGGCGTAACATGCAAAGCACCGTGCAAGGCCTCACCTAGGTGCTACAACAGGTAGCACAAGGCAGAGCAAACCGAGGCGTGAGAGAACTCCATCGGTGTTTCCGTAATATGAACCCTCCCAAGATCACTGGCTCGACCAATCCTAACGACGCCGAGCACTGGATTAGGGAGATTGAATGCATATTCCGTGTCATGCAATGCACGGACGAAGAGAAGGTGTTGCTAGCTACTTTCCAATTGGAAAGGGACGCCCGAATCTAGTGGGAGTCCGTAGAAGTCACATTAGAAGAAGATCCTATCACATGGGCCAAATTTGTTGAGCAATTCAACAATAAATACTTCTCAGATCGTGTTCAAGAGAAGAAAGCCGTGGAGTTTGCCGCACTGAAGCAAAGGACACTATCTGTGGCCGAGGATGAGGCCCAATTCTCTAGGCTATCGAGGTACGTAAAGCACCTAGTAAGTACTAAGAAGATGAAGGCGCGAAGATTCCTTAATGGCCTTCGATCTCAATATATAACTGAACTAGCGCCGATGGACATTTAAGTCTACTCGGAGATGGTTCGTAGAGCCCAGCTATTAGAAGATGCCATGGAGTTATCAGATAGAATCCGTGGGAAGGACAAGAAGGAGCCGATAACAACTCCTAGTACCTTCAAGACCTCCTTCCAGAAGAAGAGAACCAATGACAGAGGTACTTCCTTCCAAGAGAAGAAAGTCAAGAAAAACAACAAACCTTTCTCCATTACTTCCGCACCTTCCAAAGAGGTGTGCAAACATTGTGACAAGGCCGGCCATAGGGCCAAAGAATGTTGGAAAAGATTAGGAGCTTGTCTCTGTTGTGGGAGCCGTGATCACCGGATTCCCGATTGTCCATTAATAAATGAGCAAACGGGAGAAGAGAAGCGTCCGGTGAAGAAACAAGCACGCCTTCAACCTCTCCAAGAGGCAGAACAAGACGAAGGCGGACTAGTGGAAGGTACACTAACGATTTGTTCCAAATCTGCACATGTCTTGTTTGATACCGATGCATCACATTCTTTTGTTTCAAAGAAGTTTGCTGATCCATTACCTATGGAACCAGAATAGATAAATCTAGTTATTTCAACCCCTCTTGGAAATGAATCCGAAATCACACACCATTATCTTGATTGTGATGTTATGGTGAAAGGGGAGAGGGTAACTTTTATAGATTAATGAAAAAATTACCATTGAAAAAATTACAATTTCAAGAATGAAGCAATAGGAGAAAGTACAAATAATGAGGTTCTTTAGTACCACCTACGTCCACTATAACTAGGCCTATTATACAAGGATTTGGACACCATATTGGGATTGAATAGGGCTATTTGCATACGCAGATATGGGAGGCTTGATTGTGTGGGTGTCCATAGGAGGGCTTGCTGATTCTTCATAAGAGCAAGCACGGAACGGGGTTTTATCTTGTATTGGGGGCGTGCCACTCAAGTTTCGACGATCCTTGTGGATAGAAAATGCCTTGTGTTGGGGCAATACATGATGTGTGTGTGATCTGATGTGTGCGCTTCTTTACAACTGACCGAGTACCCTACATAAGTTTGATTTCACATGTGTAGGTGTATCAGACGATTGTGGCGTTCAGGTGCAGGACATTTTCCTACTAATCGCAAGCAGTCGGTGTTAATTTAGATCAAACATAATCCAAGCATCCTTATTTCCACTGCAAAAGGAAAAGGGTCAAGGACCCTGGGATGTTGTGTCCCTATGTTTTGATGATAGCCAACACTATGATTCAATATGTTAGATGTATATTTCATTGAGTCTATGTGTATTTGATGCATGATACACTATGGTTTCCATGATACACTATGTGCTTGGTACATCTTGATTACAGTTTCTTTCATTGCATAATGGCTAGTCTAATGCAAGCATAAAGTCAATGCTAAGCACACTGCACATAGAATATTTGGGCAAGTTTCCTCTTGGGCATACACCGTCTGTGCATATTCTAAGTCTATGCATCCCTCACTAAGTCCGTGAAGTTCGTAAGTCCATACATGCTGCTCATTTATCTCACAAGTCCGTGTAGGTTTTGTATTTGTGAGTTATAAAGTCCATGCACGTTTATATGCCATGTGCACACAGTGAGTCCATGAAGGTCAAAGTCCGTGCATGTTCTAGTTTTATTCAAAGTATAAGTCCATGCATACAAGGTCCGTGCAATTTTTTGAGTCTGGGCATATTTGTTGCATAAGTATCCTTAAAGTCCTTGCATGTTTGAAGTCCATACATATCTGATTAAAGTCCGTGCACAATGTTCTTTCAAAATGCATGTCTGATTAAAGTCTATGCACAATGTTCTGTCAAAGTCTAAGCACATTGTGCTATCCAAGTCTACATGCTTTGTCTCACCTTAAGTCTATGCACGTTGTCTAAACCTTAAGTCCATGCACATTGTCTAAACCTTAAGTCCATGCATGTTGTCTAAACTTTAAGTCCGAGCACATTGTCTAAACTTATGTCCGTGCACTTTCTTTGCTCTACTTTATTTCAAGTCCATGCACACATAGTCTGTGCACTTTGTTTGCTTCATTGCATTTAAAGTCCATGTATGTAGAAGTCTGTGCACTTTGTTTACACAAAGTCCGTGCGTGTTGCACGTCATCAAGGTTATGTCCGTGCACTTTGATCAAACATAAGTCCGTGCATGTTTTTTGGTTTGAACACCAAGTCCGTGCATGTCTTGGTTTGACCACCAAGTCCATGTGTGTCTTTGGTTTGACCATCAAGTCTGTGCACGTTTCTCAACCAAAGTCTGTGCATGTATCTTCTCGACCAAACTCCATGCATCTTTCCTTTTGGACTAAAGAAACTCTGTGCACGTTTTTCAATCTATGTCTGTGCATATTCTATTTTCTCATTCAAGTCCGTGCTAGCTGCACATCTGTGAATAACATCCTTGCATATTTCTTGTGCATTATCTGAAGTCCGTGCATGTCATTTAAATGAAGTCCATTCACACGAAGTCCGTGCACATTGTCTGTACATAGTTCTTGCACTCTCTTTTCAAGTCCTTGCACATTCTGTTGTCTCACTCAAGTCCATGCTTATTTCTTTCAGGGACTAAAATGGAAGGGACTTCCTGAGTACCAGAATAAGGGCACGTGATCCAAGGACGTTCCTAATTCATAGATGCTGCCACGTGGGTCTTTATTTATCCAGATTCTGACAAGTGGCATGTTTCTCCTGAAGCTTCTAGGAGGGAGTGTTCCCTCCACACGCCGAGGGCATGAGCGTGTATCTTCAGACTGAGGAAGTATATAAAGAGATCCTTCTGCAACTTAAGAATTATCTCTCCGGTAGAAATTATGAAGGATCATCAAAGAGAGAGTAGAAGG